>JAFBJZ010000833.1:600000-1076458 GCA_016785225.1 Psettodes erumei | reverse complement strand
GGGACCTTTAGATCTTCAGTCTAACGCTCTCCCAACTGAGCTATTTCGGCACATCTCTCAAAAATGCAGTGACGGCCAAGCGCGAAACAATGTAACGTTCTAAGCGTCGCACTGTACCCGTGTGTCGGAGAGTTGTGGTATGCCAATGGAGCAGAAGGAAGAGATGGAGCATGCCGAAAACCCTCCACGATGCCCACCATCGGCATTAGACCACATAATAAAAGCTGCAGCGTAAAACAAACCATCTCAGTACGGTGTTGTGCAGCTATAAGCTGTGAGAATACCTTCTGGCACAAGTGAAGAGGTAAAAATATCACAGAGTGTCCTGAAAATCAGCTCATCAGCTGTGTGCATCGACTCAGGAACTTCCCTCGATGGTGTCTATACTTTGGTGCAATCCTCTCCAGCCAATTCTGAGGTAAAAACGTCTCACGTGTGTAGCACCCCCTAAAGGCTAGTTTTTTCTAAACTTGGAAGGGGTCCTCAGAATTAAGGGGTCAATAAGATTGACAATTTTGGATGTATTAGGTAATGCCAATTTTGAATTAGGTCAGTTATGAATAATATCTCATATTCATATTTGTATGACTTTGGAACAGGTTGAAATATCAAAATTTCTTTAATACATTTTTGCCTCCCATGGATTTACCAAATTTCATTATGATCAGATGAAAACCCTAGGAGGAGTTTGAAAAAGTGGGTTTCGCATATATCGCAAGTTTGTGCCAAAATTTTTTTGGCAGAAATGGGTGTGGCTTATATCGTGTGATTCAGCTCCACTTAGGGAACATGAGGATCTAAGTATCATGAATATGTGACATAGGGTTTGGGAGTTACAGACATGCACATGCTGACGTCTGCAATAGCCCCAACTAGTGGTGGACATGTATGAATTTTGATGCCTGAGGTACATAAAGGCCCTGGGCCCAGCCCTGCAAATATCTCTTGTATTACTCCTATGGTTTAGGCTGCAGTACCACCTTGCTGTTGGAAAACCCCAAATAAAAAAATTTAACAAGAACAATAGGGTTCAAAGCCACATAGACTTTGGACCCCTAAATAGTATCAAATATAGGTCTGCTATATGAAAGTCTTTGGGAATAGAGTTTTTGATTCCAGTGAACAGAATGAAACTTTTATCAATTCAGTGACTTTCATTAAGTTACAGTCTGTCAAACCTCATTACGCCTGTCTTCATTTCCATCACCAACCTACAGAGATATATAACATTTTTAAGGACGAGTAAGGAAATATGTGAGCTGTACTGAGAGGAGCTGGGTCAGAGCAGTCCCATCCATTGCCGTAACCTTGGTTTTCTCCTGGGAAAAGTGAGTTTCTCAGTGTACTAGGGGGCGGACTAAGAATAGAAAACCCACCTCACAGGCTCTGTGTTTTCCCTGGCAGAGCCTGGGCTCTGTTGCTCAGCCTCACTGACATCACTGCCATCTGCTGGTACATCATCACCCCAGAGTCCTCCTGCCTTTTCCCCAGGCGACAATGACTGCTCCCAGGATTCAGATGATTTCTCAGCATCCTGGACAGTCTTAGTGATCATCTAAAGAGTGAACAAGATATGACAGAGACAAAACAGCATATTTGCATGTTTTTGCCTTCCTAAGTAAGCAATACCAAAAGCTTGGCCAATAAACACCCAGCAACAAATGCCAAAAAACTACACTGAAAATGAACTGAAATAGTCAGATTGCACAGAGGCACTGCTGAATTAACTTACATTTACCTTCTCATTGATTTGAATCAAATCAAATCCATTTCTGACGCCCAGCAGGTTGAATGGCTGGTCGTCTGGTTGAGTTTCTGAAGCTGGTGCTGGCTGGAGAGCCGACACACTCAAAACAGATGGCCAGCTCTGCATTTCAGTGTCAGGTAGCTCTGTAAACACTGGCTCATCTTTGTCTGGGTAGAACAGGTCCATGGGTTCAACAGGGTCACCAATGTGATCCTCGGTGGGAGAACTTCGATCGAAATCTGCATATCTGGACACCCCAGCTGGTTCAAAACATGAAATCCCTATCTTACCATTCTGCTCTGAGTGGACTGGATTCAATATGTTCTGCTGTATGTTGGATGCTTCACTTTCAGAAAAGGTGCCACCCAGTTTTTCCTGCTCACCACTCACAGTTTGAAATTCATCACCTGTGGAAGAAGTCTGAGCAATGTCATTGTCATCATCTGTCTGAGAGATGCTGTGAAAAAGATCCTGTTTGGCTTTACTAATTTCCAGGTTACCAATTGTATGTGGAATACATGTGTTCTTTCTGCCATCATGTCCCTCTATTCCATTCAAATGCCTATTTTCTAGGTCAATAACTTGTTCTCGTTCTGGTTGAACTTTTTCTGATACCAGGCAGGAGGAAATCTTAACACATCCTTTGCTGTCACTGTTACTGGAGTCCAAAATCTCTTCATCTGGATTTCGAGGGTTGTTGACATGTGCCTCAGTTTCATTCATTCCAGTTGCCGCTGGCTGTTGCTTTTTGTCCCCAGCATGAGGTTGCCTTTCTGAGTCACATATTCCCTCGTCACTGTGCTCTTCCAACTCATGAAATGTGGAGATCAGAGGGAGATTTGGTGTTCCCTCTTTGTTGGTTGGGTATGCTTTGGCTAAAACACCATCTGGCTCTGCGCTAATTGTTTCTTGAGGATCTGGGTAATCTCTTAGAACAACTTTACTTGCTTCATCTTCAACAGTCCCTTCATCACTTTCCTTAAGAATCCATGATTTATCTCTTGGGTCCTCTCTTTTCTCCTCTGCAGGAGAGTCTGTTTTCTGACATTCAGTTTCCACTGCAGCCTCAGAATTTCTATCATTCAGACTTTGAGTTTTCCCATTCATTTGTCCTTCATGGTCATGTATGAAGTCAATAACGCCCACAGTTTTCTTTAAACATTCTTGTTCTCTGCAAGTGCTTTCTTCAGCACAGGTTTGCTTGACAGGTTCTTCAAATTGGTCAGGGAGTGGTGGTTCAGTTTTAAAGCTGGGATGGGGCTGGTTAATTTGATCAAGGACATCATCAGCACCAGAGTTGGCCAGTATTTCTGTATCACACAGTCCCAAAGAAAGTTCATGCTCTCTGGGCACTACGTCTTTTCGAAGTAGACTTACGTCTACCTGTTTCAAGTCTAATTCATTTGTGATCCCAGCTGTGCTCTGATCAAGTGCCTGTTCTAGTGCCGTGTCCTGGTAATGCTTCTCCAGATGTGCCTCCCTCACTTTCAGCACATCTGCTTGCTTTTTCTCAGAATGCCCTTGGATTTGTTCCTGTCTCATATCCAGTGAACTTAGCGAGTAAATCCCTTCATCGGTGTAGAACTCAGTGATTGACTGCTCATTGGGGGCTTTGTCCTCTATGCATGGGACAAAGCCTTCATCAGCGGTAGTGACCTCCACAGGGGTGGCATGGTACATGTCAAAGGCTGTCCCACTGTCACACAATGAAATGTCACTTTGGCTCTCACAAAACCGCTCCGTCATCACCCCAAATTCGCTTTCCACCCAGGAGTCCGGTGAACTGATTGCTGAGTCGCCGATTACTGACTCAGTATTAACATACTCAGGCATTGAAGAGCCAGTGGGCGAGTGAGTGTAAGACAGCTGCGGGGAGTTGGAGGTTGAATTGGTTAAGATCTCACCGACGGATTCCTTGTAGACTTCCACCACACTGCTGGACATGTCTTCCATGTGTGGGGGATCTGATAAGAAGCCCTCAGTGGACCACGAGCGAGCTGCATCTGGCCTAAACGGAGGCGACAAAGGCACTCCTGTCCTCTGACACGGAGGAAATTAAGATTTTGGGTGGGGGTTGGGTGGGATCCCTCTGGAACATGTAAGACCTCTCCTTCACTCTGCTTATCTCAGCCCTGTTCCTCACATGGTCAGAGTCACTGTCACGGAAGTTGAGCCGGCCCATAGAGATGCTTCGTTCAATCAGCTGGCAGGGCTCCTCTGGCTGAGGAAGAGACAAAGAAAGAAACTGGTCAGTGCTCATATTCAGAAATCAAACATGAACTGTGAACAGAAACAGAATTTGGTTCTGACTGTTGGCATGTCTCAGGCACTACAGACAATGCTGTATACAGATAATGTAAGTTTGACAATACACAATATACAAGATATATGTATGACATGTACAATATACAACTGGGCGGCTGTCCTTTGGCAACACACTGAACCCTAAATTGCCCCCAATGTGTCATTAGAGTATGAATGTGTGTGAATGAGCAAATGGATGTGTATGGGTGAATGTGGCTTGTAGTGTAAAGTTCATTGAGTGGTCGAAGAGACCAGAGTGCTGTATTAATGCAGTCCATTTACCATTTATACATAAAGCCGAAGTGTGTGTGTTGGAGCTAAACACACCAAGCAGGGATTCTTACCTCCTCTATGCCAGGGAAGTGCTCCAAGAACTGTGACACATATGTCATGATGGATTGTTCATCTGGTGCATTGATAGTCACATCTGCAAATCAAGAACAATTACCACAGTGGCTTTTGACATAATGACTCCCACATCAGTAAGGCTTTCTTGTAACAGTCATGAACCTCTTTCAGACTTTCACATTATTGCACAAATGTGTGGACAATTTTACATAGAGGTCTGAAAAGAACCAAAAGTCTCTTCTTCTCTTCTTCTCTAAAAGGCATGACAACAATCTGACTAGGTTGAATGACGTTCATTTATCTAATGATTCCAACACTGCACAAATTGGGTCTGAATTCTGTCACATTGACAGAATGCACGAATTTGCAAACACACAGAGTGAAATCCACCAAAGGAAAACAACTGAAAACTTTGGAAACTAAATTTATCATTAGTTTTTCACTTTCATCTGTGCCAACTGCCAACAGTGTAACTATGGAGCAGAGCTGTTACATATGTCATGTGAGCAAATAAATGAGAGTGAAAAGAGTAATTTTCTTACCTTTAATTAAAATTTTAAGCAAAACTTATGGGGCAATTTATAAAGTTACTGGTGGGAAGGGAAAGGGACGTTTTCACTGCCTTTTGTGTACCAGAACAGCAGCACTACGCATAATGGTCCTGCCAATACTTTATTAGAAAGATGAAGAGGGCTATGTTACCTACAAATGTGCCACAGCATTGCTCACAAATGATAAGCAAATATCACTTAATTTTGATTAGGCTAATAAAAATGGCAACTTCATTGTTACCCTCAGGCTCCAGGAGGCGTGGGATACCAAGACTGTAGTGGGCTATCCTGAAGGCATCCTCCAGGTTCTCCCTGGCACTCCTCAGCAGAGCCTTCCTCATGTCCACCAGGCTAGGGTCAATGGACTTAATGACAGCCAGGAAGGCCAGTCCACTTGTCCAGCTCTTCCCAAAGTCCTGAACTGCAACACCATACCTATGACAAGACATAAATTCCCAGAACTCAATGAAGATAGTTTTCAAAAAACTGTTTCTTTAGTGAATGGGAATAAAAAGTTGCCGCTGAATTATTATATTGTTTTGTTTTTATATTACCCTAAATTAAATTCCATTGTCCCCCACACTGTGGTGAAATTTCATTGACAAATATCTGAAATTGAATCTAATTATCTAATTGGCTGTAAACCACTAGAGAGGCAACAGTATTGTGAGGATGTCAAGCATTTTCATTTTATCAATTTTTTTTAGGGTCATTCAGGTGAAGTGCTTATTACTAAAATAACTTCTGTGAAGCAGCATCACTCTAAATATATAAGTCATCCAGTGGAAGATAACTTTTTTATTATTATTTGTGGTTGAAGAAAAAATAGTAGTATTAATAGTAAAAACAGGATTCTTTCAAGAAATTGCACCAATTTTTAGAATTAATCTAAAACCTAAAATCTAACAATTGTAAACAGGAATGACAGACCACACTCACTTGCGTGTTCGCTTCTGGACCCACTGCAGTAGCTTCTTGATGGCCTTGCTGTGCTCTCGCATGGCCGTGGACGCCGACTGTCTCTCATCTGACGGTGTGCCGCTGTAGGACAGGTCAGAGTCGGAGCTGGTGGGGATGGAGGACAGGCTGGAGGAGGAGGGGAACTGGCTCCTGATGTTCCCAGTCAACTCTTTAATCTGGAGGGAGGATGGATGGAAAGTTGCATTATTTTCCCCTTTAGCCTTTTGTCTTTTTAGTCATTTCAGATGTTGAGTTTCCAAGGTGTCCATGTTTCTCCAGCAGATTCCATTTTCTGGTGGCACTTGAGCAAATGTTAAATTTTTGGAGAACAGCTCCATTGGACGCTATTGATATCTCAGAGGGCCCCCACACCACATGGATATTTGGAGAGTGGGAGTTCTACATAGAAATTTCTACATAGAATTGCATAATACAGAGTTTCTCTGTCAGCAGGAAAAAGAACAGTACAGAGGTGAAAAGAAGCAAACATTGAGAAATATTGTGACCAATAGCCCAGCCAAGCTGGCTAGTGCATGCAACTGTTAGCCATTCATCACAAACCCTGCAAGATTCACCGTCACAATAATGTCTGGCCCTGTCTATTTGACACAAACAAGCTGATGTCTTTCTGGGATGCGACTACTGTTTTATTAACGGTCAGCCAGAGAGCTCATTGATATTTATTGTTTTATTCAACAACTATTCCTGTAACCAAGAAGTAATCTTCGTGCACAATGTATATGATGCTGAGCAATTTCGTTGTGGATATATTTAGTTTTTAATGGGAATATCAAACAATCACTTTTGAAGATGACAGTAAATGGTGGAGCTGAAGTAAATATTAGATAAGAACAAAACGAACAATGGCTTTTTGTTCCTGAGTTACTTCTAACGGATGATTTCATTACATTAGGACACTATAGAGAAGTCACACATCTGTTGCTCTGGAATGGCTCTAGAATGAGAGGACAGTGTGAACTGTGGTGATAACTGTTTCCTCATGGTGTCTGTCAAAGGCAGTGATCCAAAGCGTGGATTACAGTAAACTACCCAGCGAGCTACACTTCGATGGGGCTTTGGGAATGGAATGGAAAGTGCACAGGTTGTGAAGCAGACACTTTATTCTCACAATGGACCTAATTTTGAGTAAAAAAAGAGCATCAGAGGAAAGGAGTGGAGGTGGAAACATTAAGTACAGATGAGGGAGGTTTAAAATGAGATCAAACAAAGTGGCAGAGAAAATGAGATTACCTGAAAGAATAGAATGATGTTCCAGATCAGACCCAGGATGATAGAGGAGTTTCCATCAGCAACATCAGCCGCATCGATACTAACAAGCTTTACCTGATGACACACACGTTCCACACAGGTTAACAGTTCAGCCATTTCTTGAGCAGTGCAACAGTGGACTGGCTGTGGTACTCACATTTCTCTCCTCAAGGAAAGACAGAACCTTGGCAATGTTGTTGAGTCTGAAAATACGATGGGATGACTTCTTGAATCCATGTAGCTGGAAGATTAATTAGAATAAGAAAAATATAGCGTAAAGATACAGGCTATAACGTTTACACAACAGCTAATGCAGGTGTGTCAACAGCTGCTACCGTGATTGTTATAGCAAACACTGAACATCTACATGTGTGGAAATATCTGGCACCAGAAACAAAGTGTAAGAGTCTGACCAGCTTGCAGCCAGAGAGCTCCTCCAATAGTGCCATCAGGATGTGTCCATCCTGGATGTCCCGGAACAGGTCATGGACCTCTATGGGGGGGTCACACTGAGAATGAAGTAAAAGAAAGAAGAACGGAGTGGTGAGTGGTGAGAATAGAGGAAAAATATGGGATATTTCATCAAAATAGAAGACATGGATCAGTTTCTTTGACCCCATTTAAAAAGTCAGGGGCAGTTCCATTCAGATTTTAACAAACTGATGCCTGATCAATAGAACATCAAATGATGAAACTTTTGTCAAGCTTGAAGCTTATAAAAACAGTGTGTTATTCTTCCTCTGGTGTTTTTGACTGTAATCAGTTTCATCTGAGTAGAAAAGGAAAATCCAAGATGCAGATATTGGGGCCACAGACATTAGAGGCCACCAGCAGTAAAATTAGGATTTAGTGGTATCTAGTGCTAAGGTTGCAGCTTGCATATAGAGCAACTGACAGTTAACTTCAGGTAACCCTTGCTAGAGCCAGTGTTTGGTTTGTCCATTCTGGGTTACTGCAGAAACATGGTGAAGAAACATGGTGAAGGACCCACTGTCTTCATGAAGGGCTCATTCACTTGTAATAAAATCCTATGGATCATTAGATTCATGTGAATATACACTAACAAAAACACAATTATGAACATTACCTTCCATTTCTGCCAATAGCTCCTACATCCTACACACTGGACCTTTAAAATACACCAAAAATTGAACCAGATTTGAAAATTTCCCATGGATTACTACCATTATTACTGGTCCTTGAAGAAGACAACAGTATGACACAGTGATACTGAACTCCAGGATACTCATGCACTTGTTTCCTCTGAATCCTTTGTGCATCGCTATATGAAATTGAATGAAGACTTCTACAGTTTACAGACACGTAATTACTAAACGGAAGTAGTGGCTAATGCCAAATAAAAGAAAAATCTGGACAAATATCACATCAATGATTGGGTATGAGATAAATTTCAAGAATACTAAAATGTATTCCCTTCCTGACAGTATAATAGCTCATTACAAGTAAATTCTGCAACCCATGATGGGAACTGGTAATTATTTTATCACTTTTTCCAGACTAATTAATGAATCAATCATAAAAAGCAAGAGATGTTTCTGAATTTAGTCATTACATGCAGCCTTAATCAAGGCACATCTCAAGTGTAATAGGTCTCCATGTCAACTAGCTGTGAGCAAATATGCCATTAAGATTCTCATCAGTCATTTCAAGGTTCAAGGTTCTTTATTGTCATATGCACAATAATTACAGGAGTAGTCATTGGCAATGAAATTCTTGGGTCTCAGGTTCCATCAGCATTGCTGTATAAAAAACGAACATTAAAGGAAAGGAAAGAGTAAGATGCAGAATAAACACAGTAGTGCAAATAAACGCAAGTAGTGCCAATAAACAATAACAAACAAATAAACATAAATAGTAGACAAATAACGCAAGTAGCAAATTGAATAAACGTAAGTTGCAGATTGATAGAATGCAATAAATAATAAAAATGACAAAAATGACAGCTCAGGAGTTTAACAGTCTTATGGCCTGTGGAATGAAACTGTCCCTGAGTCTGGTGGTGTGAGACCGGATGCTGCAGTACCGTCTGCCAGACGGCAGCAGCTGGAACAGTTTGTTGCTGGGGTGGTGGGGGTCTTTAATGATCCGGTTGGCCTTCTTCCTACATCGAGGTCTTCCATGGATGGCAGCTCCATCCTGGTGATGTGCTGCGCAGTTTTCACCACCCTCTATAAAGTCTTAAGGTTGAGGGCGGAGCAACTGCCGTACCAGGCAGGATGCAGTCGGTCAGGATACTCTCGATGGTGCACCTGTAGAAGCTACAAAGTATCCTGGAGTCCAGGTTGAGCCTCCGCAGCCTGCGAAGGAAGAAGATCCACTGTCGTGCTGTTTTTGTGATGGTGTTGGTGTGTTGAGTCCAGGTCAGATCCTCGCTGATGTGGACCCCGAGGAACCTGAAGCTGCTGATTCTCTCCACTGTTGTCCTGTTGATGCTGATGGGGACGTGTCCTTCACCCTGCCGCTTCCTGTAATCCACAATCAGCTCTTTAGTTTTTCCAACATTGAGGTGGAGGTTGTTGTCCTGGCACCAAGATATCAGGCCTCTGACCTCCTCTCTGTATACCGTCTCGTCGCCGTTGGTGATCAGGCCAAGGACGGTTGTGTCGTCTGCAAACTTGATGATGGTGTTGGAGCTGTGCGTGGCCACGCAGTCGTGCGTGAACAGGGAGTACAGCAGGGGGCTCAGCACGCAGTCCTGGGGGGTGCCGGTGTTGAGAGTCAGGGTGGAGGATGTGGTGGTGCCTATTCGCACTACCTGGGGTCTGCCCATCAAAAAGTTCAGGATGCAGTCACACAGGGTGGTGTTGAGCCCGAGGCCCCTGAGCTTCACGACGAGCTTGGAGGGCACAATGGTGTTGAATGCTGAGCTGTAGTCAATGAACAGCATTCTCACATATGTGCTCCTCTGGTCCAGGTGGGAGAGGGCAGTGTGGAGGGTGAGGGCGATGGCATCATCTGTGGACCTTTTTGCCCTGTAGGCAAACTGCAGGGGGCCCAGTGAGTCAGGAAGGGAGGATGTAATGAATGATTTGACTAGCTGCTCAAAGCACTTCATGATGATGGGGGCGAGTGCTACTGGGCGGTAGTCATTCAGGCAGGAGATGTTGGACTTCTTTGGGACAGGGACAATGGTGGACTTCTTGAAGCATGTGGGGACCACAGACTGGAGCAGTAACATGTTGAAAATGTCTGTAAACACATCTGCCAGCTGATCTGCATACACCCTGAGAGCTCGGCCAGGGATGCTGTCAGGTCCAGGAGCCTTGTGTGGGTTTGAAGGATCTGCACACATCTGCCCGAGTTAGAATCAGTGGGCAGGGGTCCTGGGCCTTCTGTACCTCCTCAGCCGGGGAGCAGCTCTCGAACCATGCAAAGAAAGTGTTCAAAGTGTTCATCTGGGAGAGATGTACACACCTCTTCAGCACCACTCATTGTCCTTTTGCAGCCTGTGACTGTCCTTAGTCCAGACCACATGCTTCTAGAGTTAGAGCCCTGGAAGTTGGACTCCACCCTGTCCCTGTACTGCCTCTTTGCACTGCTAATCTGGAGTGCGTACCTGGACTTCCTGTACTCCTCCAGATCACCTGAGTTGTAGGCGACAGTCCAGCCAGGGCTTCTGATTTGGAAATGTCCTTACAGTAATCCGCGGGACTACGTTGTCAATGCATTTGCCGATGTAGCAAATGACCACGTCCATGTGTGTGTGTTTATGTTGTCATCCTGAAACACACACCACTCTGTTGTGCTGAAGCAGTGGTAGTAGAGCCAAGTCTGATTGGTCGGACCAGCACTGAATGGTCCACGTCATCGGCCTGTCCTGCTTGCGTTTCCTCCTACAGGAAGGCACAAGCAGGATGGAGGCGTGATCTGATTTGCTGAAAGGAGGTCGGGGGAGGGCCCTATATCCATCGCAGAAGGGAGAGTAAACCAGCGTGTTGCCTCCTTGCGTAGGACAGCTGATGTGTTGGTGGTATCTCGGCAGGACTTTCCTCATGTTGGCTTTGTTAAAGTCCCCAGCCTCAATAAAAGCAGCCTCGGGCCTTGAGGTCTCTGTCCTGTCGATAACTCCATACAGCTTGTCCAGCATGTGGTGGAATGTACACCGCTGTTAGCGCGACCGATGTAAACTCCCTCAGCAGATAATAGGGCCAGCATCCGATCATGAGGTGCTCCAGGTTAGGAGAGCAGTCAGATGAAATAATCTCCACATCTGAGCACCACTGCTTGTTGACCATGAAGCTGACACCTCCCCCCTTGCTCTTCCCCGATGTTGTTGTCCAGTCCTGGTAGTAAATGGAAAGTCCGTGTGGGACAGTGGCGGGGTCCGGGATCAAGGGGTCGAGCCAGGTCTCCGTGAAAACCAAAACATTACAGTTCTTGATGTCACGTTGAAATGCCATCCTGCTCCGGAATTCATCCAGCTTGTTATCCAGTGACTGGACATTTGCCAGAAGAATACTCGGGAGAGGAGGCTGGTTTTCGCATTTCCTCAGCCTGACCAGGACCCTGCCCGCGACCCTTGCTTCCTTCGTCTCCTCCATTGTCCAGGTGAACCTACATCAGGTAGTCATGGTGGATCCCCGTTGTTTGTAGGTCACGGTGGAAAAGTGTTGTCCACCAGTGACCTGATGCAGAGGAGTTGTTTTCTATCATATTGTATGATAGGGCTCGCTTGGTCGGTTCACATGTCGCGAAGCAGTCAGTATAAAAATAGAAAAATAAATAAGAAAATGAAACAATATTGTGAGGAGCTCGAGACACGGCAGCCGTCCGCGGTGCCATCTTGAAGGAGCTTTCCTGAAACCTCAGTGATTAGCAGATATGCTTTCAGGTGTTATGAACAGGGAAACTGTGGAGCTTCCTGAACATTTCCAGGGATCTGTTCAAGACGGAAATCAAAGCCTGGCAACAGTCAAACACACCCTTGAGCATTATTTCATGGTGAATGGCACTGAACAGTTCTCCAACTAGCACTTGACCATTTCAAATAACTTGCAGAAAAATCAAGACACTCACTGTAGCAATAAGACATGTTTGGAGATGTTCATGCTGTGCCCTTTGAGCTAAATTGAATATATAACTGATGACACAAGCATAAACTATCTAGAATTATCTTTAAAAATCAACCCACAGTGTGAGCCAACATTTGGCCCTGGTATCACAATATCTGTCAACATGTCTGAACATGGTGAATAGGTGAAGCATGTCAGGAAAGTGACTGTGACTTTCCGAGATGACACACACAAACGTGTGATTGTTTGTTAGTGGGTCAGATATTTGATGCAAGGCCAAACAGTGAGTAAGAGAGAGAGAGAGGCTCATTGTCTGAAAGAGACTAGAAGATGCGAACAGACTCCTGCTGGAGGAGTGAGGACAGAAATGAAAGAAAAAAGCGGAGTGAAAAGTTTAGTTTCAGTGGAAACAGTGATGGATGGCTCTGCAGGAGCTCGCTAGGTCTGAGGGCACAGGTGTATGGTAACTGACAGTGAAATCAGTGTGGAGGTGTGTTGTACATACAGCTTGACAAGGCATAGGCAGACTTCACACAAGTGAAGGAGGGTTGGTTGATACTATACTTTTTAGCCACACATTTAACTTTCTATTTAACTGCTCTGTAAAAGCAAACAGCAAAAAGCAAAAGCAGCTAGTGTGATCTGGTTCCAGCTTTTTAGGCTGAGAGGAGTCATTGCTTGTGGACAAAAAAAACATTTAAAGACACCTTGTTGGACCCTGTAACAGACATTTCCACTGTTTTCTGAAATTGTATGTATTAGAGAATTAAGAATCAAACAGTTAATCACAAAAGTAAGAAGCAAATTAATGGATCGCAAAAAATTGTTCCTCTTTTGCTGACTTTCATTTTCTACTCATCACGTCAATGACGCTTTATTTTGTAACATTTATTGGGACGTGTGTGTGTGTGTAAGTCACAATGAATCTGTGTTCAGATTTGACTAACGTATGACTCAGAGAAGGAGAGCAATTTTCTGACGCAAACTGCAGCAACTGAGAACAAAGCATTTTCAAGTACCTTCATGGGTTTGGCACATTTTGGTGACTGTTTTCCAAAGCCAGTGTAAAAATAATTAAACTCCAAACACACATTTGTTTCTTTCTGAACTGAAATTTCATGTTATTCATCAGCCACTAGTTATCTATCGCATGTTCATCATCTTTTGTTAACTAATACTGGCCAACATATGGTATTGTGTTGCCAATGCTATGTCTTTCCTAATAAAAGTCCTTTCATAATAAAAGCCCTGTTTCTGTCCACTGAAATTCTAGTTGGATTTTAATTTGAAACTCTCACAGGAAGTGTTGAGTTTGTGTTAATGTCACAATGCAGTAACAATGAAAGGACAAAACAAGCCTTCCTACTAAAATCTGACTAATTTTACTGTATTAAATAATACGTTTATTTGTGATCTATATGTCATATTTACAGCAAATACAAGTATTTATTTATCTATTTATCTGTCCCCTTTGGGCCTCCATTTATCACTAGCTTTAAGTCCAATACATTCACAGGATTCTCAGGGATGACCACAAAGTGCTCCTCCTCTGTGCAGCCCAAAGCCCCACCCAGCCATTGTTCACATGCAGCAGCCATCTGGGTGGTGTCACAAGGAAAACCACCACCTTGGGCTAACCAGACCTGCTGCGTCCCCGCTGTTATCTCACGAGCTCTTTCATTTCAGCCATCTGTAATCTCATTTTCATGATATGGGATGGAGCTGTGTTTTGGGGTGGAGTGGCAATAAAAGAAATGGTCTTGTTCCACCCAGGTATACAGCTCGGTAAGCAGCTCTGTAATAACCGAGGGGTGGAAACCATGATTACTGCCTCTCCTCTTGATGTATACCCCCAGCCACCATTGCTTGAAACTATCAACAAACCTTTTCCAAATGTAGGTTCATCCATCGGGTGAAGGTTCTCTTCTGAACCACTTCTCTTTCAACTGCAACACAGAAACAGAAGAGACAAAAAAGATTTCATTGGGTCACAGGACTGACTGAGTCTGAGGAAGCAGGCAAGTATAAATCACCTCACACCACCACAGCAAGGAAGCAGCACACACACACACGCGTGCATGCATGCACACCCAAACACACACACGCACACGTGCATGCACGCAAACCCAAACACACACACGCTTTCACACTCCTGAGATTAAACATTTTGACGGAATAATCCAGTCTCGGGTATCAGTGAATAGATTTCAAGGATAAAAAGAAAAACAATTCTCAACACTGTATTTTTATGGTGGGGTTTTTTTCAGTAAAAGCAGATTGAAGTGCAGTTCTTAAAACAAAACTATTTGTACACACCGACACAGGTGTGTCCACTTGGCAAAATGAACTTGCAAGGTGTGGGTGAAGGCCGCAATGTGTTTGTGGTTGTAAACAACCTGCTCGAGCTATGGGAGGTAACAGCAGCAGTGCACATACATTTTACAGCATTTTATTAAATATATTTCTGTCTCTGTCCTCTGTCACTGTACTTGCACTCACTGTAACCAAATAGAATTGCTCCCTTCTTTTCTGCTTGCATTCTCCATGTTGGTATGTACTGTAAACAACTGTTCCTGAATGAGAGCAAGTCCAAGGTTTTGAAATTGGCTGAACAAATATTACACTTCAATCAGGCTAAAGGTATGGCTTGGCTATGGCTATGGCATTGTTACATCAATGTCTTATGCATCATTTGATACAACTTATATACACTATTTCAGATTGCATGCACTTTGCAAAAACTGTGAGACTCTTCACTAAGTATAGTTCTGTGCTTTCTGTGAGTTCTTAGCCCTGCTCTGAGACTGTGAACACTGACTGTGCTGCACCACAGTAAATCAGACAGAGACGTAACAAGAGAAAGGCAAACCACTTCAAGAATCCTGTCTAGAAAAGTCAGTAATAACAAAGATGGCACATGTCCCGCCCCTTACCCCGTCAAGCCAATCATCTGCTTTTCAGCAGCCAAATGGGAAACATAAAAAGCCAATTGTGTTCTTGCACTGACACAAGCCTTGTATGTGTAGTAGAAATAAAAGCAGTGGGGAAAAGCCTTTCAAACCTTTTTGTGGGGCAAAGTTTTACACATTTCTTACCAGATTTGTATGGCAATTCTAGTCATGCAGTTTTATTTCCTGGTGACCATTGAAAGTACAGTCATGGCTCTCTCTTTTGATTTAGACAGGAGCCTGGTGTTGTAGTGCTGCAAAGGGGGCCTTGCCAAGATGGCTGCCGAGCTGACATGTGACGAGACTTGCCCATAAGCACTTTGTTGGGGAGGCTGGTATATGGAGAAAGAGGATGGGAGGAGCACTGGAGGGTTACCATGGTAGCAAAGTCAGCTGTTATTCATCTTTATGTCCAGTATGGTTCACTGGAGGCCACGGAGCAAACTGCACCATACACACCATGGGGAATGAGAGCTTTGGCCACTGTAATGATATTGATTGTTTCTTCCGCCAGTGGAATCATGATCGCTTCACTGACGCCTGATGGGGAAGGACAGCTCCGCATTATTGCAGAAAACCCCCATAGATATACAAGAGATTGCTCTTCATAATGAAGCATTGAGGTTAGAGTCCTGAGACACCACACAATTTGAGAAACACAATTTGTCAATGTGGTGCATCAACCTTGTGGCAGTCTGTCCTGACTTGTGTCTCATCACGGGAAAATGGCTCAAATGCAGAGAATCCCCCCATCCATTCTCAAAGAATGCTAGAGTTGGGTTGGTATTCAGGAGGCGTAGCTGAGGCCTTAATGCATGAATCTTGGTCAGAGCAGACACAATGAGGTGGCAGAGAAGGGAAAGGGGGACAAGACAGAAAGAGGGGGAGATGATGGGTGAGAACTGAGACGCGGCGCCTGAGGGGAGAGGAGTAGGATGGAAGAAGAGCACACTCAAAAACATTCATGAAACAAACACTGCAAAGTGCACTGCCAGGTCTTTTCATTTGTTATCTATCAGTGCAAGCTTCAACAGTCCAGACTGCAGAACGCCCAATGTGAATAAATGGCATGGATGAAATCATACCACAAACTGTATAACCCATATCAAATGATCAAGCTTTCCAAACAACATATCCCCAATAAAGCCACCTTCTGCTACAAACAATGGAAAGTAAAGGAAATTAAGGCATGTACAATACAGAATTACTACCACAAAGCATTAAAATCTCCTTCTACAGGCTGCATTGATCATCGCACACCTGAAGTTGTTCATGACAGCCCATTCAGTTTTGTGAAAGGAAAGAAACAACACTGTGACTCCCAGTTGGGAGTTTTTCATGATGAAACAAATCAAGACAGTGGTTGTGTTAACAGAGGTGGTCATGCGAGGGTTACAAAAACTCTGCATTGACAATGTAATAAGGGTTAAATGACTTTGAACAACAGACTTTAGCTGATTTGAGGCGTCCTTTACAGAAATTGAGGGAGGACTCGTTACATTAGCATACACTGTAGAACAGGGAGCCAACAAGTGACGACCACTCTCTGTGCTACTTGCATAAAATAACTCATCACAGCTTAAAACATAGTACGCCCTTAAGGATACACTCTGACGTGTGTGAGTGAGTCCGTAGACTGTGACCTCATCTTTCATAAAAGTGTCAAACACAGTGGAGCCGCTGCTCGCCATGCAGTCATCAGTCCTTCTCTAACAGGAGGCAGCACTCTGCTTTGGATAAATAATACCTGGAAACATGACACCAGTGTAATGGGCTTCTTTTAAAGTTATGGCTGCTTTTATTTCCATGGAGACTAATTATGTCATTGCTTACATTGTTAATCTAACATGTAAAATGACAGCTCTGTAAAAACACACACTTCACATGTATGTGCTGCAGTGAACCTGTAATCATGCAGCCTGTGTGTGTGTGTGGGGGGGGTAGCTTTGCTCTTTAATCATTTCGTCTGAGGCACACAGCAGCATGAGAGGAAGCATCCTAATGATACCACAGCTCGTCAGCTTGGTGTTCTGTGTACAGCAGATCTGTATCTAAGCATGTAAGCACTGGAGAACAGTAAGGATGTGTTTTATTATGTATGCAGCAGTCAAGTCCAAACCTTCACGTTGTGATCATTTTTACCATAAAAATCCTGGAGCCTGACGGAGCTACAGATGCCTGGTAAACTCACTACTTTCTACCAACACACCCCCACATTTTTTTACTTAGCGAATGTGTAGTTTTCAGATGGTGGAAACAGTATGTGGAAAGGTGGCAGGGCCAGCCTGCCTCTAATTTTTAGTTTGCTAATAAGAGAGAGAAAAGCAGAAACCCCTCACAAGTGACAAATTACAACTGAGGGAATTTTGGCACTGATTGACTCTGATTATTTGTTTTACCTCTAATCCACAGCAAATCCAGCAATAACCGGGTGCATCAAAGTATTGGTGAAATGCAAATTTTGGCATTTTAAACTACGGTATTTGTGACTCATCCTCAGAGAAACCACTGACTTACAGATCTGCATCTCAGGCCTCAGTCCTTTCTGGTGTTAAAGGCAAAAAAATATCTTACTAAAAGCCCACATTCTTTGGATGCATAAACAAGGTAATTTGAGCCGAGGATATGAATGTGGTGTCACAGAGCTGTGACAGGTCACCGACATTAACCAGTAATAGCAGATTCCAGAGGAAAAGGAAGAAGAAACGACAAAGGGCCAAACACACAAACTTCACATTGGTTTATGGGAACCATCGTTTACTGAGCTCCAAGAACACACATGCAAGTGACTTTACCTGGGAAAAATTAACCCTTTGGTAAAAGTTGCATGTGTCTGGTTTAGCTTTGATCCAGGGGATGTAATGACATTGTGTGTATGTGTTATTGTGCAGGCCTGCCTAGTGCTTTGTGCGAATCTTGAGTGGGAATTATTTATGGTGCTCCCCTCCCTCTCACGGCCACCAACCGCCATTTTTAATTGATTCAAAAGCCGCTCTTCATCACCCGGGTCAAGGCCCAGTGTGGCTCATCAGACTGACAGTGTACAATACTGACACTACCTCCGTCCTTCCCCCATCCAGTTTACTCACAGCTTCCCTGGGGCAACTCCCATGATGCAATCAGCACCTCCTCTATCTCCATTTATACCAGGTCATTAACTTCTTTTCTTCCCTGTTCCTGCTCTCCTAATTTGTACTAATTTTGCAGGTATCTCTGACTCCAGAGTAGGATCCAGATCTGAAAACATCCTCTAATTATTATCACAAAGGGTCCAAGTCTGAGGGGACTGGGACATATAGTTGCCAAGTTGTTTTCCTGATACCCTTTATGCTTTAAAATACTACATGTTGCCTACATTATTACATCTATTTCATATTGGGTAATGGTATTACTATCATAATTATAACAATCAGTTTGAAAGCACCAATTTTTACAATTGTTCCAAGTCTGTCTCTCCCCCTCTCCCTCCTCTCAACCCAACCTGTTGAGGCAGATGCCCTCCCCCACATTTAGTCTGATTCAGTCTGAGGTTTCTTCCTGTTTAAAGGAAGTTTTTTCTCTCCACTGTTACCAAGCGCTTGCTCACAGATGGGTTGCTCTGTATTACATTGTAGTAATGTACAAGTCTTGACCTCACTCTGTGAAGTGCCTTGAGATAATGTAGGCTGTGATTTGGCCTGTTATAAACTGAATTAATCTTTATCACCCTTACCGCTGATGGGGAGGATCATTTTTGTTTTGAAAATTTGACCACATTGCATCTCTACATGGCAGAGATTACCCAGGAATTTGACTGCTGTGAAAAACAAAGGTGGCTCTAAACAATAAAAACAGAAGGAAAAAGAATAAAAAGTAGAGGAAAAAGTGATAGCGAACATGGGATATATTATTCTCGACCTGTTTGTCTAAGTTGTGCTCTGGTTGGTTTCAGTTGCTTGCCATGCAAACAGAGGAGGCTGGGCTGAGTGCAGCAGCTGGAAAATGAATGATGTGTTTTACCAGGACAACTTGGCATGTCTGTCATCAGAGAGGTAGAAGGGAGGGGACAGAGGGAACAAACAAATATAATTAAGAGCAATTAGGCTCTAAAAGATCACACATCTATTTAAAAGAAAAATGACAGCCAATGAGTGATTTCTTTGTAGGGTTCTGTGGCGTCAGCCTTTCTTTGCTTTGAGAATCCCAACCAAAGCACACAACTTCACTGTCTTGTAGTCCATCAGGGGAGGGTTAATGAGAGGACAACAGTATGTCTGTCTCCAACTGTGTCAGCTACTAAGACCTGATCATACAGCATGCGTTTAATCCACTCCAGCTCACTTAAGATATCTTTGCACAGAATCAGAACCATTCACAAAAAAAGGGGGAGAGTAAACACAATGGTAACCACTACACACCTTTCAATTATTACACCAGCACACTCTCAGGGTTACCACTCACTCTTCAAGACTTTGGGGACAGAGATGACCAACCTGTTTTCAACATAGAAACCAAACTTAATAGCTGACATTTTTGGCCACCCCAGCTCTTGAGACATTTTTTTGCTACTGGACACGCTTTAAATAACAGACAGGGATTCTAATGAAAGGTTATTAAGGAACCATTTAGTCTACAGTCACTGAAATGGTAAGCACACATTCTATAACACCCTGATAGTGAAGTTTTGGTTTGGAGCAACACTGGATTTCCAAAAAGGTGACACCACAGACTTTCTATTATTTTATTTTATTTTATTTCTATCTTAGTTTCCTTTTTTTCCTTATTATTTCTGGTCAACAGATTAAACATACAGTGGTATGTATACAATCGTTAATTTGTAACAGCAAACATCAGTATATTGAACATATATCAATATCACTGACTGAAAATAAAGGTGTAGGCTTGAAAATGGAAGAACATACTTTTATGAAGTTCTGCTCAGTGCATATGGGTTGGATAGCATATTGAATGTAAATAAATATATTGAACCTATATATCTACCACTCAAGGATCAGCATTCCATTCCTGTGAAGCAGATCAGATTATCATGGGCAGGTGACTGCTTGATCATTTTTCAGGTCACATCACTGGCAGTTGTACAGTGGTGTGTTGTGTGCTGGGCGTGGTGCAGACACCTGCAGCGGAGTTTTGAAAACTGTTTTGGACATTTCAAATGAATGTGGGGTTGTGCTATAATATTATGTATAATATAATATTTGACATAGCACAGAGGTGAATAGACTAAAACCTGCATTTAATAAAGGAGTAGCCTGCACAGACCCTCATCTAGTAACTGAATTATTAATAATACAGGAGGGCTCAGTCAGCTGAGCAGGTTGCATTCATCGATCACATGATACATTAAGCAATTCTCTTTGTTTACCTGTTTTTCTTTTTTCTAATTTGAATCTAACTTCTTATGACCTTATTAAAAGTCAGTTCTTTTTTTATTTTCACATTTTCCTTGCAACCCTATTTGGGAAAGGATGCTTTCTTCCAATTTAACTGAAGACAATAAAAGCTCTGGTTTCATACTTTAACTGGGTGAACTTTGCCTGGGTGATAAAGGTTTTCTCTCCTCTGATAAAGCAGCATAAAACAAGGCCTGCAGATGTTCTGGAACCACCTCCACATATACCAGGCTCACTTTGAACACACAGTCAGGAGATCAGAGACACCCAGAGAAAGATGTTCCCTGAGTGACTCTTTCTTTTAATGACTGCTTGTTTTGTGTTTGAGGTCCAATGTGCCACTGTGCATCATAATCAGAGTGGAAGCATGGCTGTATGTTTGTGTGCGTGAATGTTGCCCAAGGCAAGAGTTAAACATGAGAAAAACCAGCAGGGCTCTTTTCTTGAAATATTCATCCCACAGCTCTTACAGGGGCATCCCTGTAGACTGCAGTGCAGCATCCTCCTGAGGTATTACATAACTGCAAAGTTCACAGAGAGGCTCTTCCCCTCCTCTCTCCTGAACTGAATCATCATCCAACCTGCTTGGTGTCACTTCACATCTGTTTATTTCACATTTGTGAAATTAGATTTTTTTAAAAACAAACAAAAAAAGAAAATGCACGTTTGCCATTGCGAGTGATCTTGAATTGAATATGTTACATTGAAAAAACATTATGTCAAAGTCCTAGTATGTATTATTATGCAACTTTTTAATTCAGATTTTTTCTCAAACTGACAAATTTAGTTTCATGTTAAATATGAATTATAACCCCTTTCATGTAAATATGGTACCTGTTGCAATATCATGACATAAGCTTAATACTGCAGCTCTGTCATCAAATTTGAAAATATTGTGATCCAACATTTAATAGAAATAAAATATAGAGAGTAATTTATTATTAAAGACAGATTCTATTTGATAAGTCCTAATGTTAATATATTAGATTACTATATATATATATATAGAGAGAGAGAGTATATATTATGTAATACACTATAAATGTGTGGCATGAGAACGGCTGATCCTCCTCTGAGCACCATGACTATCCAAATACACCTTCCTCTGCCCCAAAGTGTAGACCAGAAAGACAAACAGATGATTAATCTGACAAAGCGTGGTTACGTAAGCAGGGTCCATAAACACAGCAGTGATGAGGCAAAAACACTGACAAACAACAAAGGCTTCACTTAATTAATAATTTACAGTCACACAGGGTGTGTCCTCATGTCTTCCTCACTCACCACTCTTTATTTACAGATACAAGAACAAACAAATACTCATACACACTTTTCACTTTTAATTGTATGAGCAATAAAGTTTTTTTTCTACTTTCAAACAACCTCAACTTCAACAAAGGAAGAGTTCACCTCAGGTCATTCTTGTTTTTGTGTCTGTGTGATCATTGATGTAGTCACATGACATGACACTGAATGTGAAACTAATGAAGGCACACAGGAAGCATTTTAATGGTTCATGTCTACAAATGAGTGGAGGGAATGAAAAGTGAAGGATCAGATGTGGACCAATCACCATGTGTGCAGCTCGTCCAGCTTATCTGCAGGAGAGGGTTAATGTATCATGAAACCAAACAGAAAGAACGAGGAGGTTTTATAAACCATGGCTCCTCGCTTCCAACGGACTGCTCTGAGTGCTGTTTTGGTGCTGAAAACACAGCCTTGGATAATGAGCAGGTATTACTTCCAAAGTGTCTGCACTCCTTTAAGGGGATAGGATCTCTGTGTTCGCATTCACTGGCCCAGGCTGCAATGTGCTGCTTTCTTGGGTCAGGTCTAACAGGCCTTGAGCAAAAACAATTTTCCTGCAGATTATTTAAACCATCTCAATCGTGTATACACTCCATGTTTGTTCCCAGCCTGTCTGATCACATCACTACTGGTTATTTTTCACTAATGAATCTGGAATGATGGGAAACCACAAGAAGTTGTATAAACCCACAACTTTCCTCCAAGGCTATGTTGAGACATGACATGACATGGGAAAAAAAAAAAAAAAATTCACCTTCATTCATTCATTTTAGTGAAGCCACTGCATTGACACAATGAAAAATCTTCACAAACAAGATGTTTGTCATGTTGTAGTAAAATAAACCTCTGTGCAGGATTTTGGACAAACCTTGTAACTCTTACTTCAGTGTCTCGTGATGCCTCGAATAACACGCCCACATCAATGCAGCCCCTTGTGTTTCTTTGACACCAAGCTGTTTTCAGTCTGAACACCTGATACGTGTTGTACAAGAACCCTCTGGAGGGGAACGGAGCTGGTCCAGTGCATATCAGCTATGTCTCAGGGAAAGATGCTTCTACAGCTAAGTTGAATTCATCATCATCATCAGCATGTCTCCTCCCCTGAATCAACTCTTTATAGCTGCACAACAGAAACAGGATCTCTCCCTGTAATGTAATCTGCATGCTGGTCAGTGGCCAGAGGCAAATGCTCTTCCTTGCGTGATTGTCCCTGGACCACACCACTGAAATGTGGAATGTGTCTCTGTGTGTCCCCATGTGCAACGAAATTTTGTTCTGTATACTGAGTATACTGGATGACAGTAAAGTCAATCTAAGTCTAAGTCTGTGTTTTCTCCAAGGGATGAGGGGTCTATTAGCAGCAGCACTATAAACCCAGTTCAAGTGTCCCTGAGCCAGAACAATAAATACTTGCAATTAAAAATTTTCTTTGCACACAAACGCTATCATTGTCCAGCAGATCAGCAGATACAAGGACTTTGAAATACAAATGAGTTCAACATCAGGTGAAAGCTTCTGTTACAGCAGAGCAGGAGGCATGATGAGCAATATTGTAATACTTCATTAAATTCCATTTATGTGGGTATACTTACACTCATCATCATCATCATCATCATCATCATCATGTAATGCCTTGGTTTGTCTTTCGAACACTTTTAAAGACTTTTCCAATGTAGCAACAAAGACATATCTACATATCAGGTATTGCTGCATGAGGATGTCATTTTCCATTTCTATTCATTACTTGTTTGTTGACAGGGTGACTGGAGGGGATACTTATCAGCTTATTACAACCCATATTAAGAAAACAAGGAAGGCCTCTAACTTTAATGACACAGTTATTTTAACTAAGACCATAATCGTTGCCCAAAGCTACCTACCTTGACCCTTCCACAACCCCAGCCTGTTTATCATTGTAACCATGAAGCCAAAGGTCCTGTACATTTGGCTGGTCATATCAGAGAGCCAAGCACATGGAACATTTGGAGCATTCACTGAATGCTTAGCCACACAAAAGACACAAGGAAATGCTGTCCTGAGGTAATTAATACTTCACTCAAGGGGTAAGATCAGAGATGACCTCAAAAAGAGATGATTTATGGGTTCAAGCCAGTATTCATAAGCAATGAAATACTGCAACAAAGTGACAGTCTCTGCTCTGCATGTTCACCAGGCAGCTGAGGCCTGTGACAAAGTGCCTCTGGCTGCAGTTGTATGGCTCACAAGAGGCTTCACATCACTTCCACTGCAGATAATGACATGACTGACATGTCACACATCGTCCCTATCACAAAAGGTCAGGCAGTCAAAAGCTCTTGTGTGTTGTGATGATGATCAAAGTCTGGATGGAAAATTAAATTGAAATGAAAATGAAACCAAAATTACTTTTCCATAAAATACAAATGGAACATTAACATTGGTTTTGACTGGGGTTAGGGTACACTGACAATGTCAGTGCTGTCATTTGATTGGCAGTCCATAATTCCATACATTGTCCATGATTTGAATTACAATTGGACAGCAGCTTCCAGTGACTCAGCAGGTGTTAAACTAACACCAGGGGAAAAGAAATGTCTCGTGATGAGTGCTAACATCGGCCAGCTAGGCTAACTGACTGCAGACATAGTCTTAACAGCAAATGTCAAGTGTCGTAAAGGGACAAGCAGCTTTAATAACTAAGAGCTGATTTTAAAAAGCCTTGTTCATACAATGTATGGTAGGAAGTAGGACCATCTCAACTGACAGCCCATCTCCTAGCAACACCCGCTCTCAGCTGCGATTCACTAGATGCCACAGGAAACGCCCACTCTGCACTTCTGTTTTAGCCTCTCTAACAAAACGGAAAAAATGTGCACGATAAAATCATTCTTGTGAGGAAAATTCACTTGAACTGAAAATATAACTTAATTCAGAAAAGGAGACATACAGTCAATGTCTGAAGAGCAACAACATCCCAGATGGCTCTCTCCTCTGTTCCAGGGCAGAGAGGGCCAGAGATCTTTGTTTGAGCAATGCGAGCAGTGAATCCAAATCCAGGTACTGACATGAACGCTCTTCAGATCAGCTCCCTTTTTATGAGCTGCTATAAAGGAAAGCAGATAAAATAAACCTTAAGCTTGACTTTACCCTCAGAAAGATGACACCACCTTGATGAATTGCCTCTGAGCTCCTTCTACCTAAACCTTGTGTCAAACATCTAACAGATTTAACAAACCAGCAGCTTCTCAAAGGAGGCTCCTGGCTGGGATTTTACTGATACGATGACTCAGCGCCTGAAGATAGTTCACCCAAAACCAAAGCCATGAGAAGGAGGATGGATTTGGATGGATGAACAGCTATACATCAGGTGCTCAAATGGAAAACTAAGCATTTTATTTGCACTTAAGCAATACTGGCATATGACCTTTTTTGACTGCGAGGGAAGAGCAAAGTGGAAAATCAAGAGACAGAACTGCAGCAGCTCAGGTTGAATCACTGGAAAACTGAAATGCAATCCCTGGTGGGTGGGTGTTTTTTTTTTCTGTAGTGCTGATACCTGCTCAGCGAACGCCCGCAGGGGGCGGGGGTCAATCTGAGAGCTCGTCTCTTAGAAACACAGTGTGGTAGCGAGGTACACGGCTCTGTGTCATCACCGCCGTTAACCCTTTGGAAGCGACTTCTGTTTCAGAGCACATATTAGTGCCGGGCCTTTCTCCAGTCCACTGCTACTCATCAGCGGAAAAAAAACTTTAAAAAAAACAACCTGCTGGACCAAACATTGACTGTAGTAAAAGAGCCTACGTCAGCAGCCGGTGGAGGTTTATCTCCAAATATAAGCAGTGACCTTTTAAAAAGAGCCAAGGTATTTTTAGAGGGGGGGAAACGGGCATGGTTTCATAAAAAAGCCTTGTTTCTCAGCAATCACCATGCTGCGGGTTTCCAGCTAATTGCCTGGTAAAGACAGTGGGACTGAGCTAAAGCTGCACTGGGTAAGATGCCCAAACCCACTTACACAACAACATTCCATTCATATGACTTGACTGTTTACACACGTGAAATGTGTGTTTGGTAGTTAACCAAAAGATGTTCAGGGATGTCACCATTTTCATGTGTTAAAGACTGAAAAAAAATTTAAATGCATTTTATTGCTTAAAAAAGAGGAGGTCAGCCACTGACACCTGGGATCTGCTCCAACCCTAACAAACATGTCACATTGTATCATTTAAACAATAAATGGCTGTGTGTCATCTTCAAATGTGTCTGGAATCAGATTAGTTGTGACAGAAGAAGGCCCACTCTCAAAATGAAGTCTGGTTAACTTCATACATAATATGTGCTTGACGTACATAATTACTGAAGCTAATCACCTTAATACTTTTGGACTACTGTTATGGCTAACAGCAGGATGAACATGTGTTAGATTTGACGTCTCCCTGAGGTTGAAAGATGATTTACTGTAGGTGTGCTGTCTGTGCAGACAGACACAAGGACACCATCGGCATATCTGCTACTTGACTTTTTGCAGGATATCTTCACAAGTTTGGAAGTTATTCCAGATGCTTGACTTTTTCGACAAGGTGAAAACCTGTCACCTTCACTGTCCCAGTGTCAGTGCTGGTAGCATTAAAGTGGCCCTTGTTCGAAAAACAACAAACAATAATTAATGTTGATTCATGATGAATAAATTTGGATTAACTTTTGTTTGGGCTATTAGGGATTTTTGTTGTCATACACATGTATATATATACAGTATATAGAGTATATATTTAAAAAAACCCAAAACATTCAAATACTGATTTGGAACGTCAAGACCATGGCAACAGTGGAAACTTCATATTCGGGTCAGCCCTAAGAGCAGCATACCTGCAGACTACGTGTATGTATGTTGTAATGTGCAACACCATGCACATTAAAATAAGTCACTGCAAACAGAGGCAATCTCTATCTCAGTGTTTTCACTTTAAGTGAGTCAATCAGTCAGTCTTGATTTATATGGCACAAGTCATGCAACAAATGCAACTCCAACAGAAGTTTTGTGTTAAGATTGTGTTTCTTGGAACAGTATCCCCCCCTCCAGCTGGTGGTGCCACCACTGATCTCTTATCAGCTCCTCCACACAAACTAGGTGCTTATTCATCGCGTGGCCTGTTGGCCCACGCTACAACACACCTACACGGACCAATGCTTTGTATCCCACGCTTGTTCTCACTTCACCGCTCGCTGCGAGCTGAGTCTGGCTGGTCTGAGATCTGAGCGCAGTGAGTGCCTGAATGTTGATGAAGGTGTTTATAGTTCCTGAGGCATCTGTTCAGGTACATCACTGCTGTTTGCTGGCTGTCTTAGCTTAGTGTGTTAGCATGCTAACATTTGCCATTAACCACAAAGTACAGCATGGTAATGTCCTTAGATTTGCAGGTATTTTTTTTTCTACTGATGCACATAATGTCCAGCTGGGTAAAAGTAGTGTCCAGCTGTAGACCCGGGGGGCGGGTTACAGATTTAGGCTTGAGTGATGAGTTATGAGTACAGCACTCCTTGAGAATGAATGGTTATAGGGCACAGAATGACAGAAAATGGGACAAAAAGTGAACAAATAAAATCCAGAAACAAGATCTTGATAAACTCTGTATTTTAGTCATTACACTGAACAGAAGGTGAGAATCCTGTCATTATAAAAGCATCGTTAATTAAAAACTGTTATTCTGTCAGCCCATGGAGCACCCTCTAAGTCTGTGCAGGCAATCCTCTGCTCACTCTCATGAAAACAAAACTAGAGAGAAACTGCAGCTCCTGTGTTGAAGCAAATGAAAACTACTTCAAAAACCCGACTCTGTTCCCACTGCTGCAGTCCCTGTTTTGCATGAGAAATCTGAATTCCACTGAAGGTAAACTGACTGCAATGCAGCAGTGTACCCTTTAATTAAGCCTGTTAACATGAGAAATGATGACACGCTGTTTCTTTAACTGCTTTGGTGTGGGCATATTTCTAAGTGATGATATAACGGGTATGTTATCTAACCATAATTTTAAGAAGCTCATTATTTATCACCGGCCAATTTTACCCTTTATACTATTGTATATAATATAATTATGGACCTCTTTGTGACGTGGTTCAAGAACAACAACCAGCTCTTGAACGTGACCAAGGGCAATCAGACAGTCGTGCACTTTAGTGTAACACCATCTCCTTTCTTGGAGTGGAGGTGAAGGTAATGGAGGTGCACAAATACCTCGGTGTCCACCTCGACAACAAACTGAGCTGGAAGAGACCATTTAGCATAATTGGTCTATCATTAGTCTCTATTTCTGTTCTTTCTTTTTATCTTTTATACATTCTTGTGTAAATGGGAACTTTCAATGGACTAGCAGTTATTCACTCAGCTGAACTGAGCTTCTCTGTAACAGGGCTATACTAAACTATTCCAATTCAAATGCTTCCATCTGCTTGATCAATACAGCAATACAATTGTGATTCTGTGAGATGAAATGTTGTCACTACCCTAATGATGCATGACAACCATTTTATGGACACTGTAGGACTTCCTGTAGTGAAGGCAGGCCAACCCCTCAGACACCTCATGTTATTAGTAAATACCTTTTTTTCATTATAAATGAGTTGATAAAAAGACATATTCATTGAGTGTAGTTGTTGCTTCGACCATCATCTGCCTGTCTGACTGTGGGTGCTACAGAAACACCACTGAGCTGTCCAACAATACCATCAACAGAACCTGCAGCTGGACCCCTACAGGACAAAATGTCTCATGCACTGTGACTGCTACTGGAAGATGAAGAAACTGAGTCATACGTTAAGAAAGTCCAATTTCATTTTGAAATGCCTTGATTCAAGTGGATAAATCCTTTTCCCCACATGTTGGACTGCAGTACTTCTCATGACTGACTATGTGGTTGCCTGCCACATATTGAGACACACACACAGACCAACAACTGCTTCAGCTGTAAATAGTCAGTGCTTAATGTGTGAATCAGACAGTGCCGCAACACAAAGTGCATATGAGAGAGCAGCTCCCAGAACGCACACATAATGCAGCATGTAGCAGCCTAATAGATAGTAATGGATAGATAGATCATTTATTTATCCCATCATGAAAATTATTAGGAAAAAATACTCCTATCAAAATGCAGAAAAGGCACTGCTGGGATTCGAACCCAGGATCTCCTGTTTACTAGACAGGCACTTTAACCAACTAAGCCACAGCGCCCTATGAAATGTGTCCAGATCGTTCCACAACACTGACCAGTAAACATAAAATTAGATGCTTAATTATATGCATTCTACATTATTATTTTTGTTTTTATACCATGGGAGATACTGCATCCACGCAATAAGTAGGGGAACACAGGTAGTCCGAATCTGAGAGGCACAAAATAAGCAGTTGAAAAACAAAACTAAGTATATAGGCTGAAGTTATTAGTTCAAAATTCTATTTGTGATTAATTTTGCTTGTTTTGATTTTGAATGCTACATAAACACTGGACTTTTATCATAACCTCTGGACAAGGTGTTTATATGTCAATCGAGGGCAATCACTTCACACTGGTAAAAATATAGGACACATAAAGATGCATGCATTTGTCACGAGAACTCTAAAATAGTCTCATTCATTTCATCAACTGCTCTAGTATGATCTGTATTTAGTCAAGACTAACAAAGAGTAAATACTATTTACCTTGTGAATACAGATATTTTGCTCCAGCTTAAGCTCTTTTATTAAATCAAAACGGGCAATCAATAAAGTTTATACAGCAGCCATCCCTAATGAGCACGGTGCGTAACATGCTGCTGCTGCTCAGTAATTATCGGCCTCGGGGTTGGTGCAGACAGAGAAAGCGTATTTGCTGCGTAACAAACAGACATCTGAGACCATTTAGAAAAGCTTCACCGCAGATAAGAAGAAAGAGGAAATTCAGAAAGAATGAGGGGACAAAAGAGAAGGGATCATTGTTGTCGCCACAACCACCCCCGTCTGACCTCCAGAAAACTCAAAGCAGCACAGTTAGACTGACAGCTGAAGACTGAGGCTCTGTGCTGTCCCGCACCGTGCTCTTGGATGTAGGGGGGACTGGGCGCATGTTCAAGTTCAGCGTCTGCAGTGTCAACAGCGGGAGAAGCCACGCTGCAGTCTGCTGCTTGGACCCTTCACACGTGTTTGTTCACTACTGCGCAGGAGTGCATATGTATACACCCCGCCAGCTGCACACACCTGCATGCACGTGCACAAAAATGTCTGCTGACACACACAATTACTTTACACTGTAAATCAAGTTTGCAAGTGACTTCAGGTCTAGAAATGTATGTTGCTATGAGTCAAGTATGTGGAAAACAACACATATGCAAATAAGAGAGCAGCAGTAGAGAGAGGCATAGAGTAGGTTTATGCCTGATTCAATAGAATTTCTAAGTAAATATAGTGTATAATGTAAGTATAATGTAGATGCATGCCTTAAATCTTTTCCTGCCTCAAAATCTCGCTACACATGCTCAGAATTGCTAATTATTGTAATAACTGTTTAGTAATTATTTGCTGATTGTTTTAAGGCTCTCTGTTTTGAGCTAGGCCCACTGTGACAGCAAGGTTTCACACAGTTACTGCACTGACTGCTGTTCCAGCGTGGAACTACCCCTAAAACCACAGATACAATGGATTATTATGCTGTGTGCAAAACAAACAAGTTCATGCAACACATCCTGGCACAAGATTTAGTGTAGTGTGGTCCCCTTGCCCATAATTTTGTAATATGGGGAAGGAGGCCAAGCTGAGTGTATGAAACATAATGTGGTTAGTGAGTAATTGTGACAAAGCAATGCGGTGAACAGGACATTTAGATTTGAAATGAACTTGTCATTTGTCTCTTGATGATTACGTAGTTTCTGTTCTGTACTTCTATCCAGTAAATATGACGATGATGATGTCACTTCTGTTTTACATAGAGAACCTGATTATATCATTTACAGCTTTTTAATTAGAGGTGCAGCTATGATGCACTGCCGACGGATTGTGATCTGATCTGTGGCCGAGGACACACAGTGACCACAATGAGCACAAATGCAAATCCAACTACATTTCCTCTTCACAGCAGCTACAGCACATGGATGGAAATATGTAATCACATGTGACTGCTCCAAACCGGGCAGCCATTAGCCAGTACACACAAAGAATTTCTCTCCTCAGTCCTCAAATGTGGATGTCATTAAAGACACTTACCACCACTCGAAAAAGCAAGCAAACAGCACCACTGCTCATCTTCTTCTGTCTTTTTTGTTTGGGCCCATGCAGCAAGCAAGTGTTCATTGTGTGACCAGGATAATGAACTGCAACCTTTATGGATGTCAAAAAAAATAATGCCTCACCCTCATGTCTCATTAACAGTGGGTACGCCATGTTCACGAGAGGTTTTTCAAGCCCAGGATGAGGTACACACTGTTGACCACCTGACTCTACTTTTGCACAACATTAAAAAGAGCTCTGCCCCATACTGAAAGCAGAGCATTCCTTAAATAGAAACTTTGTGTTGGCACAAGTCTGCATCAGCCCTGAGACAAACGTTACTTCACTCCTTCAAACAAGCAGGACAGGCCGCAGCTTAGAAACGGCCCAAACAAAGCCAGGTCCTGTAAGGATTCATGTTTATCCTGTTCTATTTTGGTCAGCTCCACTTCTATCCGGTTTATTTTTTTGAGGATTAATTTCCCATTTTCTCTTCCTCTGTCTCCATTTCCTATTATATTTCATGTCTCAAATGAAGGTCTCATTTGAAGAGTCTGTATTAATCTTCAGGAAAGTTGGGGGGGCTTCTAATCATCAGGTTTTTAAAAAACAGAAGCACAGCACAGGACAAGATGCTTAAAAAATGCTGGGCCCAACATTTCCCATAATGCAACACATCTTAAGATAACACACATCATCAATCCAGTCAGGAGCTACTTTTCCACCATGATATGACATGATGATATTTGATATTTGATGTTCACTGCACTCAGACAGCAAGCTGCATCCCACAGAAGTGGGCGGCAGTGTGTGGTTGTGTGCATGTGTGTGTGAGAGAGAGAAGCGAGAGCTGTGTGGGACGTGGGAACGTTCAGGGACCGTAATGCGGAGTGAGCCCCCCCCCGTCTCATCTCATGTTATGCAACACACTCCAGGTCATTGTTTTAAAGCGCCCGATGCTCTGCCAGCTTTCATGCAGGGAATCGCAGCAGCCCATCAGGCTCATCCGCAAGCGTCGCAGGGAGAATACAGACTGAAGTGCCAAACTCTCTTAAATCTTTTCAAGAGGCTGGAAAAAAAAGTTGAAGGGGGAAGCTTGTTTTTGAAGGAATGCTGAAAGCCGTCACGCAGCCGACGTGTCCTGAGAACCTGTTACGTTCTCCGGTGCTGGACGTTTTGTAAGCTCACGCTGCATGGTCCAATCCAGTGTATCTAGTAAAATGGACAAATTGCACAATGCATGAATGCAGACTTATATATAATAATAATAATAATAATAAAAAAGATTACATTCATTAAATGGTACAAAGTGAAGTGGAAAGTGCCAGGAGTACAAAAACATGTATACAGCAATGGAAGTAAACAAAATCTCAGAAGTTCACAGACACACAATTCCTACTGGTGCCCCAACTTTTGTTGAGGACGTACAAACTCTGGAAGTCAACAAACACAGGAAGATCGACTGGTTTGTCAGGGCTTCACTCTGCAAGATAATGACCCCTAATTAGAAGAAAAGCGCTAGATGGCAGCTTCGTGAGGTGAAGAATTAAACTCGACGGACACATTTTAGGATGGAAGGGACAGGAGATGAAAGCAAAGTGTTAGGATGAACTCTCTGAGCAATGTTTGATTTCCACTTTAGGACATCAGTTCAACAAGAAGATTCCATGAGTTCAACTTTGTTCTTAGTGTGAATTCTGAATTCTGGAAACACTGAGCCATTAAACTACATTTATTTACAAAAATAACAAATTAGATAAATTGAGGTAGTATATGACATGAGTATAACTATAATTATAGTTATTAGTAGCACATTCAAATGTTTATCTTCTTTGGTTTGCTTAGTGACTTGTAGTGTTTTTTCCGGGTCAACCGTTGCTCTCAGTGTTGCACTCATAAGATTAGATTAGACTCATAAAATAGATTTTTAAAGCTATCATCATGGTCTCTAAGTGATCAAAACAAACTTGCTTTAAGAACTACTCAGCTTTATAAAAAAAAAATGTAAAAATCGGTGCCATGATTTGACATATATTTGCTCAAGACACAGACAACAAACATGCCTGATCTGCCAATACATTTCTATCTATAAATATGACATTTGGTTTCTATGGATGGGTGCAAGTATTGTCATGATCTCACATGCCATGCTTGGCCAACACATGATATAAAGGGATGGTGTGAATAAATCAGGATAGGTGGATTCTTGTCCATCACAGGCTTTGCGATAAAGTGGGTTAGTGAGCTGAACAAAGCCGTCTTTCTCACCACACTCATTAAATCAATTACTTCCACTTTAAAGAGCAATTGTTGTGAGTCTGCTCCTCTAATCTCCATAAAGCCCTGTTTGGCAAACCGGCAACACTTGCGCTATATTAGACATTCCCACATGAATTCCAGGGTCACTCCAGTTCAAAAAGCAGCGTGTGCAGTAACACCAGACCAACTATGGGCCCTGCTACTGGTGCACCGGAACATTCCGTCTTTAACTTGTTGCTTCTGATTTCAAAGTCGTTCAGCATGTTTACCTTCCAGCAAACGTATCTTAATACTTATAGTACTTGGACGGAGGGAGCTCGAAGCAAATTTGCTGCTCCTTCAAGTCAAAAGGAACCAGTCGAGATGGTTCGGGCATCTGATCACGGTGCTTCCTAGGCACCTTCCAGTCAGGGTTTTTCAGGGTGCACCCAAGACCTTGTGACAGACCCAGAACATGCAGCAGTGACTGCATATCTCATCTGGACTGGGAACGATTCGGGATGTCCCCAGATGGAGCATCGTGTTCATGCTCGTGTCGTGAGCATCCATGTCAGATTGTTGGTTTCAGAAGCAGCTGTGATGAAGTATGGTGCCACCTCAGCCACTTGGACCAATGTGGTGCACCAAATGAATGTAATGACTATGATCCCCACATTTTGTTAAAAATAAACTGGGCAGGGCTGCACACCTTCAAGTACTGAGCATGAGACTCACAACAGCACTCGTGGGAACTTTTCATCCTGGCTTCCTCCAACAAAAAATGTGTGACTTTAAAGCAAAAGAACAGAAGTGTGTTCCAGCAAAGCAGCCAATCACAGCAACTAACCTGCTGAACGCGAATGGGGCAAGGTTGGTGAGAGCCAACCACTTATATCAAGTGACTGTATATTCTGGGTAGCTGTAATGTGCTGAATGGTGCCAAGAAGAGGAAGGTTGGAGGAACAAATACTGGAAACATATCAAAGTTGAAGTTTTTGTTTGTAATTTAATTCAAAAGGGTTAACTTTCATATATTCTTTATTCATTACACGTGAAGTGAAATATTTAATTTTCATGATTATGGTTTATAGCTCATGAAAATCTGAATCACTGTATCTCAGTTATTTCCTAAGATCAATCAAAAACATTTACAATACCTAAATCACTGAAAAGTCATTTATCACGAATTACTGCAACAGTTGTACAATAACTGTTGGTAAACTTTTTAACCATATTCTAATAGTTTGAGATGCATTAGTAAAAATATATATTCGGTTTTCAATCACAACATCATCATCGAGCATGCCCAGACTTTGTACTGTACGTGTTCAAATCCACTTTAGTTGTAGATGAGAAGTCCACAATAAAACGGAGCTGTCTGTTTAACAGCACTAATACTGAGGCAGTGTTACAGTGTTGTAACTGAGTCCAGCCTTTAAGCGCAGGGGACTTGGAGGAAGTCTGTGGTTTGTTTTTAAGCAGCACAGTAGCACAGATCTTCCCAGCGACCAAACGCATTGTTTACAGTCCTCCTCCTTTGCACACAATGAATCACCCTGGCTACACACTGTGATATGGTGATCTGCTCCGCGAGCAGGAATAGCAACGTTTACAGACTTGTGCGCGCTAAGACACACGCACACACACACGCACAACACTGTCAAAAGTTTCCCAAACCCGAAAGCAACGATGAAAGTCCCTCCGCGACTGCAGGAACGGTTGTGCGGTCAAGATGTGTGTGCGTGGCCAGGCCACGGCTCGCTGCTGTGAACGGCAACACAACTCGGCGGGATGCTCCTACCTTGCAGATTCTGCACTCGCATGTCGCTGATCTGTCCGATGAATTCCTCCCGCTCGAACCAGTCCTCCCACTCGTGTCCAGCCATCTGGAGCCGCGGAGGGTGTAAGCGACGCTCACGAGGCTGCTCGGGCTGCACGGAGGACGAGCTGCTGCGGCGGCGGCTGCAGCGGTCGGGCGAGCTGTCTATTGTCCGGGCGGCCGAGCGGGGGCCATGCAAGCCGGGCACTCGGGGTGAGAACGGGGAGGGGAGGGGGTCACTCACAGGATATTACTGGTGTTTGCTGCGAGTTCTGTCCCGTCAAAGCGCGGTGGGCGAAGCGCTGTGCTCTCACACAGCCCGCGGAGATGAGTGGAGAGCGGGGAGGGAAGAGCCGCAGCACCTGGTTGGTATTTCCGAGGTGGGATGGAGCTGATCCAATGCCCGCCCACCCTCTCTCTCTCTCTCTCTCTCTCTCACACACACACACACACACACACACACACACACACACACACACACACACACACACACACACACACACACACACACTCTAAGACATAATCACATGCACTTCCACCTGGTTCTTATTCATATTTCATTCACTTGAATAAATCTTACGTAACTTATGTATCATAAGACATAAGACAGGACCATTTGATACTCTCAGAACCGGTGCCAGTGTTAAACCTTACATTGCTCTTCAGTAGTTTATTTTCAGGAAAAGAATGAATATAAAATTTCTTTTTGTTCCCCATGCAGAGTCGAAACAGCACCTACACTGTGATGTGTTGATTTGGACTCTTTTACATTGCTGCAAACTGAATGTCTTTGGGTTTTAGTTGGAGATAAAGACAACCAGTCTGAAGGGAAATGTTGTAATGGCGGTCAGTGTTGTAATAATTAAAATAATTAGCTGATTAATTGATTTCATTTAACTAATGAAACTAAAACAAAAGAGACAGAAATAACCCCATGGGTCTGTGCCAGCACTTTATTAACAAATAATAGTTAGGTTTTGCTGTTAGATGACCTCTAGTGGCTGCTGTAATTATGACAGGAGCAAAGGAGGAAGATGGTATAAAAGCATCGGGAGCAGGTTGTGGTGGATGGATGGGATGACGTTCACATCATATGTGATCACGACCACTTCATATTATTTATTTCCATGACCATTCCAGTGTATTGTTACCATGATGAGGAAGGTCCTTTAATTTTACTTATTTTAATCCAAACCACAATCTTTTCCTCAATCTAACCAAGCACTTTATACACATGTTCTCATACTGTATGTCCTCAAGTGTCACACGGGACAAAGTGAACCAATGTGAGGAGCATGTAGTTTACACAGATCCAGTGTTGCACTACAGTGCTGGTGCCACGAATGATTGCATTTTGCATGGTCCATGGTTTATGCCTTAATGTTTTTATTGATTAAAGCCACTAAACGCACACAAACACTCACAAACTTTATTCCCATCTCACTGATCACGTGCTTTTATCTTTTGTTTTCAATCAGTTGACTAGATCAAGCAGGCAGACAGAATAGAGATTAATGAAACACTGTTGTCCACAACAGAAGGCAGTTGTATTTTAAAAGGAGTGACACAGAGATCAGTCTGATGCAAAATAACCACGTAAACCTCAGCTCTTACATGCAAATGAAATCCGTGGTTTGGAGGAATCATTCTGCAGTTTCTACTGTAAATCAATAGGTGCACATTGAACAGTACACACAGTTTCAGGGAAAATCTCAGATTAATGCAAACATCTCTGTCCCCTGACAACTCCCACAGCAACATTCTCTTTTCTGCCTCCATCCAAAATACTGGGTAACTGTGTGCTCCGTCTTCTGTTTAATGAGTCTGGCCAAAGCAACACCTGGAGCTCTGCCTTTTTAATTACAGTGAAGGTAGACATGTCAATTCTACTTTCACTGGACACATGGCACCAAGGTGGCATTTAACAGCATGTGGATCATTTTATGATAAATAAAATGGTGCACTATGCCGTGCAGTCGTGAGATTATCACCATGTCCAAAGTGAATTAAAAATTAATTCAGCTTACAAGAAAAAAGGGAGGTGAATGTGATTGACCTTGATCATCACAAACTCACATGTCCAGTTGTTAGCCATGATAATGTATCTGTTATCTCCCCTTTTAATCAATTCACCTGTTTACATGGGCTCACGATTACTTATTTCACTTACAACATTTGAAACACAACAAAACAAAACACAACATCAGGATTACAGAAAGAATGAGACAGGCCTTCTTGTTTATAACTGGACAGTACCCAAGTCAATATTGTGTTAGCATATGATGTCACAATCTGCAGATGGAGGGCAAGGAGTGATTTCCTACACAGGCAGCACCATCAGAATCACAATCTGTGTTGATGTCATCATAAAATTTGTGTGAATGCTATTGATCACAACACCAGCACAAAATAAAGGTCATTAAAGAACCACAAAAATGTCATTACAAAGAAAGTATTATTATTTTGGTTATGTTAGGGATTAAATACTGAATGTGATCTGTGATTGGTCGGTTTAATAATCCTCATCTCATGCAAATTGGATTATGTGAACACCACTCTGTACTTTGTAGAAAACCAGTTTATGGTTTCTTGTTATTTTAATTTGTGTTTAAACAGCAGCTGGGCCAAGCTTCAAAGTGAGCGTGCAGCTGAATAGCAGCGATGCTTTCTGCTCTGCGGTCATTAAGTCCAGACTAAAGCTGCGTCTGGTCTCTGTACACTGTCAGAGCACAGGAAACGAGGAGCATGTTAGTGAGACGTGTTTATATACTTTCAGACAGCCATTCGTCCTACAAGAGGTGTGTGTGGAGACAGATTGACAGTAAACTGAAAAAAGTTTTCCATTTTTAATTCTTTTTTGGTTTCAGATGGTTTTGGGGTTGTTTTTTTTTTTTTTTTTTACAGCTATTCAGCAGTAAAATTCTGATTGCAGCACTTTATATGACAATCTCTACTTTTTGGTAAAAGATGTGAGGACTTTCTCCACTGCTGCAAAATAAAATGCAAACTGCCTCAAAATGCTTAATGGAGTATAATTGCAATAAAAGTGGTATTTAGTCAGGCTGCATTTAGTAGAATTGCTTCGGCGTGCTTGCCTCAGATTAGAGGGTTAATTGTTTTTTTATGCAGTGTAAATTACAATGCTGGATTCAGGATGCAGTGAGCCTAGCTTAGCATGATGACTGGGTGTGGGAGGAAGTAACTGGCCTGTGTCTGTTTAGCAGGTAATTTCTTGGTTTGCTGTCAGAATAACTATTTATTCCTTTAATGACAATGAAAAATATTAAGTGACGTGAAGTGACATGAAGGACCATGCACGTAGGAGCCCACAAAAGCTATCACAAAAAGTAAGGAAGGAATTTCTATTGATAAATAAATACTGATTTGAGAGGATGTCTTGAGAGGAACACATTTGCATGCTGACCCACAATAACCCAGTGTAACTGTTTCCTTTCCTCTCGGATGCTATGTTTTAAACAGCAGAATCAGTGTACCCCGGCCCACACAATACAAAACAGAGGCAAATGTTATGTAATTGTTTCAACGTGATCTTTCTCCTACTTGACCAAAACATAACCCTTTGAAGCAAATGCACAAACCTAAAAAGTGAATCACAATCTTCAGTGCATTAAAATCAGCAAACCACTGGCTGTTATCATCTGGACTAATCTGTTTAAAAGCCATCTGCCACATCTCAGTGCACCCAGCTGTCCTCCACAAATAATCAAATCACACAGCAGTACATCCACCAGAACAATATATCATTTATAATTACTGTCATGCAGTAAACAAACCACACATCTCTTCTGGTGACAGTGCTAAAAATGTTGCCATTGCCTATGTGATGTGGAGTTTTGCGTGGCTTTGTCTTGTATGTAATCACATACTTGCACTTGGTCTGGACCCTTGTTGGTGTGTGTGGCTTTTATCTTTAAGTGCATCGGCCTTGTAATTGCTGTTGGGGAATTCGGAGAATGCTGTAGATGAGAGGAAAGCATCAGAACGCTGAGGAGGGACGACTTGCCCAGCTGCAAAATAAGGAAGGAGAACAATCCAGGAAGTTTCTGACCTCAAGTTCTAATGTGCAATGATAACATTGAGTTGAATAAACATTAGTAACCCATTTAGTGATTATGCTCATAGATCAGTGATTTGGTGTTGTAGGTTGTCAGGCTCATCAGTTGATTCCATATTCAACAGCATATCTATTATATTCACTTCTTTTTGTTTACTTTTCATGTTCTGAAACCTCTCGCCAAATGCCTGAAGCAGTTTTGCAAACTCACCAGCATGTTTCGATGTCACAGAAATGTTTTGTTCTTGCAGAGTAGGAGAATACACAGTTCCTGTCTTTCCAGTTGACAAACTGACACTGTAGAATCATTTTACTCTGTCTGGTGCCAGCAGCTCTGCAGCAGCAACAAGGCCCTCCTTCAAATATTCTCCTTCTGAATGAGGGCTCAGCTTCTCAGCTTGCTCACCACAAATCTTGCCATCATAACATTTGTATCTGTCAGAATCCAGGCTTGTGAATGCCGCTGGTTGGGAACTCAAACTCTGCTGAAGAAATGTTAACTTTACCCTGGAGCATTTGTCCTTACAACTCATCCAGTTCAGCTTGTTTCCAGCTGTAAAGACACTCGAGACTGGACCTTTTCCATCACTGCCAGTGCATCCTTGCAAACTGGCAGTGTCATTTTATTTGAATGAAAAAAAACATTTGTCCATATCACTGAGAATACATCCCACATCTACTTTTCTTTTCTTGACAGCAACCATGACGCATGTAATGTAATTTGTGTGCGTGTGTTGTGTTCCCCCTGACTGTGACCCTGACAGTTTTAAAGCCAGAAGGAACAACATTCAAAGACATGTTAGTTTACAATTTTATATCATTGTCTTTTACCATAGTGCAGAATAAGATGCCCAGGTCTCCCACAGTGTCGTGCAGGGGTGAGAGGGATTGTCCGTAATGAAGGTCAGCTTAGCTAACATCCTCCTCTCACACACTTCCTCTATGGGGTCCAGGGGGCAGTCCAGGACTGAGCTGGCTCTCCTGGTCAGTTTGTTCAGTTTGTTTCTGTCCCTTGCAGAGCTACCTAATCTACAGCAGATTACTGTGTAAAAAACAGCAGAGGCTACTGCAGCATCAGAGAAGGTCCGGAGTGGAGTCTTGCACACTCCAATGGACCTCAGTCTTCTCAGAAGGAGGAGTCAACTTTCTCCTTTCTTGTTCAGGGCATTGTTGTTGTGGGTCTTCAAGATTATTGTTGAGGTGAACACCCAGGTATTTTCCACCATCTCGTGTTCGATCCCTGAATAATCACCGGTGTGGTCACGGTCTTCTTCTTCCTGAAGACGATCAACATTTCCTTTGTCATCTTGGCATTGATGAGGAGATGGATCTGCTCACACCAGTCCACAAAATTGGTGATCACCTCTCTGTACTCCAGCTCATTCCCCTTTGACACACATCTGACAATGGCTTTGTCATCAGAGAACTTCTGGAGGTGGCAGCTGTGTGTCTGTGTTGTATGTGATGTCAGCGTCCTCAACCTCAGTGCTGGGCCAATAAGCAAACTGCAGGGGGTTGAGTTTTCTATTCACTAGGGGTCTTAGGTGGCTGAAAATAATCCTTTCTATGGCCTTCATCAGGTGTGAAATTATGGCTTCCAGTCTGTGTTGGTGGTAAGGCTCCTTGGGGTGTGTTGTTTTTGGAACAGGTACCACACAAGAAGATTTCCACAGGGCTGGTGCCCTCTCCAAACTGAGGCTCAGGTTGAAGATGTAATGAAGATCCCCACAAAGCTGGTCCACACAGTCTCTGGGCCAGAGGCTTTCCTCACCTTCATATTTCTCAGTTCCATTCTTACCTGGTCTACTGTAATGGATATTGTGGTTGTTGAAACCTCTGGCTGGGGGGTCATGAAGGGTGTCTGATGCATGGCTAGATGCTAATTGTGGAGAGTGGGAAGCTGTTTGTGTTGAAGGCATGCCAGGAGGGGGTTGGGAGGTGTGAAATGGTACATGCCCACCATGACAACATTATATTTCTGCTGTTTTAGCAGGTGCAATAAGTATATATCAGCCTACTTCTTAACATCTTAACTATCGGCATCGCAAAATACATATTGTTCCATAACTCCCTCAGCTCCCAGTCAAGCTGAAATATTTGAGACCACAACATAGGGAAGAAAGAGGATTTTAAAGTCACTTCTAATCTTTTTACATCAGAATTAGGGCCTATATTCAGGTTTCTTAAATGCAGCTAAACCCACAAATAAGTAGACATTTAACTCCTCCAATTGCAAATGGATGAGTTTACATTTTATTTTTTCTCATGTGTCAGGGTCTGATTCTGAAGACATAGCCACAAGTTTTCCAATGTAAATGAGGCTTTACTTGTTTATGAGTCACAATTCAGAATCCACTTAACAACTTATCACATTCCTCAAATGTTAACATTTCTGCACTTTTGTCAGGAACATCATGTCATTTATTGCAGAACATTTGGCTGTGACAGAGTTGGCAGTGAAGACATAAACAGGAAATGATCCATAACTCAAGTAACTCTTTCTCGCTGAGGTTAAAATTACTCAGTGGATACACATGTATTCCTTCATTTCTGCTTGATGCAGATCTTTCTGCACTTGTAGATATAGATAGAAGTTTGACACATAAAAGATTTCATATCTATATCCATATCCATATTCACACCTTTATGCATTTGAGTGGCCAAGCAGAGCAGACTCTGAATTGAATGGGCATTAATCATCTTGAAGGGGACATTTCCGTCAAAAAAAAAGAGATGAGGTTAGTCCCTCCTCTGGTTGAGAAACAGGCTAATAGGACAGCATCCCTGCTTGAATGGCACTCAGCCAATCAGCAGCAAGATGACACATGGCAGGGCAGGCTATATTTAACCATATCTGGGTCTGAATCCAGTCGCTCTGTAAATGTGGGTTTCTGGGAAATGTCAGCTTTTACGTGTTTAAAGCAGCTTGACCTTGCCTCCCCTGTGAAATTCTCTCAAGCTGCACTCAACAATATTTTTTTACATAAACTTACATAAATGACACGTGAAGTACAGTAGGTTGCTCATGGTAATGAACCCACAGAGAATAATCTTCAACTCGGCAGATCTCCCAGCACTGAGTTCATCACTGGACATACTTATCCATGTGTTATAAATAAAATTGGTTGAAAAAGAAAAGCTGAGTGTCAGGACAGTCTGATTCTCTTAACACCATGGTTCTCCTTTCCTAGGTCCTTAAAAATTCTCCTTCACATCTTTCCTCAACCTGGGGATGTTTGAGGTCAAGGAAAAGTGGACAGGAAAGGAGATTTGGAGTTTAGAACAGTGGTCTGCCTTCTGTGCCTCCTGTGTCTCCTCCCTCCCTCTCCTTCTGATGCCATCATTTCCAATTAGTGTGTATGTGGTGTAAGAGCAGCTGAACTCACCTGACTGCTGTCAGTCCTCCACACCTCGATCTAACCACCTTATAAGCCTGTACACACAAACCAGCCAGAGAACACACATACACACTCACATACACACACACACACACACACACACACGTTTCATTCATTATTAGTTTCAGCCCTTTCGATGCACTGAGACCACAGGCGGTTACAGGAAAGGCAGAAACACAAAGTTGATTCAGTTTATCTTATCATGCAGCCAACCACAATAAAATGTCAATAACACCAGTTTGTTCACTGAGTGTCCACTTCTGAATGCGGAAGCAGAGCTCATAAACCCTTAACAAGTGGCTTGATGTGTAAACTCATCCTTGTTGTGTCCTCTTTTCTCCTGGGGCCTCTGTGACATTTTGCATACTGTAGATGATTTTATTTGCTAATCATTTCACTTTCAAATCAGCTCATTCTCTACTGACATGTCCGTGTGGCCTTATTTCGTCATCGCAATCCTGCAGCTTTTCAGTAACTGAGCACTCAATGGGCCGCTGTTCTTCGTCCCTTCCTCAGCTCAGTGTGTGTGTTCAGGTGATAGAGCAGGAGTATCAGGAGTACTCAGAGACGTCTAGTTTTATCAACAAATATATGATAGGCCACACCCATTTGCACCAATCAGTATGGCTCTTCAGATTTTGGTCATAGCTGCTCCCCCTATGGAACAGGCTCAAAATGCTTTGTTAAATCTACAGTATTCCTTATCAGGGAGTGAAGTCATGCTCCAAGTATGTATGCTGATTGGATAAAAGAGTCAGTGACTTATGGGCAATTTTTTGCAAAACCCCACCCTTTGCAAAGATATTTTGGTTGAAGGCTGCCATGTTGTGCCAACCAATCCTAATTTTTGACTAAATTTGTATCTCAGTCCCATATGGCAGTATACAACATTTTATGTTGATAGAGTGAAAATCCAAAGCACTTTAACACCTTTAACTAATCTTTAAAATCAATTAATGGTCATATAAATTTACAAGTATTGATGATTAAATTGGGCTCATCCAGGATTTGAACCCGGGACCTCTCGCATCCAATGTGACCAATGAGCCAGTAGAGAGGCAAAAATTTATGTTGGATAAATTTCACAAATCAACTTGTGAAGTTTTATTTAATATCATTACAGATTAGAAATGATCAGATAATCACAATGAGTAAATCCAGGTTAATTTTCAGTCTAAGATTTTGCATTAAAAATTTTATGATGAAATGTTCTACAGAAGTGATCATAGGACTAATGTGGTATGAACACAATTCCAACACTTTAACTGGAACATACAGCAGGAGTTTAGAGTTCTGACAAAAAAGGCCGGGATTTGAACCCAGGATCTCTCACACCCAAAGTGAGAATCATACACCGAGACCAACAAGCCCCTTGTAGATGACACATAAATCCTCACCAGCCCTTTCTTTTACCACAACCCTGGACTGACTGTATACAATATTAAGTAATTAAAAGCAGCTGCTCCTGGGTCAGCAACAATACAGAATCTATGCATTAAAATTGTAATCATAATTAATAGTGAAATTTAGTCAGTTTAAGCCTTTACACTGCAAGAGCGCAGACCTCCGCCAAGGCTGAACATTTCTCCAGAATGAGAGCTGGATCAATATTTTATATTTCAGAGCATTGAGCATTCTTATTTGACATTTTTCTGCATTTATGGAAATTTCTCGCAGTGGTGATGAATCTTTAAAAAATTACCTGATCCGGATCATTCCCTAAATGCAATGGTTTCTATGTGAGACCAAGAGTGAAATTCCTACTTTCATTGAGGTAGTTATCAGGCTATTTTAGAGCACATTTAATGTAGCAGCCACTGAATCAACTGCATCACTCAGAGAGAGATTTTTGTGTGAACATGCTGCCGCTTGATGAGGACTGATGGCACTCTGATAATCCCGCTCCATGTCCTGGTGTGAGCTCCAGATTGCAGCACAGCTCGGTGGGCCCGGCTGCGAGGCCGAGGTGAGAGCAGCGTAGGAGGCTGCACAACACACACATGGAGTGGAAGCCACTCAGCAGCACACACACAGAAAGTGGACTGCAGGAGCAGGAAGTAACAGGAAGCATCAAAGGACACACACAGGAAGTTATCATGATATACTGGGTAAGTACATACTGACTATACGACTGAAGAAAGTGCAAACTGTTTAAAAAGAACGTCTTTCTTTCTGTTTTGCACTTTTAGGTTCAGCTCACTGATAAATAAAAATCCATGCTATTATTTTTTATATACTAGTCCGAAAAAATTGTCATGACCATGGACAGCTTCAGGAGGAGACAGAGGAAAAGAGGTTGTGGATGCCTCACACCAAATATTATATGAAAATATAACCCACTCATTAGTGGAAATTTGTTGTGCAGTTGATCAGAAGTGTGTGGTCTGGAATAGCTCACACAGGTAGTAGGCTGCAGGACAAAACGGGGCAGATGTCTGCGTTCTTGTCCAACAATGTTTTTGTGGACTGGTAACCAGCACCACATGGACTGGAACCGGTTCCCTGTATTGTTGGGAGCAGATGGACACTGTTAGCGCTCTGTAAAACTGATTCCAAAGCGTGTCCAACGCTTTCATCTGGTACGAAGGTGGAGCTTCGCTGGCAAGACAACAGCAGTCAAATGATCATCTTCTTCTAATCTCAAAACAAAACACAGAAACATCAAAACATTTAAAGTAAATCCTTTCAGGATTCAAAAATGTTTATTTCATCAGAAATAAAAAAAAAAAAACATTGGTTAAATACAAGGTCTCTTGAATAAGCTGAAGCATTTCTACTGTTTCAAAATTTTAATAAAATAGAACTGTAGCATGATATACTGTATATATATATATAAAAGCTCTCCCTTGTCAATATTTATCTGTGCATTTTCATAACCAATGTGAGAGCAGACACTGTTTGCATAACAAGCGTACACTGGCAATTCTGACAGCATTTTTCCTATTTGTTCATCACGCGGACCAGCTGTGCTCAGGAGATTCAAGTCATTTCATATGTTGCATAAGGTGTCAATGGACACACACACAGTACTCATGCAGGATGTGGGCCAGGCATTGCATAGGCTTCTCTAAATGGACACATGTATAATAGAAGACAGAGTAGAGCAATGCAATAAGCAGCAGTGCAGCAGTATTGAGCCTAATTACTGACTGAGTAGGTGGTGCAGCAACATGGACGACAGGACTACACCTTTTGGTTAACTGGGTCATATAATAAACTGGTTGCAAGCGGTCTATAAAGCTATGTACTGAATAAATACCTGTGCTTATAGCAGTGAGTATATTTGACTGACTGGAGGGAGGACACTTTATGGCCATGACATAACTGTGTGCCTTCAACACTATGTGGTGCATGTTGTGTGTATGTGCTCGGTGTAACATATTTACACATCATAAAAATGAGTCATGTCATACACACCATACACACTGGTGGGATTGTTGGTGATAACGAGTTTCCTGTCAATTGTTTTGGGTCGTTAAGAGGCTTTTTCTCAAATTCCCAAAAACACAAAAGCTGTGAGACGCCACTACTTGGTCCGCTGTGCCAACAGTGCTGATCAGACCTGTCTCTGAGACACCTGATGTCGAGCTCTAGCAGCATGCCTGCTGTTAACAAAGTCAGAGATTGAGTATGAATCCAATGACATGACTTGGAAGTGAAGAGCAGAGCAGATGGTTCAGATCCTGTTATTTTCCAGCTGAAGTCATCAGCTGCACAGAAGATATGAAGCTTCAGGTAAAGTGGGTGGAGCTGCTGCTGAGCACCTGCTCTTTGTTTGGGTAGGAGGAGGATTTAAAGGCAGCTTAAAGGTGAGTATGGTCCAGGTTAGAGATGGCTGCTGTGACGGTCAGAGACGACTTCACTGCAGGTCCAAACATCATCTGACAGGAACACTGGTTTGTCCGACTTTAACAAACATGAATCAATCTGACCAAACTAGTGAGGCCTGCTAAGCAGATAAGGATGACTCGGGAATCTACAGGATGGATACCACGCCACAGATGACAGCAGTCAGGCTGCTTGTTTCCATGACAACAGATCTGAAATCACCTGTTAGCTTGTCAGGCAGCAAGGAAGAACAGAATGACAAAGTTGTTTACTGGGACAGCATTTCTGTAACCAGACTTGAATCTAAAAGAAATGAGCTGTACTGCCCTGTAACAGCAAAAGTTCTTTTTCTACCACCACTTGAACATGTATCATAGGGCAGTGGGGTCTCACTTCTTTCATGGGAGATTTACTCTGATGTCCGCACTGTCTTTTAAATCCCCAACTGTGCTCTTTCAATCCATATTAAACATATATTTAACACAGGCTGCAGTACTTGTGAAGCCATGGCAAACACAAAACCCAATGCTGTATGAGAATATGTAACAGGTTAACCCACTGTTGCCGCAGCAACATGATGAATCAATACTACACATGAACATGACCAAAAAAGGGAAACTAATGGTGTTATGTGATGGTGTGTGGAGGTGTTTGGGTGTATTTTTAGGGATGTGAGTGGTTTTGAAAAGACAAGAAATGGCATGTGGGATAAAGTGGGAAAAAATCAGTCCCAAGTTATTTTGGGTTTGCACACACACACACAAACAATGATTGCCAAGTTTTATAGCTCAGGCATTGGCATCGAGAGCAAACTGGTCCAAGAAAATGTCAGAGGCAACGGTATGTTTCTCACTAGGTTTTCACTGGTGGTTCAGGCTGTGACAAAGACCAACCACCATGTTGAAACCATAATAGCACCTTCAGAAAGGAAAAGCTCTCGTGAGATGGTTGTACAGTTAAAAAGAGGTACACAGAAGAGAACAAAGGAAACTGCTTTAACCTAACTGGGACATGAACACATCTTAAGCATGGAGATCGCGACACCTCCTGCTTGCTGCTTCAGCAGTCACAGATTAGCGGTCAGGAATTAACACGGTAAAAGTAAAGGTTTTAAAATGCTTCGGCTTACACACGAGAACCGGAAAGAACTTCTGAGCGTGTGCTCTCAAACAGACAGAGGCTGCTTCTTCAAATAACAAATAAACATTCAAACAGTCCTCCTCCATCATGGTTCCATGAGGTAAATGTGGTGAAGTATCCATCACTGGACACAACCAGGTTCTTCTGATTTGTCACCTGCACTGATTCAACTGAGTCAACCACTTCTTTGTTCATACTGTGAGCAACATGATGGATATGAAAGACTGTGTTCTGTTATGTTGGTTAGAACTTGATTTGAGTTGGGTGCTTTTCAAAAGCAGTCCTCCCTGTGACGGTGCCATTTGTCTGGCTGGTGGCCATGTGTTTTGAATAGACTGCCTCGATGAAACCTTGATCAGCAGGAGAGCAGATGCACCTGCTGGGTTCTGTTCACTTGATGAGCAGGACAACAGACATTTGTGATGCCTATTTCTAGAACTCCAGTCTTGGAGCATTGCTTTTGTGAAGACATGGAGGGTCAATTGCTGCTCCAGTGTTTCTCTTTTTAAAGGCTGTTAAGAGGTGTTAAATGTCACAGGAGGATTAGTATTAAACAAGCTGCTCTCAGTATGAACAAACAGGATACCCAGAAATCATCAAACATCAGAAAAAATATGAAACATAATTTAAAACATAAAGCTTCATTTTGCCGCTCTTTCCAAAATAAGTATTAAGCATCCGTATATAATTAGCTGAGGGGCTGCATTAGCAATTACGACTGAAACGCAGTATTAGCTTCAGCAGCGATGCTTGTTCTGTTGCTGTTGTCTTTGGTTTGGATCCACTGGTGCATGAATAAAAACGTGAGTGAATGAGGTTTGAAGCAGGGGCGATGACATGAAACCATCCTCATCTTATCTGCGTGTGAACAGACCGTGATGACGTCGGTTTCATGTCTTTGGATTCTGGCAGTCATGCGACGTGTGCTGCACTGTGAAGAGCTGAGGTTTAAGGAGGCAATATTGTTGCCAGCAAAAGAAAAACAACTGATTTGTCCAGTTTCCCGTCTTAACGACTATGATGTAACAAAATATCTTTATATTAAAATGCCCCACACCAAATTAACACCATGATCCACTGGTCATGATCCATACCATATCATCTATAATATAATAATAACATACCTACAGTGGAGGCCAGTGGACAGATAAGATAAGATGAACTGAACTCAAGCTGACAACCACATTTAAAGCATTAGTAAGGCATGGCCCTGAAACTGACTTTGGCTTACAGATGCTACAGTATCTGGAAATTCCTCATACAGGCAAGGAATTTGTTGTCCAATTAGAATTTTGTTGATGCTTTGCGGCAGGTAGCCTGACTCCCACTTCACAAGTCATGATTGACCCGTAAGATCATCTTGGTAGACATGATATCAAAGAAGGAAAAATATGTAACCGATATTGTAATATGTAACTGTCGCTGTTAGCAAAGCTATCAGATCATGAGACGAGTAGTATAGTAGTATCTAAATGAGTATAGGATTAGTTGAACAGGTACACAAGCTGCACAGCCTTTATGTTGAACCACAGGTTGTGTGGTCTGTTCCAGTCATGCACAATGATCACAGGGGATCATGCAGCAGTTTCCTACACAAAGCCCTGGTGCGTTACAGGAGTGAGATCAGCCGTCGGAGGCCTCTTATGTGGGTGGGGGTCCCTCGTAGCGGAGCATGATGTTGAAGGAGCGGGCGAAGTTGTTGGAGAGGGAGCAGCTGCTGCCTTCGTCCATGAGGGGCAGCAGGAAGGCCAGCAGCAGCAGGGCCAGGAGCAGGAGCCACAGAGGCAGGGCCAGCCGACACACCCGCTGCATCAGCCCGGGCTTCTGCAAGCACACCAGCTGATGTCATTACTGCAAGCAAAGACTATATCAACTGTTAAAGCAATTCAGAATATATAACATTCCTCAGACACTCTTACTTTTATGTCTCTATTTCCTCTATTAGCTGTTAAACTTACAAATGAGTTAGTTTCTGCCTCTGTGCATCTTATATGTTGCTGTTCATATATGTGTTCTAATACTTTTGCTCATATTTCTGTTGTGCTGTAAATTGATGGGACGTTTGGTCCGAATCTCAATATCTGCGAGATGGTGAGTTTGCTCAGAAGGGCAGGAAAAATATATCAAAATCTTCCTGAGTGAGAGAGCCCAGCACACCAACTGGAACTCTGAGCACTAACCAGATGAAAAAGCAGAGGCAGCTCGCCCACGCAGTAAGAAACATCACGCCGCAGTAAGTGATTCATCTCAAGCCTCTAGACTCTCCTGTGTCTCTCAGGCTCGTTATTCTGTGAATCATCTTTACCTCCTACGTTTATCTTTCACCTTGCGAACACTGTCACCTAGCCTCGCTGCAAAGAATTCATGCAGAGCAAAACATTGGTCTGCACATCTAAAACTCACGGAGGCCCGCCATCAAACACTGATTGCATGCACTGCATTCAATTTCACTCATAAATACTCAAAATGATGAACATAATGCTTCATTGTAAGGCCTGAATATCTTATGATGTCATATGGGGGTTTAACATCCAGGAAGAGGCCTCAGTTTAAATTCACATTTCAAAAGCTTATCGCATATTTATTAACAAAACGATCAACTTTTGTAAAGCATCATGCTCTACATACTGAAACATCTACTAGTTTCTGCAGGGTTAATGTAATACAGGCTGGGTGGCAGAGAAGGGACGGGTTTTCATAATTGCTTTAAGCTTTATATTTGGACATGAATGTGGGTAACTTTGGATGAAAAAGTTTGGCTGATGTGAGGCATCTGTATTTGTTGGATCTGATATAGTTACAGTTTGAGGTTGTTTTTTTTTTCCCAGTCGTGGTAGCCACATGGGAGTTGATGTGAATGGCATTTGCCTGTGGCAAACTACTCATTACAATAAGTCCTGAGCTTGGTGGTTTGGTGTTTCTCACTAAAACACTTGTTGAGAGCATTTCTTGTTCTTGTCTTGCATTTTTTCCCATAGCAACAATAAGCAGATAGGATAGATAACACTGTACCAATAAATGGCTGTATTACTAGAAAAGAGTATGGAGCTGCTAGCCAGTCACAGATTGTCCAGATCATCTGAAACACTTTAATGTAAGAATGCCAGTCAGCCAGCAACATTTATGTTGAGAATGAACATGGCTCTCACATTCAGGCAAACGGGTGTCCAAGAATCAAGTCTACCACTTCCACCAAGTTTACTATAATTAGCTGTTATAATTAGCTGTTGTGTTGACATCGTAAGACCCCTACAATATGAAAAGAGGGTTAGTTTAGCAAATATCTGGTTTTTGCATCATTCATTAACACCAAACCCTTTTTAGTGATGGCCACGCCTCAGAGGGGGATGGAATCACTGCAGTGAAATACTGAGTCTGAGAAAGGGAGGGAGACCTGCAGTGTGAGCTGGACTGTGTATACAAAGTTTAATGATTGATGGAGGAGGAAGTGGAATGAGTTAATCATACACCCGCAGGGCACAAGTATGCCTGTGTTTCTTTAAATCAGCACACTACTACAACTACTAGTGAATAAACACGACGGAGAGACGAAAGGGCTGGGAGTTATGGCCGAACAGAGTGATGGTTTATATCACAGTGTTTTTGTTGTTATCGAAATTCAATACAAATGCTTCTGAAGGGTTGAAGGACTGGCATGGTACGGTCCTCTTCATTGTGTGCGCTGCTTTCAGCCATTTCTGTAATACTAAACAAAAGCATTACTAGCTCCCACATCTCCCAGATGAATCGCTGGCACAGGCTGATGATGATGAAGCCTGCAGCTGTTTTCCTACAGACCCAGAGTTTACTTGTTCTGACGGGTGGTGTGACAGACACAGTTTAAAGGGGGAGGGTTACACCCACTTCATCTTCTGTAGCTACAATTTACTGATGCTCCCTAAATGCCTCACATGCAGGCTATCCTCACACTGATGGTAAACCATTGACTGATGTGAACATTAATTGGAGCTCCTGATCTGCGGATGCATGATGTCAGCCATTGCACTGCAGCCATATGATTGGCTGACTGGATAATTGCGAGAATACTGCATGTCCTCAGCTCAAAACCAGGATTCAATTATAAGCCGGATGTACAACAGCTACCTACCTGTACTCTGTGTTAAGCCCCAATTAGAAAACGAGACGGGGAGCACGGTAAACATTATACATCAACGTAAACATCATCATGTTAGCATTGTCATTATGAGAAGGTTAGCTTACTGGCTTAGCAGCGCTGAATTCAGATCACCAAACGGACTTATGTAGCTGTTAGCAAGACTAAGTCTTTCACTGTATTAAGTACAGTACAGTACAGTACAACACAGATGAATATAGTATTCTGAACTAGAAGTGATAAAAGTCAGAATACTGGTTGGAAATAACAACACTAACTGAACAAAAAGGTTTAAAGCCGACTGCCTCGATACATGGAGCTCAATTCACTGACATTCAGCACAAAGACATCTGTTATTCCATAAGGAATGGACATTATCTTCATTTACAAGACTCAAAGAGTTATAAAGACCTTTGATTCCAACTTTTCCACCATCTGTAAGTAGCTTTTAAATGTTCTGTAGAAAAAGAACAAGAATGACGTGGTTGTACAAACACCCCCTCCTCTGCTGGAAATAAAAGCTGATAGAAGCAAGCAGGAGAAGTAAAGCGTGAGGAATGTTTCCAGCTGAAGGTTTCAGCTTGGGCATTTAAAAAGTCAACAGGCTGGTCGGCGGTGTGTGTGTTAATCTGCTCGCCCACACACTGCTTACTAAATGAATGGTGGGCTAAGGGGGGTTGGTTTGATACGCTTCACTTGATGCAAGTCCTGGGTGATTGGGTCAGGTCTTTGGCTCTCCATAGCCCCAAAGACATCTGGGAAATTTCAATATGTTAAGTGAGTGCTGGAGAGAGCACTTGGTGAAGAGGGTTAAGAAAGACCCAAACACTGTTTCATCTGCAGAGCACAGTGCATCATCATTTCTGTAGGTGTCATGGATGCCTGTCTTTCGCCGGAGCATTATACTGCTTCCACTATTGCACTTTTCTTTCTTTTTGGGTCTGAATGCACGGCAGCTTTCAAATTGTGATGTCCTGTAAATCTCCTGACAGCATCACAGTCTTCTCATCACTTAAAAGTATTAGGCATGCCGCATGACTGTGAAAGGTTTTCAGAATAATGGTAAAAAAATGTAGTTCCTACATCTGCAGCTATAAAAAGCCCAAACACATATTTCGCTTCTGCTATTGGATTAAGTTTTCCTTGTGACTTCTGAGGAAGAATTGTTCTGAGAGAATATATGCTGTATACTTCAAATACAGTGACTGTGAAAATTTCATATTCCTAAGTGTTTTGACAACAGACAAAGAAGGGCCAGTTGTGGTTATCTTAATATCAGTCCTGAATAGTTTGATGTTACCTTTTGTACCTTTGCTGCGGTGGCTGGCTCCTGTTGTTTGGCTTGGACTCTCTGCAAAGAGAAAATATTTCATTTGTTTCACAATGTTGAGTGAACCTCAGCAATCAATACACACACTAACATTGTTCACTGGACAATCATCCTAATTTCAATTCCACTGTACGTAGGTCAACTGAACAGCCACCGCTTCAGTGCCTTAAATGGTATTACCTTGCCACCTTGTGGTGAAAACACAATAGTGCATTAAAGGGGGGACTCTTATGACAACTCATCACAGTGAAGAGAGCAGTTCATGCAGGAGTCTGGCCTTCAGCAACAGTTATTGACAGGTGCAATTACATTAGGGCTTCAGCTTTGTTTTTCCTTCACAGTGCGTATAAAGTACTCACTCGATTGGATGTTTTCCCTTTCACTGCTGTTATAAAAGTAAATCACGGTTGATATCATTTGGCTTTTTTATTTTATAAAAAGAGAATTTACAAAAAACACCTTTTCAGTGTCATAGTGAAAACCGATTTCTACAAAGTAGTGTCAATTGATTAAAAATATATGAAATAAAATAACTGAGTGCATAAATATTCATCCCCTTTAAAGTGACTGACCTAATTCAAGAGAGATCCAGCCAGCTAGTGCTAACAGTTTCACAGTTAGTGAAATAGAGATGACCTGAGGGCAGTGAATGTGTCTGAAGTCATTGTAGTATAAAGACACCTGCGTGTGGTCGGTCCAGTCACTGGTTCATCAGAATTTCTACAATTACAATACTATGTAGAAATCTGTTTTCAGTTCGACATTTAAGACTTTTTAATACAGAACCCTGTTTGTTATCCTTACTCTGGTTCATTATTCTCAACTGAATGCAGGCAGATCACGATAAACCCTCCTCTCACCTTAGCTTTGGTCCTGGCCCTTACGTCTCCCACATCCTTCAGTTTGGACTTGTACAGCATCCAGCGGTAGCGAAGCTCCTCTAGTCCCGTGTCCTCCACTGACCCAGAGCCAGCTGTGCTGCACTGACTCTCCTGGAGCAGCAGCTGGAACTGCTCCTGACCCCAGTCCACCCTCGCCCTCAGATCCTGCACCGGGACACAGAGACAATGTCGTAAGCAGACCTGCTTGTTTTTGTGGCACTTTGGATGCATCAGAACACACACATCACAATCGACCACAAGGGGTCAGTGTCACAGCAGGTTTCAGCTCGCTGTATCATGAGGCTGAGTTTAACATCAGTTTGCTGAAAATAAACTTTATGTTTGGAATATTGAGTATTACTTCTCTCAAGCATAAAGGAAGAAACATGCTCTTGTTTATTTTAAATCCTCAGGCAATCAAACTGTTGGACTGAACGGCCTTGTTCAAACAAGTGCACATGTACATCTGTGGGGGATAAAACAGATGTTGTGGTAATCACTCAAAACCAAGTTTGGTGCAACTGCAGTTAACTTCCAGTTACGCATTTGTTGACAAAAGACTGAATATAACCTCAAACGTGTAATATGCACGGTTTCCACAGAGTAGCTTGCCAGTCCTTACTTGGAGTTTATGAATTTCAATTCATTTCTGCAACATATTGTTTTGCGTATACAATGTTCTGTATTTCTAATTTGAACACACTATACTGTCTACGCTGTGGCTCCGAGCGTCACAAAAACAGCAACACCGCGCTCCCTCTTCGGAGTTCTCTCTCACCTTGTTTAAATGAAATGTGGGATGCTTCATAAATAACTAAGTCCTACTCTGGCGTTCATTTTCTGTGTGATTCCTGGGAGCGATGTTCCGAGATGCTTCGTAAACATGGGCCTTCAAACGTACATTATTTAGAGGAAATGGGGTGGTGGAGATTTGCAGTGCAGAAAGTCAGACTTTCTCCCAGTGATTTTCCTTTAGAAATGTGGAAGGTGTCTGGAATGGGAGTGTACAAAATGTTCGGTGCCTCAGTTACTCCAGGTCCTGCTCCTGCGTCAGAAGATTGAAATAATGCCTGAAGCTGCCCCCCCCTTACTATGGTAGCTGCACTGGCAAAGTTTGAAATTTCAGATGCAAAGCACAAATTGCTATTGGTGCATGATTAACGCACTCCGAACAGCTAATGAGTAGAAGGACTGAGGATGAATACTGGTAGATGATGGTACGTCCCTCCGCTGCCCTGCCAACCCTGAGCTTTTATGTATGCTACCTATGCTAGTAGTCAGTTTGGATAACAAATGTTTACCCAAGTAAATGAAGCTTTCTCTCTACAGTCACCCCTCAAGTTAATTGTATTGATGCAATGATATGACTGGACACTGTTGTCAGCTTTGTGGGTGAGAAAATGCTCGCAGGGATCAAACAACCTCTGTTTGCTTGCAAATGGTCAGCAATAATAAACACAGTGCCGAGAAAAAGTATTCACCCTTTTGGATGTTTTTGGTTCGGATTATGGTCAAAATAATTTGTCTATTTAAGAAAAAAGATTTAAAAAAAATATCCTTAATGTCAAATTGGAAAAAAAACTATTTCTACAAAGTAATGGCAATTAATTAAAAGCATATAATGTCAAATAAGTTCCGTTGGTGTAAATCTGCTTAAATATGCAAAAAACTTTAGTAACAGGTTAACCAAAGTCATCAGAAACAAAAAGCTGTGATCCATCTGCTGGTTGACGAAGGTAACATCCTCCTCCCTGAACGGGAGGGGGTGTCATCATACAGCGACAGTCCTGCATGTTTAAACAAAAACTCACTTTGAGCGTGTCCTGCTGGATCTTGAGTTCTTCGGTGCCAATTCTGGCCCCCCTGGCGCTGAGGACGCCTGCGAGGAGCTCATTCTCTTTGCGTAGCCAGGCCTCAAACTCCCTTCTCCTGGATTTGCAGTGTCCTACGCTTCCCTGCAAAAAAAACCCAAAAACGACCAGACAACGTTGACAGCACATACAAATGAAGACTGTACAGCACACGCACACACGCAGGCACGCCAGCCCTGTCAACAAGTCGGCAGTCGTTTCATATTCTTTTTGAGTCTGGAGTGGGGTGATCTGGCTGATGTGCGGACTGCTGAAATGTTGACCGCAGCTATCATTTTCCGTCACATTTTTGTGCCGCTTTGTTTTCCTATCAATGTCGTTTCATTTCAGGAACAATTGCTCTGCCAGACAAGTGCAAAATGGGTGCAAAGGTGATTACAGCAATCCAGAGCTCGCCGACGCTCGACAACTAAAATTGGAAAGCTGACAGAATAAGAATCTCCAGACTGAGGCTGAGATGGATGCATCCATCACCAGGAGGAAAACTAAGATTTTAACTGGTTTTAACTTAGAGGGAAGAAAAAACGCCGTGGGTCACTGCTGCTCAATGACTAAGTAATGTGTTGCACTTTACCCTCAAGGCAACTCCTGTCTACAGTCCAACCATCCAGCCTGTAAATGCACAAAACTGATGCTGTGCTTAAAACTGCTATGATGAATCATTAGCTGGATGATCAGTCAGTGTGTGTTGGAAGTATTACTGGAGTGCTGCTTCACGTGTTGTTGCCTCTAAATTCTGGACTGTGTGCTGCGAAATAAAAAAAATAGTTCACTGCACAGCTGCGTCTCCACTTTTTTTTTTCTTCTTGCTTTCCAGTCACCCTGAGCATAGGTCGCCTGCATAATCTTCTCCATGCAGAAAGGCGATTCAAACGTGTCGTGAGAATTAATGCAACAATTACTTACAAGCAAAGAATAATCAAGCTGCAGAGTGTCTGCTCAGCTTCTATGGTGGATATACCCAAACCAAACTCAAAACCAAATGACACACGATGAAGCCGCTGAATCCGTGTATGGGTCGCTTCAAAAGCAAATCAGAAAAACAAACAAACGGGGGCCCTTTTTCTGCCTTAAAACTAAAACAGAACAAAAAAATCTGAAATAGGGAAACAGCGAAGTAGAATTTGTTTAGTTTTCCAACCATCAAGAGGAAAAGGAAAGAGAAAAAGTTGGCGGTGTTTATATGAATGCAGATGGGGCAGTATGGCTGCACTCGAGCCTTACGTTGATGTGATCCCTGAACCTTTTGAAGGTGGAAAAACACATTGAGAAATCATTTTGGTGCCCTGCGGTGCTCCACTATTTACAGTTAGATCCCCTGCTCTTAAACTGAAACTTCAAAACATCACTTCACTGCACTTCAATTCTCTGCCCTCACTCTCCCAGCGATCCATTTGGTTGTTCCACTTCCATTTTTCAAAATAAATTTGGTTTTGAAATGGAATGATGAAATAATGAACTGCTGTAGCTTTAACGTTATATTTTTTAATATTATTATTTCTTTTTTCTGGGGCTATTTTTTATGTTGTCCCACCTCTGAAATGGGCAACAAAATGTGTCCTGTTGAACAATCAGTACAAACAATAAACTGCTCTGTTGGACACGTCATAGTCACAGAAAGTGCGGTGACAACTTACAAACAATATATACAACAAATATATTCAGCGGCATGAACCAGCTCGCTTGTGTATTTTGGGAATGTGTGTGGAGGAAGTTTCTCACTGAAACTAAACTTTGAAATGAACTTTGTACACTTCATTTAAGATGAAATGTATAGATTGTATGTAGATTAAATGTAGCTCGATACCATGTTATGTTGAGTTGGGGTTGTTGACGGCTGCTTGGCTGGATCCCTTCTGAAGCGCAGGAACGCTCCTGATCCTGGGCTCAGACCTTCCCCTGTGTCCATGCTGTCTTCTGCAGAGCTGATTCTCATGCCCTCGCCATAGCTGACCACCCCCCTGTCTCCAACCAAGAAGCCGCTGTCGCCCCCTGCTGGTTTCTCACTCTCCCGGCTTCCGTCCTGGTTCGCTCTGCTGCCAGCACTCTGAGCAGAGAAATCTACTTCATCTCCTTTTTTCGATGGACTGAGATGTTGGTCGTCTTGTCCGGCCAGTGTGAAATGACCTTCAGCGCATCCCTGGATCCGCCCACGCTGGCCCGTCACTGCCCCCTCCCCCGCCTCTCCCTCCAGGCTTCCTCCCCGTCCGGGCCCAGAGCTAGCCGAGGCTCCATACGCCTCTGCTGGCTGCTCTTGTCGGTGGCCTCTCTGGCTTCTGACCCGAGCCATCTCCTCCTCCTCCGGACCGAGCCCTGTGGTGAGGGAGGCGCTGTCTGCGGGCGGGCCTCCCATCCTCCACGAGTCACACTCCGTCTGCTCTGCCGAGCTGTTCAGCAGCCTGCGGGAGTAAAAGAGAGACAGGTCAAGTGTTTCACTAACCCACCAGCTCCTCATCTGTCTGTACGGTCCATCACAACAACATGACGAGACGACAGAAGAGAACCTCTTTTTTCCCTCCATCAAGCTTTTTTTCTGACTTAACAGTGACAGACAGATCGATAGACAGATAGACAGATAGACAGAGAGATAGATAGATAGATAGATAGATAGATTTACAATTTTAGGCCCAAAGCCAAAATGTCATGGCACAAATCAATCATTCATTTATTAGTAATTAAACACTTCCTCTAAGATAACCAGTCCTCACCATTCTCTTATTTGACCTCACATATAGAAATGTAATTAGTAATAGTTGATGATGCTTTGTTGTACACTTCAGGTTTTCCAAGATATTCAAGCAGCTGTCATAGCAATTTGCACTCCTGCACTTATCCTCCTATTCAAATAAATTGTGTTGGAAGATATTCAAATTTAATGCATTTTTGTACACAGTATTTCTTGCTCTCTAACTAAGAAGTGCTTTTGTTTGCTTTTTGACAGCCTCACGTAACCTTAAAAACAAACAACAACAATTACAGTGCCGATGATGTTCAAGAAAAAAGAGCTGTGGAAGCAGCAAATAGCCAAATTCAGGGACCAGAACGAGATATGAAGTGAAACAGCTTTTCATTTTTCACTCCTCAGGTACCTGTGAAGGTTGAGACTCCTGTCGTAAAGGGCCAACCAGGACACTCGTAGGCGCTTCATGTCTCGCAGGATGTGGATCTGCCCCTCCTCTGAAGTCCTCTCCAGAACCCCCTGGCCTTGGACCTCCATCTGCTGCAGCTGGATCTCCTTCTCTGGAAACTCTCCCAGTGCTCTCTGTGGACCGGGGGGTCATTAATATGCGCAGTGACCAGAGAGACGCGAAACAAAAAGTCACGGGGGCTTAACAGTCAAGACCATTTTTATCATACAGCAATCGAGACAATGCATAAAGCCCCTTTAAAGTTCATTTCTTCCACCTGTTTTAAGGATTTCCATGCAACACTGTACAACAAACCATGTTCAGTAATAATTCACCACATGCCCACAGTAAGTCATCTGTTGTGGAGAACAGCTCTTCTTCTGTGAAGTACATGTTACTGCACTAATAATCTGGCTCCAAGAGCAGTAGTAAGATGACTTCACAATAATATTATTCAATAATACTGAAACTATGAAAATACAATCCAGGTTGGAATCAATTTGAAACATTCAGAACCGCTGGCTGTTTCTGCTTGGTTTTTCCTTTTTATGCACCTGTTGATGAATATATTGAATATCAGAGGAAGTAAAGTTGCTGAGATGTGCCATCATCCGGCATGGCAGAGGTACTATACACTGGGCAGTCCGGATTTCAAACTGCTGTGATCATCAGGTCAGCACCTTCCTACCATCACTGCGAGAGTGTGTGTTTAGCAAGTAGCATTGTTGGAAAGCTGCATTCAAAAAGGACTGTGAATGAAACATTCAGTTGTTGCTAGATAAAAAGTGTGAATTTTTCTCATATCGTTTCCTGTCTGTGGTGAAATGTAACATACATATTTATCATAACCCAGTTGTTGGAAGACGCACTGGAGCAACAGTGTTATTTTATTGGATTGAAATGCTCTCTGCTGCACTGGTGTTGGTTCTATCCTGGGTTGTTTTCTCTTCATAAAAAACATGAACTTTTACAACCTTCCTGCACAGTGCTACGTATATTTGATATTGACTGCATAGTTCAAAAGAGCAGGAAGTGAGGAGGACTGATCTGAGGAGTTGGATGCGTACATGATGAACCCTAACAGACACCTGCAGGTCTGGATGTCCCCTCTATTAGCAGGCTCCTAATTACTAATCAGGCCCAATATGGTGAGAGAAGCAGACCTCAAACATTAAAATAAGAAACATGGTTGGCTCTCAACGTAGATTATTGACAACCATTCCCCAGTTAAGTTCACCTCTGCCAGAGAGGTTTTGCTCTTGGTTCATTTTCTTTGTTTGTTGGCAGGATTATGTGAAAAGTATGTGTTGCCACAGGTTGCTCTTGCTCTTGGTCGTAGAAAACATTACATTTTGGATCCGGATCCAGGTCATTTTTGAAGGGTTCTTCACCATTGTGAGATGGTGGAAAAATTTCAACAAAAACTTGATACACATCTCCATAAACGTATAAAGATTTGAGGTTGTTTGTTTTGATGGGCAAAGCACTGAATTCTACAGTGGGTGCATCGGCTTCACACTGCGTTTTAAAAATGTAAGCAGTTTGCAAATTCTTAGACGCTAAAGTACAGCTGCATGTGCAGGAAGTGACTGACATTAGTGGGAGGTGCAAACAGACAGCATTAAACATGCAGAACTACTGGCACAGTGTAAAACTTTAATGTGGAATACTGAGCCATGTTCTACAAACACTCCCTAACTCCTCCAGGTTGTTCCCGTGCTGCTCTTCAAATTTATAATCAGGCAATGGTTTTTCTTCAGCTTCAGTTATTCCAACAATAATAGAGAGGATCCATCTCACAAGGCCTGTTTGGAAGAGGTGATGTTAAAACTCAAATAGCCAACACACACACACAGACCTCGGCCTCATGCCGGCGACCCTGGACGCTCCACTCTCCTGACGGGCTGTGGAAGGACTCCAGCTTCTGCTTCATGATCATCAGCCACTTCTCCATGTTCAGCAGGCTGTCGTGGAAGCTCTCATGATCTGCGATGCTCTCCTCGCTCTCGTGCACCTTTACCTGCAAACCAAGCAAGAAAAAAAATGATTACATTACAGAATTAAATTATACACTGCAAGATCTATCACTATAAAAAAAACTTATACTCATACTCATACTGTAATAGATGCCAAACAACCAGTTTCTTTCTAAAACTGTGGTGGTTGCTTGTGTTTTTCATATACTCATATATATATATATATATCTCATTATAAACTACTACTACTCCCATTATAAAAATCTATTATAAGAAAACTACTGTAACTTCTGGTCTGAGCTGCACACATGGGAAAAACTGGACTATGTTGATGTTTGGTGAAAGCCTTGTTGATATGACATTAAATCAGAAACATGACCAGGAGGATATAGTTGACCAGATAAAACATGAGAGGAAGACATAATTAACACATCACAAGTAACTGTGATACTGTACGCACACACAGCTTCAGAAAGTATTAAGACCCTTTCTGCACACTTGCTGCTGTAAATTTCAGTTCATTTAAATGGATATGGGGCATTTCTCCCATCACTGTACACTCAGTAAACCATTAAGGTGTTTCCAGAAGTCCTTGCAAATTTATTTTTTTTAAAAACCCTGAAATATTTGTTATTCAAATGAGTTTACAACCATTGACAAATATATAAAAGACAGAAAAATCAATCACTAAAATGATTTTCAAAATAATTGCTGTTTTGTTACAATTATCATTATTTTTATCTCCAGTGCATCCTGGGGAAACAGTGACAAGCCAGATGATTCAGGTATAAATATAAAGATGTTAAAGAGAAGGTAAGGATGTCTGATGAGGGCTTTACTGCCACTCTGTTCACACTGGTTACACAGGTGGGAGAAGAATGGCTCCTGCTCCGAAGTCTTTAAAGGAGAACTCATCAAAGGGCTTTATTTGTGCGCTGATGCAACAGCGAGATCAAGCAGCGCACACCGTTTGGTATTCTACACACCTCGTCAAGAGCTTCGACCATGTGGGATATTTTGGCACACAGGCGGGAGTGGGTTCATTCAGATGAGGCGGTGCAAAGTGAGGTGTCTGCATTTTGATGGAACAATGTCTTTGTCAACTAAACAACAAGCAACAGCATGCTTCAAATGCAAATCAACTATTTTAGTGAATCACTCTCCAGGCAGTAGATGTGTTTAAAGCAGGTGCTGAAAATGGCTGTATCAATTTTGGCTGTCTATCATGAGTCTGACTGTGTCACAGGAGTGATGGATGAATTTGGACGAGGATAAAGAAGCACTCATTGATTTCTTTTTTTGGACACAACACTCAAATTAGCACCTGATAAAGTTACCTGTTGCTGCTGATGAGAGCCTTGGGCAGTAAAAGCCAAAGCATCGAGCTAAAAGACTGTAAGCTCCCTCAAATGTTGCTACATTTTTGTTTTAATTTGCTATTTTTCCACATTCGGACAGAAATGCTCTCCGTAACGTGGGAGGTGGAAGCAAAGGGGTCGGACTGAGGGCAGCAGAACTTCAGACCATCCCTTCCCTCGCTATGCTCTGACCAGCTGGGCTCCAGCGTCACCGCCAGCGGTGAGATCGGTCCAGACGGAGAGCAGTGGGAGCTGGGTAAGAGCTGCAGAGCCCGCAGGATAGTAAAAGGTGATATGCACACAGCACGCTCACCCTGCTGGCAGACTTGCCAGGAGCAAAAAGCAGGGAAATCACCTGGAACGTCTTTGTACGATCTCGTGTTGCACGCTGATAATTCGACTGAATCTCACCCTGACTGCCTTGTGCAGATGTTTCCAGTCGGCACAGAGCCGCTCAAACTGAGTCCTGTTGCTGGGACTGGAGGAGACCAGAGTCTCCAGTGCTGTGATGTGGGCTTCGCAGTCCTCCAGGTCCCTCTGGATCACCTGAGGACACGAGGCGAGTCAGCGGGCTTAACACAGCGACACGCAAACTGTGGCTTGGCGTAAACTTTCAGTTCAGTTTCAGTAAACGCATTTATGTGTTGAGTGAGTCTGATGCAGGCGAGATCTGCTAGAACATCATTAAAAAATACCTAATCTTTCCATAGTAGTCAATAATTTGGAATAAAAATATCAATCACTTTGACAACAATAAAAGCAATGAACTAAAACGTATGATCAAGCGTGAGCATCTTTCCTCATGTACTAGAGGTTGAACACAAACCAGAGTCATAATCTCATCTTTGCACTACTAAGGTTAATTTTTTGTAGCTTTGCAGAAGTTGCACAACACTTGCAGACATTTTGCCCAGCCTTGGATCTGGCCTGGGATTTTCACTCACTCTGAACTGGTCGAACTGGCTTTTCTTGGCCAGGATGTCGGGCTGGAGGCGGTCCGCTGCCACCAGTCGATCCTGGAGAAGGGCCAGCTTTGAGTGGACCAATTCGTAGGCGTCCCCGAAGTCCTTGGTTCTCGAGATTAAGGCCTGAGAGTGAGGGAAAAAATGTGGTGAGGTGAGCTGTTGCACTGCCAGAGGATGTTCAGGTGTTCCTCTTTCTCCTCTCCCTGATTACTGTAGTGCTGGCATGAGCACTTCTGGCTCGTGTTGGTCGACGTAAGTAAGCAAGAGAAAGTAAAATGAAAACCTTGTTTTTCCCCACTGTGACTGTAAAAAACAATAAAGTTTAAAAAATGGTGGGTGGACGTGGGAGAGCGGGCCCGTGCCACCTGATTTCGTGCTTCCCATTTCAAAGAGGGATGAAGCAAGGAAGTGCAATGAGGGCGCCAGCAGAGCGCTCAGCAGGCAACCGCAGGTATTATCTGAGAGATCGCAGTGAAATGTGTTGTCTGTCACCAGGATCAGTGTAAAACTAACTCACAATAACACCTGCTTTGCCTCTTCCAGGTTAGTGCCGCAGGTTTACCGCTGAGAGTGACTCACGCCCAACACGAGTTGACTGTTTCATTACTACGAGTGGGAAGTAGATAACAATACACTACATGGAGCTTTGTGCTCACAAATGTCGCAGCAATATGTGTGCGCAGCTGGTTTAATGACAAACGAAAAAAGACAGAGGAGCTGATAAACAATGTATAGAAGATAGAGACTAAAGATTTCACTGTGGAAACCGTAGGAACTAGGGGGGCGTTTTGTTCGTATCCCCACCACAACAGGGTCTTTTTGGGGCCAAAATAAGTCCCTGCTCCAGGGCAGGTACTTCTGTGTTGCCCACAAAATCATTGGGCGGTGCTTGACGCAGGAGGTGAAACAAACAAGCCCCTCACAATCCATCATCACTAACAACGTATACCAACCTCTAATTCACAATTTAGGCTAATACAACAAACAATGCTGCTACACCCTGTTGACGAATGCTGATTGTCTCGGGCACGCTCGCTCCATGGGTCTGGTGGTTCTTGCATTGCAGTGGTGAGCTGCTGATTACGTTCCTGTAATGCCTGCACTACCAGGGAGCGTTCCTAGTTTCTGCAGACGGAATGGGCCTCATATTAGTGCTAGGATTTGGATCTGCCGTGTCTCACAACCGACGCTATATATAGACGATGACCAGAATCTATTTAGACCCATCTCACATTTTGGCTGACTGCAGGCAGGAAATCTACCTGGGAGATTACGTTCACAGTAGGTGTAGGAGTACAGTGCAGGGCCGCCTTAGGCAGTTTTCAGGTTGAGGTTAAAAGCCAACTCTGCAATCAGGGCCCTTTGACTGTGGAGAAACCTGCTCAAGGAGTTCAGGCATTTTTAACACAGACTCTGTCTCCCCGTCCTTTCACCAGTCATATTTTTCATTCTTTTTCGTTTGTCTCATTTTTACATTACTTGATTATAATCGCGGTGATTAATTTTACAGGAACGTCTGGAAAGTCTTTTTGCACAATGCTACATGTGACTTTATATATGAGTAATTTATGTCAGATAGAATGTAGACTAACATGCCAAAAGAGAAGAGTGAAGCCAGTACCTGCAGCCTGCTCCTCCTCTGCAGCAGCTGAGTGTGCAGCAGCTCTCGGTTCTTGACGGCGGCGCTCAGGTCTCCGTGCAGCCCGTCGGCTCTCTCGGGCCCAAACACAGAGTCCAGCAGGTCTCCCTTCACCTGCAGCAGACTGAAGCGCTCCTGCAGCTGCACGCTGTCCTTCAGCAGACGCTTACAGAGAGGACAGAAAGGGGCGACACATGCTTACCTACTCACAATTTGAAGTTCAACTCCAGAAAATCTCTCCATACAGAATTTCAATGACTGTACTACAGCGCTGCCACAGTGATGCAACTCTTACACAAGCTGTGAGATATTTCAGTTGGTTTTTTTTTTTAAAGCAAGATATGTATTAAATTTCAGGGCAGCAGAAGGATGGTAGATCCATTATTTTGCTGCATTTCTTTTCCTTTTCCACGATCCAAACAAAAGTGTTTATTCCTGCTTTTTATGTGAAAGTTTGGCAGAAAAGCGAGAGAGGAAATTTTGAATTGAGCAAAGGTTCCTCCTGACTGTAAGTTCCCGCTGTGTCTCTATCTACAAATATATTTATACATTATCTGTGATAGTAGCACAAGTCCTTGACATTAGAGATATTATCACACTGATTTTTACCAGTGTTTTCTCTGGTAGAAAACTTCCACAAATTAATGAAATGTGTATTTGAGAATTTTTTTTAAATTTCCCTCTAATTTAGAAAGCACTGAAGCACTTGGGAAAGATGTTTGACTTTCATTTGGGATCACAGTTTGAGATTTCAGATATATTACTGCTTATTATAGCTGCGGACGTTTCTGAAGGTTTTCTAAGGTTGCGCTCACACCTAACCAAACAAACTGCATTCACTTAATCCTGCTCATTCCCTTCATGTAGGCCGCTGACACAGGGCACCTGAGACATGGGCCTCGGTCCAGCTGAGCTGAATGCAAAGCAGAGCAATGTTTCATCACACTGGCTCTGTGGATTCTTTTCAACAGAAACACAAAGTTTTTAGTCTGTTTTATGAGAGTAGGATTCTACTTCTTCTGAGTATTACCACATATTCTGTTATGTGTTTCAGTGTATAATTCTATTGTCTAACATGCTCTCTTAAATACTTCTATAATAATAATAACAAGATGTTCACTGTGAACCACTGAAGAAGCCATTTACATAATTGTTTGGTCGTCTGCTGAATCTGTTACCTGCAACAAGGACAGGCAACCAGGAGCAGGACTGTCACATCTGCTACATGCGTTTTGTCAAAAAACTGAGCTGTGTGATCATCTGATTTACACCACGAAGGATGGACCAACCTCCACTGCTGCGCATATAGGACTGGGTTAGTTCTCCAGCACAGATCCAGGATCAGATGCTTTATTTAACTGTTATAATAGCCATGGCGATTGGTCAGGATGTGTTGGGCTATGTCTCATATCATGCCGAACATGATTAGTTGCCATTTAAGACGTAAATACCATATTTGTGGTGTGTAGTCACTATCACACACTATCAGTGAGCCAAGGTGTTTTACTTCAAATTGTTCAATTTAAGTCCAACAAAGAAAAAATCTGCTGTTTTTTTTTATAATAATGCAAATCATGCTGACTGAGCTGTCATCGTTTTATTGGTAAGTTAGCACCAGACCTCCTGATACTGTTCACCATAGCAACATCGAGCTGCTGCTGGAATAATTAAGTGTGCGTGAACACAACCAGACAAGACCTGAAAGGCAACGATGCATTTTTTTTGCTTGGTCTCTGCACATGAAGCGAACCACAGGTGTGAAAGCGTCCCCTTTTGAAAGGCTGTGTGCGTCTCACCTCTATGTTCTGGACCAACATGGCGATGTGGGAGAAGTCCGTGACCTCGGCAGAAGCCTCCAGCACCTGAGAGACCATGTGGCTCCACTGGGCGTAGACCAACAGCGGATCCTGGAGGATGCTCCTCAGGCCCGACTCGGACTCTGAACACAGCCTGGTCGCTCTGGTTTTCACACTGCAACAACAGGAAGTTATTTGTTACACCAGAAACCAGAAACGTGAGTACTGGTCAGTATTAGTAACATGTTAAGTTACTACAAACACTAATAATCAAGCCAATTCATTAGAGGAACAGGTTTTTAAAAAAATATTTTGTACAGCTGCCTTCATTTGCAATGACAGATTGAATCCTCCAGGACACGGATGACGCCGGTCTTACACAAATCTGATGAGAGTCGTTCAGCTTCCTCAGCTGCTCTTTGCTGGAGGGCTTTTGTTGCTCCACATTCTACTTTAAAATACTCAAAAGAGCTTGTGTTGTTGGATTCCAGTCAGGGGACATCACTCTGCCTGGTTTTTGCTCCTTTAAAAAAACCTCTCGGGGAATTTTTCGCCAAGTGTTTGGGATCACTGTTGTGTTGGAGAGCCAACCGAGCTGGACCCTCGCTGGTCGTCACACACCGATCGGCTCTGATGTCATGTGAATCCGCATGTACGCAAAAATTATCCACCTGCTACACTCCCGAACAAATGATTTTCCAACTTATTATGCAGGATGACGGTCTTAACATATCATGTTTGTGTTGTATTTAAAGTAAAAGCTGTACTTTTGTGGTAAAATGAAAATGACAACATGTACTTCCTGACATTGGTAAGCCACTCTCTCTTCACACTCTGAATGAACACATATTTTTGTCATACATCCTTGTAAACATTATTTTATCCACCTGCTACCCATCCACTGTTAATCAGAATGTTAATTTTGACTTGGCCCACCCGTGGATTGTTAGCAGGGTGAGCACATGCAACTGCAATCTGTGTATCACAAGTGGCAGGTCCAGCCACTTGTAGATGTTTGAATACCTGCATGTCAGCACTCGGTAACCGCCCCTGTGGCAGATATCACAGCCTGCAAACGCTCTTTACAGCCAGTCATGCAACCGCGTCTTCTTTCACATGAGCCATGACAGTATTTACTTTACACTTGTAAAATCACCTGAACACATCAGAAGCCCATGTCTCAACATTTGTGTGGTTAACAAGATACACTCCCGTGACAGCTTCACATTACTTGACTGATTGACAGTTGCAGGCAGTAACATCCAGAAACATCATGAAACCAAACATGTAGGGATGTGTGCTGTGGTTTCAGTCCAGTGTACGTGTTGAGGTTGTTTTCGCATTTGTCTGCTGAAATTTGTGCCACTTTAACTCACTTCCTTTTTAGATCAACAGTAGTTCTGTATGTGGTTGGCTCTCTCCAGGCCCTCATTGAATGGCACTCAAGAATTTGTTCTTAACGGACCTGCCTGCTTAAATAAAATTTAAATTAAAAAAAATAAATACTCTGGGAGAAGAAGTAGATGTAATATGAAGAACTGAAGGAGTGTATCTAAGTGATTAATCTTAGTCTTCAGAAAAGCAGCAGTTACTGCATCTCTGGAGCATCTGGAATCTTGTGCAACTGCAGGGAGTGAAAGATGTAATTAAACTTAAAATCAATGCATGACTATATGAGCAGATGTTCGTACAGTAAACAATCCTACTGGGTTTGTTTGTTAATCTGGTAAGCCGTGTATATTTTTGGGGTTTTATTTGTTGGGTGCTGCATATGAATATGATGCAATGACTCGTGTGTTTGCCCTCGTTTTCGGCAGTGATCTGTTGTGGTGCTGGGTGCTTCCATCCTGCAGTGTTTATTTGAAGTCTCAAAGAACAAACTGTCTATGATTACCACCATATCACATTGTCCTTTCCAGGAAACTCAACAAATTATCAGGAACGTGTTAAGAAATAATGGGATGCCTAATGGTTTGTTTAACTAACAGAATAAAACATGAAGCTGTCTCACTCATCTTCTCGCAACTTCATTTTTGGCTTTTTAACCAAAATAAATCCCCCTTCAGTTGACATTACCTCCCAGCTTAAGGGAACACGTAGCTCCTGTCTGAGTTTTTAAAACAGTTTTCCAGAACTGGAGCACTCCATTAAAGCCCCGCAAATCTCTGAAAATAGCACTAAAAGCTCAGTAGGACAACCTGCTGCAGGGAAGCAGAACTCAGACATGGGGAATATTAATGCTGAGTAGTTCATATTGCTGAGAGACAGAGACGCACATTTAAGCATGACCTGATTTTGTGCTGTTAAAAAAGTTGCATATATTCACTGCCTCACAAATCATTTGCTAAACGTTGTTTTCAATTTTGAAAACTACTTTGTTAGCACTGTATCATGAACATGCGCCTCTTCTGTCACTGTTGCATTTCTGGATTTTCATTCATTACACGTTCCCATTTCCTCATCTAAAGTCAGACAATCCACGTAATGTAAGGACGATCAGAAAGGATCCCTCTCAGTAAATGAGCACTGAGAAGTGCTCTGGCCATCACATACCTCTGATGCTCTCTGACTACAGCCAGGACGTCGTCAGAGAGGTGGCGTGAATCCGCTGAGAACCTGAACAGCTCCTTGAGCTGAGCCTTGAGGAGCTCCACCTGGGACTCCTCTCCTGCCAGAGCGTTCCTCACACCCTGCAACATACAAATACAGAACACAAGCACATTGAGCCCAGGTCTTACCGCAGAGGGTCACCCACTGCACAACTATACCAGTAACTAGTTTCATCTCATTTGCATGCAAACCATACATGGTATGGACTTTTACCTACTGTAAATAGAGGCAGTCCACCAAGGATGTGCCTCACTTTAGTGGCAAGCTAGAGAGTGAGTCCATAGATTTGCTGCTGTCGACAATAAACATGGAACGTTTCTTGGGTACATGATACAATCATCATTCATCACCCACCCTGCTATCTGACTTCCTCTGTCCCCAAATGAAACTGAAGGTGAGTGGTGATGGCAGCCAAATGTAAATCATGTTAGTGCGTTAGCCCTGTGCATGTACAAAGGGTATGTTTACATAATTCTTCTGGTCATCAACCACATTTGTTCAATGACAATGCGTGCAGTGCAGCTGTCTGTAAAGTGTTGCTGTACCTGCACGTAGTCATTGGAGTTCTTTTCAGAGAACTCAAACAAAACCGTGTCGCAGCAATGTGACTCATCAGTGCCAATGTTCCTTAAATCAGCTGCGAGTCAGCATCTAAATTTCAGTTTGCTGTCCAGCACAGTGACTCACTACCTCCTCATTCAGTGAGACGTAACCTAACCTAACTTCCTTTAAAAGTGCTGGGTGAGAGGAGAGGAGAACCGCAGTGTCAGTGCGATCTTTATCAGGAAGAAGGGTTAAGACTCGCACTTCGAGTATGTCTGAAAAAAGATATCTGCACAACGGCACGTTCAAGACGCTTGCTCAGAACTCATGATGCATCGATGAAGTCTAATGGAACATGAATTACAATGTGGAAACTTGTTAAGTGGATCTCTAAGATGATTTGAGTGTCCTTATGGCAAATCAAATTAAAATACGCAGTATATCCAGTACTGGACACGGAGATATGGAAAGTTCTTTTTACCGTTTACTGAAACTGAAAGCTGCTGTGTTAAATTATTAGATGTTCTGATTTTAATCAAGCATGTGACTGGATTTGCTTTATGGTTAGCTGTTTAGCTGTCCTCTATCAGTCCAAGTGAATAGTGAGGAGGAAGATTTCAGCACCAATGGCATATTTGCAATGTAGATAAACTGGAGTTGTTTACAATCCAGTTGTCATCTTAAACTAACAGACTGTGTCACAGTGAGGTGACAACCTGTCTGGATTGCAGCGGAGGACAAAAAGAAAAGGTCCCAGCCGGCGGAGGAAGTTCCAGAGGTCCACCGGTGAACATGAACATGTCCCGTGGAAGAGACTCTTTTACCTGTCACACGCTGCAAACATGTCCTGAAACATATGAAGGCTAAGTTGTACGGAGGCGAAGCATGTCACATTTCTTCTGCTCCGCGATGTGAAGGGGCTGCCTATCACTCTGCAGACAAAGACGTGGAGGAACGGTACATGTCACCATGCAACGCGTGTTTCTACGCCCGGGCAGATATAATAATCTGAGCGTACGTCTCGCCGAGGTCTTCAGTGGATCCACGGCAGCGATAAAGCCGATTCGCTGACGGGGCCGCGAGATATGAGCCAGTTTCTGAAATATACTGTGATGGAGATAAAGAACTCAGTGAAGACTCATCATGGCGGGGCACACAGGTTACATCACCCTCTGAGAGGGACTGATGAGAAGAGTTATGAGATGTTAGCAGGTATGAGAGGAGGCATCGACGCCAGAGAAGAAATACAAAATGAAGGTGTGCGACCTCACAGAACAATGGATAGTGGCACAAAAAGAGAGAGGAGATGGGAGTGCAGACAGAATGCAGAATATTTTGGTTAAAACCTGTGACCTCACAGAAAACCTCAATCCTGTTTTGCTACCAACCAAAAACCATCCACTGCACTGACTATCCAAAAAAAAGCCCAATAGCGCTTGTACTTCCTCCACAAACTGAAAAGATCAAGTACACCAGCCCCCATCATGCACACCTTTACTGAGGCACCATCAAGTCCATCCTGACCAGCTGCATCACTGTGTGGTATGGTGCCTGCACCGTGTCCTGCCGCAAGTCACTGCAGCACATAGTGAAAGCAGCTGAGAAGATCATTGGTGCCCCTCTTCCCTCCATTCTGGACATTTACAACACCCACCTCATCCACAAAGCCCCCTGGAATGCAGGTGACCCCACCCACCCATCCCACTGCCTCTTCAGTCTGCTTCCATCAGGAAGACGACTGTGGAGTCTCCGGGCCAGAACCAGCAGGCTAAAGGACAGCTTCATCCACCAGGCTGTCAAGGTTGTCAACTCCCACCCTGCCCCCACCACTCATAACCCTCCCCTGCCCTTCTCAACATCTGACATCACACCCCCACCCATACGGACTGTCCACCTATGCATCAGCCACTTTATGCCCCCACCCTGGACTCCAAACCAGGGACCTCTTTTCCCTATTTGCACTGTTTACTGTTTACTGTCTTAAATGCCATGTACTCTCATGATTCATTGCACGGCACTGTATTTTGCACTACCTTTGCTCTACCATGATACTGTCTTTTGTAAAAAGTCCTCTGTTTACACTGTATTTATATTTTTATATTTCCTTATACCATTTCATTGCACCGTGGGTCCGTGAGGACTGTAATTTCAATTGTGTTGTATGCCCTGTATGTGTAGCATTGAAAATAAAGCTGACTTTGTCTTTTTCTTCATGCAGTTTGCTGCTCATACAAGTGAAGGGCTCACTGATTTGCGGGGATATTCACACACTGTGTGCTGACTTTGATTCAAAATGTAACCCGACATCAAACGCACCACCAGTTCCAACCCTACGTGCAGCCTGCTCGACGGCCACCCCCCCACACCATCACCTCACTGAAAACATTTCAGCTTTTTGACTTCATGGTCACAACTTCTGATTTCCCTTTGATCCTCCACAAAACATCCTCTTAACCTTCAGCAGACAATATGCGCTCTTTGTGTGTGTGTGTGTGTGGTGGCTGAGAAGCAAAATAATGGGAGAAAAAAAATGAAAATCAGTCTCCGTTTCAAGCCCTTGTTTAGTTGCTATTGCAACTGCAAGTGTTTCTCAAGAGCGACACTTCCTGTTGCAAAGACGCAGTTCCTTATCCAAACAAAGGAATTGGCTTCGGTTTCACACCAGAGGATTAGTGTGCATTCAGTGTCCCTGTCTTTCTTTTGTTTGGTCCCGTTCCTTCCCCGTGCTGCTGGCTGATCAGTGCACAGTTTACATAAACCGCATCCTCCACGCTGGCACAGGCAGAACTGGGTGCTGCGCAGCTCTGTCCAAACTTGTGCGATAGTGCAGGACCCTGTACACCCCCGACGCTGCACGGCTCACACTCTTCTAATTCATATGCAAGTTTCATTCAAAATCGGTTTGACTGTGATGAAACGCCACACATAAATCATCTGCTTTTTCTTACCTGTGCAGCCCCTACAGCAGCATTATGCAACACAGCTACACCATAGCTCCAGAATCACTGCACCTCAATTAATTATACACAATTACACCCTAAACCTGATCATAATATAGAACGTGGATATAAATATCAGTTAACACAACTCCTACAGTGCTACCTTTTGGCTCTGTTACAACATCTGATTTTTCATTATTTGAGTTTATTTGGCATGAAGCCGTGTTAACTCAGATGTAAGTAAACTACATGACACACAGGAACCTCGGGCAAGGTAGTATTCCAGAACAAGAGCAGCGGTTCAGAATGTAGCTGCTGTTTAGAATGCAATGTTGAACCCGGAGGAGAGCCGATACAGTGCGTAGATTACAGAGCTGGACACGAGTCAGCGGGGCCCAGCCAAAGTCATGTGTGGCCCAAGGCCCCTTCACAGGTTAATCCAGCCACAGCACTGTGCGCTCACAGAGCAGCTCTACCCACATGGAGCTACACATACATACTGTATGTGTCAGTGGATACAGTAAAGCCACGTCTGCACTGCTAATGTGCCTTTTGTTTTCCTCATACATATGCATCCAGTTGTACTGTGCTGGGAAGCCAGAAATCGCATGACCTTGATTCTGTATAATCAAGTTTACAGCCCAGAAGTCAGATTTTGAAGGACAATGGGGTTGGAAAAAGATTAAACGGTGGTGAAGCGTGCGGGACGAGCGCCTCACCTCAGCTCGGTCCCTGACGTCGTTGTAGGCCTCCTGCAGCCTCTCCTGGGCCTGCGGCTCCACGCTGGGGTCCTGGGTCCTGTTGTGCAGCGCGGCGGCCTCGTCCAGCAACCGCTCCAGCAGCGCCGCCTGGCCCTGGATGTCGCTCACCGACACCCGCTGCTGGTCCACCTGCCAGAGCTTCTCCTTCACGCCCAGCTGCAGCTCCACCCCGACGTCCAGGCCGCGCTGCTGCCGCGTCAGCCACAGCTCGAACTCCTCGTAGGCCTTCAGGTACTCGCTCCAGTGAAGCCAAACCCACTCGATGCGACTGGGTGAGCAAAAGTTGGTATCAGCGATTTGTGTGCATGTTTCAGCAGTGTTCAATCCCATGTGTCTGTAATTACAACAGACTTTTTTTTTTTTGGAAAACTGTGCAATCAGCTGTTTGTCATGAGAGCTCAGATATCGTGCTAACCAACTACTGAAAATGACTTGCCGATTGCCTGTGTGAACTGAGGGTGAACGCTGTTCCCAAATACACACGAATCAATTTAACTCATGTTCACCCTGTATGACACGACACTATTTGTACGGTGGCCCTGAAGGTCAAAACACAACAACTCAGAAAAGTTAACATTGATGGGTTTTCTGGAAGGACATTGTTTTTACTGAAAAAAAAATGTTAGTTTGGTTGAGTCTGCATTGACAGAGCTATGTCAAACGAATATGAGGAGTGGATGTAGAGAGTGGAGAGGCACCTGTGGCAGTGGATGATGTAGGTGCAGGTCTCCTCCCACAGGCTTTTCAGGTCTTTGAGCTTGGCGTGGGTGTGGTTCCTCAGCTCCTCGTCTCCGCCCTGCAAAAGGTTCTCGGCCGCCACCAGCACCATGTCCATCTTCACCTGACCCTCATGCTCCGACTGGTGGATTTTCTACACATTCACAGGGAGGAACAATGTGTATGCCCCATAGAATTAAGCATTTGAAAAAATAAATTGTAATGTTAAATTTTTTTTTAGATTACTGATATAGCTTCAGCTTTAATGGTTCTATTTCTTCTTTTTTTCTCATGTCTATCCTGTTTTTTGCACCAATGACCCAAAAACATCATTAATGTGTCCTTATCTGAGGAACACAGAAAATGCACCATTTTTATGATTTATGTTATATATATTTTGAGGACTTGGAGTTTTGCATTAAAGGCCAAGGTGAAAATAAAACCAAAGAAACAAAGATGTGAAATGAAACTTCTCAATGAGTGAAAAGGAGATGCTGAAAATATAAAGTGGGTTCAGAAAGTTGTCAGATGTGTTGGAGATGTAATTTAAAATTGATAAAATAGCCAATTTGCCCATCAGTCTCAGTCTGACTCAGTAACCCACCATGACAAAGTGAAAACATGTTTTTTAGTAAAAGCCGCCTTTGCAGCAGTTCCAGTGTCCGATCTTCTTCGGGTGAGTCACCACTGGTATGGGGAGCGTGTAAACAGCCATCGTCAGATCATCAGATCTTTCTACGGATGTTCTATGGGGGTTGAGTTTGGGCTTTTGCCTTGGCCCATCCCCGACACTAGAAACTAGTCCTTGGTAGTGTTACAAGACCACCCCCGTGATCAGCAGTTAGTTCTCAGGTGCCGTGTCCCCACCGAGAAGCAAGAACCACCTGACCCATGGAGTGACGGTCGCACACGTCAGCAGGGATGGTAGCAGCGTAGCTAATTATCCTATTAACTATGACTTATCAATACTGGTCATAAATAAAGATAAATGACTGGCATTTGTCCTTTTGAAAGTGAATGTGGTGAGTGCCTTTTCAAAGAGAGCGTGACGTGGCTGCTGCTCAGGCAGACAGGCCTGTCAACAACAGAGAGGGTCCTCGAGCTGCTGCAGAGATGGAGATGGCTGAGCAGGCAAAGTCTGCAGAGGGGAAGAAGAGGAGTTTGGGCAGCTCCCTCCACATTGCATCACACCAGGGACTGGCTGTCCCTCAGGAAGCCAGAGAGCCCACTGAACAGCAATCTACAAACAGTGGAAGCTGATGGTGGGAGCAACGTCCTGGCCAATTTCACCCCGAGTGGCCATCCTGATGAAAAAAATATCTGGGCATCCCAGCAGCCACTAGTGCCCAATCAGAGCAGGCTTTCAGCACAAGTGGGGACATGATCACATGCTGCAGATCAGCGATGAGACCACAAAGTGACGAGCAGCTTTGTATTCCTTCTTCACAACCTGTCATTGCTGGATTTAATATCCAGGGGTATTTTGCATAGTGCAGTTCTGTCAGCTTTTTGAAGGGAAATCTTACATGAAAAAATAGCAAATGTAATGTTTGATGCTATGACTGACTGGTCAAGAAGTGATCTTCAAACCCTTTAACACCTGAAATTATTGTTGCCTCATAGCGTTGTTTTTGTTTGGAAGGAAGTTTCAAATAAAGAAGGTTATTTGAAATCATTTAATTTAATATTTAATCTCCATCTTTCTTTTACTGTAACTGTAGCTTTTATTTCCTTAATCCTAGAATTTATTTTATAAATTGGGCAACGTGCCTTTTCATCACTTTCACTCAACTTGCTGTTGTTTCTTGTGTGTGACTTTTCATGTACAGGTGCATGATAATGTATGAACACAGTTCATGCGGGTGTCTGTACATTTACTGTGTGTATTTGGCATCATGGGAGAAAGTCTGGGTATGGGATAACTTATGAATTTCAAATATAAAAAAAGAGTATTTAAAAGCCACTATTTAAGAGGAATTATATTAGTCCTGAGGTGTGTTTATTCACTGTCTTATGGTTGACAGACACAGTACCCTGCTCATAGACCAAAACCTGCAGCCATGTCCATTTTGGAGCTGTAATACTGAGAATTAAAGCAGAAGCAGTCAAATGTTAGGGCACGTGTCTCACCTCTGTCTCCCTGAGTCGGGCCTCCAGGGCATCACGGGGCCCCTGGGTGTTGTCGTTGGCCTTCAGCCTCTCCTGGATTGTCTGCATCCAGGAGAGGGCTGCTTCCAGGCTCTCCGTGAAGTCCCGCTGCTCCTGCTGCGTCATGATCTGTCCCGAGCCTGAGAAGAAAACAGCACAGTCAGACTCTGCATCCGGAGCCACAGAATGTTAAAGGGGAACGCCATCAATTGTATTTTGAGGAAAAACAGAGAGAGTCTGTGTTACAAACTGGGAGAATGAAGTTAGACATGGTCAAACAAAAATACAGCACTGGGCATGTAGGATCCAGTGTTTCTGGGAGAATAAAAGTCTGGATATCTTGACTGTTGCTGCTTTGATGGGGACTTTTTTTTCCAGTGTGTGTGTCCCCAGCTCTCTGGAAATGCAATATTAAATTGCTTGAGTACCTCTTTAAATGATTTGAACAAGGAGAAGACACATATGGAAAGAAAATCTTTCAGAAATCATCAGAAGAATAATTTTACAAAACTGAGGTTTGCAATGTGTAAACTAGTAGGCACACCCCTCAGTGCTTCTTGGTGCTGAACTGCTCATAACTCCAAGACATGCACCTTCTGACAAGAGCAGAGACAGCTTCACGTGGAGACGTCACAGCCGGAAAATGGTTGGAATCCGCTGGTATGAAGTTGATTCAACACCACATTTGTACAAAAACAAACAACTGGAAAACGAAACAAAAACTGATTGCTGGTGTCCCCTACCAGCAGCTCACGAGGTGCAGCTGGGAGGGGAAAACACAACTGACAGAGGAAGTCAAGAAATCTCTGCAATAAAATGCATGGGAGGGAGGAGTGCTGGCCTGCAGGAGCACAAAGAGGCACCACATCGTAACTCAGGCGCCATGACTCATTTGTCCCCACCACAACATTCCAGCTACCCAATATCTGCTGGTTTTGCCTCAGACTCTTAAATCTTGGAAATATTTTGAACTCCCTGTTCTCAGTGAAAAGCTAATAAAATCATTCAAAACAGTTCTTTACATTTATTTTTTTCCTCGAATGTTTGTATTCGTCGTCTTTCTGTTTTTATTCATTGGTTTATTTTGTTACTAACATGTTCATTTGCAAAACAATGCACGTTCACCAAGCTCAACACCTGTAGTTTAGTACCAACTTTCTTTTGGGTCATTTTAGGTCATCACTTTAGCGGCAAATAACTGTCGTTACCATGGAGACAGTGAAGCCCCTCCCTCCCGCAGTTTGACAGCTCGCGCTGTAAACTCGCATTAGCGTTAACTTTAATCCGTGTCACTCGCACGTGCCGCTGACGGCGGTAACATTTGTCTGTTTGCCTGCCGGTCTCAGCGCGGTCACCGCGCTCGTTCTCGATTCAAGGACGATTTACAGTCTAACTTCTGGAAGTAAACTCACTCGGGTATTAACGAGCTTCACGCTATGCTAATTGAGAATGGAAACGTCGGGGCCGCACGGGTTTATGGGAATATGCACGGCCACCACAGACACACACAACAAACCTATGGATCAACAGTAAAGCTACGCAGCTCATTACAGTACAGTGGTCTAAAGTAGAGCTACGAGAGGCTGCTAGGAGTTATCTGTGTTTCGAGGTGGGCCTACTATCGCAGCTAGCTGCGCTACAGTGCACATTCACTGGTTAACTTCGGCTTTCGAACAGTAAAAACACTTACGGCTTTGTGTTCATCAGGTGAGACGCTGGCGTGAATGCCGTCCTGCCTTGTTGTATGCAGGAAAGTTATGGCAGGCAGGAAGTAGAGCCGAGGCCGTCGGGGGCTGGAGTCAACACACAGCACTGTCATGCTGCCTTCAAGGAGTCCTGGTAAATTACAGCACCACCCGAGAGAAAAGAGAAATGAAACCTTCTTGACCAAAAAACACTTCATTGTACAGGAAAAGTGAATAATGCTGTACATTACTCACTCTGAAGTGATGCATGCATTGCAGGGTTTCATCAACAAATGAAACATTGGTGCTGAGGGTAGTTAAATAGTAGTGCATTTTCGAGATTTTCCGATCATAAGGTGATGTTTATATATATTATATATATCAGTCATATGAGTAATTTTAGACTGATGGATATAGTCCCTTAAAATAATAAGTCTATAAAAATTACTAAAGCTTCCTCACCAAATAAACTGCCAAAATAGGAATAATATGAAATGTATAAAAATAAATAATTTTTTAACATGAGGAAAATTAACTAACTGACTGATTTGTAATGTTTGAAATTTTACATTTGAACTCTGTTCAGTAAAGGAAAAAATAAAGATGTTGTGGATATTTGTGACCTCACGTGATGTAATTTCTGTAACCAACAAAATGAATACTAAGATGAGAGATGCTTTTTACTAGTAACACTATCAAGGCTTTTAGTGAACACACTCATTTATCAGAAGCATACACAACGGCTTGTATTGTTCGATAATTCTAAATTATCAAGCAAAAAATTGTTTCTGTATTTGTGACAATTCCATTGATACACTAGGCATACAAGTTTTAGTCTTACTGTATTGCAGTATTTCGAACAGCACCTGAACTCATCGGGAGACCAGCTTGAACCAGAAGAAGGAATAGATCCCCAGCAGCTGCTGACCCAGAGCCTTATACAGTGTGTCACAAATTCAAACAGCAGGGCGCGTCCAACAAGGTTGTTCCCATTGGCAGAAAGAACAGCAGCAGTTCCCACCCAGTTTCTCTTCACACTTTAACACTTGAGTCTGGGTTCCACTGAAACATACAGTGAACACTTCATGGACAATAAAATGAAATAAATAAACCCCACTGAAAACATACAACTCCAATGCATCACATATCCATTAGTATTACTTCTATAAACTACATTAAACCATCTGGCTCTCATTATTATGCTAAAATAACTGAACTGCCAAGATTTTGGCAAATAACAAAAGGTGCATCCCCTACATAAATACAATATATGGCTGCTAACCAAATATTAATATTGGTTGTACCATGCAGTATGATAACTAGTTTTCATAAGCTCATAAGGCTCATAAGCTTTAGTTTAAACATTGGTTTTCTCACATTCTGCTGGTATCTGACCATAGTTTATGTTTTGAGATTTTGCTCTCTAAGATCTCCACCACAGTTCTACAGAGACACACTGAAAATGTGTTTATACTGAGTACAACATTAACATGTCTTTTCATGAATAAGGTTCCCTGTTATTCTGATTGATCAAAGAACACCCCGCTGACAGTCCTCAGAGGGACTATTCCTGTAAGCAAGTATTTCAATAAAAACTTTGAGACCAATAAAAAAATACAGACCTTTGGCTCGATAGGAGGAATTTGGGAACAAAACCAAAAATGTACACAACTGTATACCACTAGAAGACAAACACATTTTTTATGAAGTCAACACACTTGTGTCTCAAAAACAGCAAAGAATAAGACAGAAATTGTTTGTTTTTAAAAAAAATTTAAAACAGACACAACATGCAATTTGCCATGTTTATGCCTACTTCTAGCTCCAGTTTTTCCATCTCCTTCTCTTTTCTAACATTCACACACCACCCTCACAAATGACTTCTTCAAATAACAGCTGGCATGCAGCTGGACTGGAGTCACGTGAGGTCAAGATGGGACTGAAATGAACTACCTACTGCTTTCTTTCACTTGCAGCTCAGCTTCAGTTCCTTTTTAGTGCTGGTTTACTAGATTAAGTTTGATTTACTAGTTAATAAACTATTATCAATACTGCAGTGTGACATACAGTGAGGAAAATAAGTATTTGATACACTGCCAATCTTCCAAGTTTTCCCACTTACAAATGATGGAGAGGTCTGTAATTTTTATCGTAGGTACACTTCAACTGTGAGAGAAAGGAACTAAAAAAATCCAGAAAAACACATTGTATGACTTTTAAATAATTAATTAGCATTTTATTGCATGAAATAAGTATTTGATCACCTACCAAACAGCAAGAATTCTGGCTCTCACAGACCTATTAGTTTGTCTTTAAGAAGCCCTCATATTCTCCACTCATTACCTGTATTAATTGTACCTGTTTGAATTTGTTACCTGTATAAAAGACACCTGTCCACACACTAAATCAATCAGACTCCAACCTCTCCAACATGGGCAAGACCAAAGAGTTGTCTAAGGACACCAGGGACAAAATTGAAGACCTGCTCAAGGCTGAGATGGGTTACAGGAAAATAGGCAAGCAGCTTGGTGAGAAGGCAACAACTGTTGGTGCCATTGAGAAAATGGAAGAAACTCAAGATGACTGTAAATCTCCCTCGGTCTGGGGCTCCATGCAAGATCTCACCTCTTGGGGTATCAATGATCATGAGAAAGGTGAGGGATCAACTCAGAACTACACAGGAGGACCTGATCAATGGCCTGAAGAGGACTGGGACCACTCTCTCTCAGTCTCAAAGGTTACCATTAGTAACACACTACGCTGTCATGGATTAAAATCCTGCAGTGCACGCAAGGTCCCCCTGCTCAAGCCAGCACACATCCAGGCCTGTCTGAAGTTTGTCAGTGACCATTTGGATGATCCAGATGAGACATGGGAGAAGGTCATGTGGTCAGATGAGACCAAAATAGAGCTTAAACTCCACTCAGCGTGTTTGGAGGAAGAAGAAGGATGAGTACAACCCCAAGAACAACATCCCAACCATGAAGCATGGGGGTAGAAACATCGTACTTTGGGGGGGCTTTCTGCAAAGGGGACAGGACGACTGCATTGTGTTGAGGGGAGGATGGATGGGGCCATGTATTGTGAGATTTTGGGCAACAACCTCCTTCCCTCAGTAAGAGCATTGAAGATGGGTCGTGGTTGGGTCTTCCAGCATGACAATGACCCAAAACACACAGCCAGGGAGCCAGAGATCTTGGAGTGGCCTAACCAGTCTCCAGACCTGAACCCAAAGGAAAATCTTTGAAGGGAGCTGAAACATTGTGTTGCCCAGTGACAGCCCCGAAACCTGAAAGATCTGGAGAAGATCTGTACGGAGGAGTGTGCCAAAATCCCTGATGCAGTGAAAACCTGGTCAAGAACTACAGGAAACATCTGACCTCTGTAATTGTAAACAAAGGTTTCTGTGCCAAATATTAAGTTCTCTTTTTCTATTGTATCAAAAACTTATTTCATGCAATAAAATGCAAATTCATAATTTGAAAATATACAATGTGTTTTGGGGTTTTGTTTTTTTTTTTTAGATTTGTCTTTTACAGTTGAAGTGCACCTACAATAAAAATTACAGACCTCTCTATTTTTTGTAAGTGGGAAACCTTTCAAGATCGGCAGTATATCAAGTACTATTTTCCCCACTGTACATGCTTCTCTGTGCATGCTTTTAGATGTAAAATTATTCATCTTCAATAAATGGAACTGGCACCAGAATCATCTGCATTTTTTTCACCCCTACGCCCAGTGTAATGTGCTTTTTTGCAAACAGACAAGTGTTGGTTTCGTTTTTGCTTTCGGTGCCAAATCAAGTTCTTGCTTTCATGTCAGTTTATGTTAGTGTGTTTGGTGCATCATTCTGACCACAATGAAAGCATTGAGGGGAAACTGTGACTGCAGCAAAAAAAAAAAGCAACTGAGACAGAAAATACTCAAGCAAGCTGAAACAACAAAAAAGAAACTTGGAAGTGTGTAGGAAAATGAACCTGAGCTACTTCCCAGTCACCGTGGAATTATCCTTCCCTGCAGCATAATCAAGTCATGGGATCTTACAAACCAAAAGAGTATAAGAAAGGAATTAGAACTAATACATAAATGATCATAATGATTCATATTTGTCTATTATTTACAAGTGCGTTATGTACCAGGCCTACTTAATAACACATTAGGCCTCACTCACTGATAAAGGCCTAAAAATCTTTTGAAATCTATTTTTTAGAAAAGGTTGTGGCGGAATTTTTAGTCACCAGTTGTGTTTGCAGGTTGAGGGACAGTGAGGACCTGCATGGCAGGGTCAAATGACCAACAGGGGTAGCTGAGGTAGCTCCAAAGACTCTTATTTACTATTTACTTCTTCACTGTGGCAGTGCATCGAAAGTATTGACGGATAGACTAATAAATTCTTGCTTTTGGTCTTTTTGTGGAATTTGTTGACAGCAGGACAAAGATGAAACAACAGCTCTGAAGTTACAGAAACTGAAATGAGGTTGATTTGCACTCATCCTGCTGCCAAGGTTGAAAATAAATTATTCTAACATAGCTGGCTTGCTTGGAATTTGGCATTACACATGCCAACAAACTTAAAATAATGCTGTTTTTAAAATGATAGAGGAACATCTTTTGTAATAATTAGTCCTGATTAAGAGAAAATTTAAACTACAAAAGAGCATCTAAATTTCCCCCACCCATTTGAAAGTCAAAGTCCAAACACAATGAACACTGCATGAACACATCCCGTGTCCATCATGAAAATGGTGCCTTTGTGGTGGTGGTGTGGATGAAGCTGCAGTAACTGTAATTATAGAGAATGAGATATTGAATGATGAATGAGTGACACATAAATACTATGTATCAGATAGAGCATGTTCACTGTCATCTGTTAGGACGTACGTAGAATATTTTTTGTAAATAGACTAATGTATATAGACTATTTTGGTAAAATAATGTGTCCCAAAGGGTTTTATATGAAGATACATATCTTTGGCCAAGATATGTATTTAGAATGGAGCCAGACAAGGTTGCAAATCCAAAAATTTCTCTATCATTGCAACTTTAACATTATTATGATTAGTATTTTTCTGCATTTTTGTTAATTTCACAGGGAATAATTCATGAATCGCCATGCAGTGCTATGCTAAATGTTCAACCGGAAACAGCTAATACTGTGGCTGTAGACTCTTTGACTTGTTTTATCAATATCAAAAGCTAACTGACACTATGCATACATGTTAATGAACAGCTATGAGATGGTATAATGTTATCAAATTTTTAAATCCACAAATAGTGAATCCAGTATGGGACAGGCCTGTAGAGCCTGTCCCATACTGATAGATTCTTAACTCAGGGGAAATAGCACCTTTGTTGCCCTGTCAATTCATTTTATATTGGAGTTCAATTGGAAGTTAACTTTACAAAAACAACTGTGATTACTGAAATGACCACAAAATAACTGCCACCATGATTCTCTTAACTTCAATTCGTAATCCACTCTCCAACATTCTGAAAACTGAATGTTGAAGGCTCACAATAACCCGCTTGAGTGAAATGTCAGTCCATTCAGTTTGGGAGTGAATCCCAGCATGTAGGGGAGGTGTGATGACTGTTGATACTGTCCTATGAGTCAGAAAGTGAGCACTTTTTTCCTCTTTGCATTCAGCTCGCCAACAAGCAGTTCCATTTCCTAGACATGTGTATTCAGGTGATACATATTCATGAGCAGCTGTTTGTATCTTTCTGCAGCTCCACATTCGGGGCACTGAGATGCTGTCAGAAGCTCTGCTGTGTCATAACGTAAAGCAACATCACACTTTGTCAGCTTTCATCACAGAGCTGAATGGTGGTGCCTCGCTGGCTCTGAAAGTGGGAACTTCTTCACACATTGAAGAAATTTGCAGCACTTGTTTTTCTTTTCTCTTGCCAAGCAAGCCATGCTTTTCACTCTTTACACTCTTCATACTAATATTTAGTCTCTCGTAGCTCTGTAAGCTTGCCTCTACATTCAGCTCTCCATTTCAAATAACATAAACAGAAAAGGATCCATGAATGCATTAACCATTTTTACTCAATGGCAGTTATTAAAAATGACTATTAAGATGGGACTAAAGCTGTATCTGTGTGTTTATGGGTCTTCCATCAACCATAATGGATCGAGCATGTCTCAAAACTATATGTTCAAGAGAGTCTTAAACAGTCTATTAAAGCAAGTTAATAGTGCATAATTAGTGCATCTACTTAAAACTGAACCCTTCTTCCCCATACTATCAGGTCTAAATGATTAATAGGGACAAAATGTTTGGAATCAGTCTAAATACTGAGCGAGAACATGGTGACCAACCAAAATGTAGTCTAAAGGGACATCGAAGTGCATCCACCATTGCAGTGGTCCAGTGTTTTGTGTACTCAGCTGCAGGTGTGGGTTAGTTAAGGGGCACAGCTGTTCTATGTTGGGGTCACCATTCTCCTTTGTCTCATCACAGAGCAACTTGCTGGACTTGCTGGAGATGTCATGTACTGTATGAGGAGGACTGCACACAGTCAAAGGGGCGAGAAACCTGATAAACCTGTGCAAACAAAGGAGGGTTCAAGTATTAAAGAATCACATCGATCAATTTCTCCCTTTCAGCAAGTGATTTGCAGTGTAATGTAGTACTGTAGTACTGGGACATACCGGAATAATCCTTTAAGTACAATTTTGAGGTTCATGTACTTCACTTGAGTATTTCCATCTATTGCCACTCAACAGACTGATTGAATGACTGCTTGTTTTTTTTCTTTTTTTCTGTTAGTTGTAACTTTGTCACAACCCACAGCAGTTACTGAAGTGAGTAGGTTCTCTAGTGGTGGAAAGTAACTAAGAACATTTACTTAAGTGCTATGCTGAAATATTATTTTGAGGTACTTTCTTTGAGTATATATATATATACTTGTGCTAAGCTGATGAAATACAGTGCTTATTTAATGATTAGTGCAGTCATTTACACCATTTTGACTGTATTTGAGGCCCTTAAGTTGTTAGAAGTTTCCCCAAAAAGCAATTCATCCTCTAAATTTCTCATAGGTTCATTTACTGTTAACAAGACACTCCAGAGTTCAGAAAATGAAACCAGCTATGTTCATATCAGGACTCCCAAGATTTCTCTTGTGATCCTTTTGATGGCCAGACCCCTCTGTTGGCAACAACTCGACAAAATAGCTATCTGTATATAAAGTAGTTTTAAAAAATCTCTACCTCCATGAGCTACGACAGTAAAATGCTACTTGCACACATTGCTTACTTTGGCTGTTGGTAATTTGTTAATATTTTGCTGGTAACACTGAAGTTTGAATGCAGGCTTTTTATTTGTAATGCAGGGTTTTGACATTGTTGTATTGGCACTTGACTTCCACCACTGGGCTTACAGGGTGAAGTTTTACTTTCAGCTGCAACTGTGGCCTGCCCCACGAGCTGCAACAAGCTGAAATGAACTGAGAGAAGCTTTGATAATGGCTATTTAAAGTTGATGTTGCTAATATCCAACAGACACAGAGCCACATCTGATGAATGGAAGTCCAGTGTTCATTACTGGTTCGGTCCCCACTAATTGTTGAGAAAAAAAAATCTGTTTAGATGTTAAATACTACTCTGTGTTCGCCAGCTGAACTCTACCACTGTCTGTTTTTTTTTTTTCGGTTTTTCACCAATAATAGATGCTTGTTGCTGCTGGAAACACTGTTAAAAGACACCAAAATCTTCTGTAGGACTGAGGAGAAGTGATAATTGTCTGGCTCATTACTGAGCGACTCCTCGCACATTAGTCATAATTACTTGACCCATTGTTAATAACAGAACTACTGTAGAAAGCACTCTGAGAGCAAAGACCTCTGCCAAGGTGGAAAACAGCATATGCTCCCAGAATATAGTAAATATTACTTTTTTATTACTCTCGGCAATGAAAAGATAACCTCCTTCGCAGAGATAATTACGATTGGTGCAGCTTTGAGTAATCATTATAATCAAATTAAATCAGACAAACCCCTCTTGTCCTGAGGGTTAGAGCCTCGCTGCACGTCGGCTCTTTAGAAACGGTTTGGTGTGTGAGATGAAAGATTTTCATGCAGCTGTCAGCAGCTTGGCAGTGGCAATGAGCAAATGTGAAGAAGCTGGATTTTAACTGCACTCTGTCAGTCAGCCTTTTGGCACATGGCAAGACTGCAAGATTTGAGATAACCACTTGCCAGCTCTCTATAGGAAAGCACTTCTCAGGATAGCAGAAGTGGAAAAAACCTCAGTTTATCATGTATCCCTTTGTCCCTATAACATTTAGAGCACTGCAAAGCTCGGTGCTGCCTTGTGTGCCCTATACTGTATATAGGATTTAAAAAATTCCCAATTAAATATATACAGTTCATCAATTTTTTATTTAATATCCCCCAATAGATACACTGCAACATTCTTTAGTGTCAATAGCAACTCATGAATGTGTGTTACAGCAGTTGGCCTACAGTACATTTCAACCACAGGCTTCATGTTTAATGGAATAGAAACAGCTTCCAAGAAAGGTTTTTATAAATGTTCATACTGTAACAGTATGTCTGAATAAAACTTCACTGTAGACATCAAATATCACCAGACCTTCATTAACACCCATCTGTTGATACTGCCATATGAATGAACCCATCAAATGGCTGTATTTGTCTGAATTAGACATTTTGCAGTTTGGAGCTATAAATGGCTACACTAAGATACAAATCCTTTTTTTAAAGCTTATATACATATTGTTATTGTACATTCTTTAAAACAACCAGTGTGTGTCAAATGTAACTTTAATATGAAATGGCTTTAATATTTAATAAGTTATTTTACAGATAAGTACAAATTATTTATTAAAAATAAATAATTTGTTTCCAAAGGGATTTTTTTGGACCTAAAAGATCTGTTTGAATAACCACAGCTTCAAACTTAAAACATGTATAACTCCAGAATATGTACAGCGTTTTACAATTCACAGGAATGATTTCACAATTTTTACGACCTCATGAAAATGTTAAGATGTACAGTGTATTTCAGTTACTTTCCTGGCTTTCAGTGATTTTTTTGACATCTCACTTTGGTAGAACTGCAGTGGACTTGCAGTGCATCACAAAAGGTCACAAAGCATGTCAAGACAGCTGGGGTGGTTCAGCGGTCCCAGGTTTGAATCCACAGCCAGTTGCAGAGGTCAAGTGGTTATGAATAGAAATCAATTAAACATACGTTTTTCTTGACACCATGACAGGTGACATTTCAAAAAACATGATATTTCAGAAAGCATGACAATACAAAATGAGAAGAGGTTTGTAGCTGCTATCTTTTACATTCTTTATGCTGACTTAAGTTGTCACAATAGTTCACCAAATACTCAGGATCAATGGAGAGGCAGTCTAAATAAATAAACTGGCAAGTCTGGCAGTGAATAAAATCTTAAATATAGACAACATGGCAACACTTTAAATAGCAAAACTCATTAAACAACTGAAATGAGATGCAAAGCATTTTTTTTTCTCTTAATAAAAAAGGAGGAGCCTGTTTTCCTTCCCTGTACATGGCAAATGGAGTGTATTTAAATAGGACTTTTGTAGTCTTATTGACCACTCAAAGTGCTTGACACTACAGGTCACATTCACACATGTTACGTCATCAAGGGACCAAACACTGGCATTCTGAGCCACAGCCGCACCCTTGCGGGTGCTCACCTTTTTGAAATGTCATGTTTTCTGAAATTCAGTTTTTTCCCTAGTTTTGAAATCTTGTGTTATATACCTCTGGGCCACCGTTTTTAGAGTCTGACCTCTGTTTCACTGGCGTGACAATTCAATTTCAGTTTTATTATAATGTCTTACATCAGTCTTTGTACTGTGCAAAAGTCTTATGTCACCAGCAGCTTCTCCATTTATCTTCTTTTTGGTCTTTGTGAGCTTTAGCATATCTGGGCCATTTCACCCTGTTCCCCTTCTGAAAAACTGGTTTCTTGGCTGCTGCTCTTCCAAACAGACTGTTCCTGATCAAACCAAGGTCCTGCCATTGTTCAAGTGTAAGAGGAGCTCACACTCAATACTTGATACATAGCCTCTGAAAATGTTCAGTCATTCTTCTGTTGTATTCTAATAAAGAGATAACAGGAATAATTGGATATGGTCATTATAGCAGTGCTAAAACAACAAATGTAACGGTGGCCTAAGACTTTTGTACAGTACTGTATATCAGGGCACTGGTTTGTAAAACTTGAGCATCTCCTTCTTTTCATTCTTTTAAGACAGAAGATTCATTTGAGCAATGATTAGTTTGTTAGCCTTCATATATTCCCCGTGTCTTAGCCACGGAAATGCTGTACCTAATCCTAAAAACAAGTACAGAAAAGGTTCTCTCTGGAACATTTTCACTTTTCAATGCACACGTGAATTCACAAATGTGCAAATGATGAACAATCATTTTTTGTGGTTTATGGAACTGTGTTCATTACCGCTTCACTCCACTTCAATAAACCGAGCCTGGAAGTCATATGCAAACACTCTTAATGAGACATTGGTCACATTGTTCTTTTCACTGCTGTGTCATAGTGTTGAAATAGACGAATCTGTCTTTTTATGAGACTAAATTAGTTTTATGAGATTGAATAGGTAATAAAATTCAATTATATTAACCATTATGAGCATGTTTTCACACAAGTGCAGATATCCTTTTACCAGGTATGTTCATTTTTAAAGACGTACAGAGAAACTCATCGTTCTGTTCTGCAAGTGCAACATGGACAAGAGGAAACTTCCCTTGTCGGGACGAAGTTATGTCATAGACAAGATAAATCAGGCCATCTGAAATGATACTGAATGAATGGCTACATCCATCTCTAGGGTTGCTGGTATAGCACTGTGTTTAGCTGGCTTCTGTTCTTCGCTGTTCTTTAATAACTATGATAAGTTACTACAGTGACCTTAGGAGAAAATTTCCCACTGACCAATAAAAATCTCTAGTGCTCCTGTCTCTGGTAAAGATCTACAGTATGTCACAGGCTAAGGCAACTAGGACTAAAAGGAATGGTCCTTCAAGTGTTGTGCAATATTTAATTTCCACAAAAGTGTACCAAGAGGCCACTTTCTCAAAAAGTCATTGTAGTCTTACTACAGAACACAGTGACAATATGTCAGTATATTAAAAAAGTGAAATTATATGTTATATGTAATTATATGTTTATGTTGCATGTTTGGAAGTCACATTTGGCCATGGCTGTTATTATGATTTTTGAAACCTGTTATCTGAAAATCATCACTTAAATCTCAAAGTTACTCATTTAATAGATCAACCGGTGTTGTGTTGCAAATAGTTATCAGTGTCTTTTTTTAAAAAATGTTCTTCACTTCTGGAGTGCCTCTGTGTTTCCATTCACCTGTTTGTGCACATTGTCAAAAATAAACCTGAGTGAAAACGCTGGCAATTTGATTAAAAAAAAAAAAAAATCATAACATCTAAAAGAAAATATATGTCTGGCCGAGGTGGGAAAGCTGATGTACCAGTAAAAAACTAAATGTGACAAACTACAATGTACAAACAAATAATGACATACATTAAGCATCAGATTCATATGGACCAATGAGGAGACTGTATAGTTGCTGAAATAAATACAATGAATAAAAAACTAAATGTCACACTTCCTTCAAGTTTTCTGTATGGGTTTCCATCTTTTGAGGTTCATCTGGCCCTTGCAGTGGTTTAAAGTCAGAAAGTCAGGATGAGAATTAGTACCAACATTGTACTGAAATTCCTATTCCTATCTCATAATAGCAGTGGATGCAAACATGCGCTGATTTGCATACTCTTTTGCCAACATTCTGGACATCTTGATAGCGTGAGCTTGTTAGCATGCTGGCATTAGCATTCAGCTCAAAGCAACTCCAAACACAGCCTCACAGAGCTGCTTGAATAGATGCATACTCTTGGTCTTGTTGATTTCTCAACCTGAAGTTATAATACAGTGTTTTAAGATAGGCTTAAAAGTATGGTCAAACTCGAGTAGGTTTGTTACCTACAGTCCTTACTATTTACAAATACATTATGACTGATAAATGATGGATCTTCATAATCATAGTGATTTTCAGCTTCATGATTACTAAAAGCAAATATAAACACAGGGACCACACAGACAGTGACCTGAAGTTCACAGCATGAACACACAAAGTGTACCTCATCCTTATCTGTCAGTGTCTGCTCAGGAACAGCAGTACAGAGAAAAAAGAAGAAGATGAAGCTGAAGAAGACTGAGAGAATTAGCATCAGTAGTTGAAAAACTCTTTTAGTGATTCATTTCTGTATTTTAGTTGACAGTATTACTGAACATTCACTTGCTGCATGAGGAGTTCAACAGGAGTGCTCTGATCAATCAACGATACCATCCTGAACTTTTGCAGAACTCATCTTTTCAGACTTTTTTACTGTCCGAGGCTTTAAGCCTAATGATCTCACAGCACCAGACGCACATTACAACATCAAAATATCCCATTTTGATGCAGCATTCACACTGCCTGTGTGTTCATCTCTTTTGCCTCGGTCCTGACTCGGGGGCACCTCTCAGCAGTAGACGGACCAGTAGATAAGGTTGAAGAAGATGTACGAACCAGGGAAAATCATCCGGGAGTATTTGTCAATGGCGTGTGTGTTCTGGATGATGTTGAGGGCACGCAAGCTCTTCTTCTTCTTGGTGGTGGTGGACTCGCTGCTCACCGACAGATGGACCACCATGTGCTCGGGCTTCTCCGGGACCTCTTGCATCTCTTCATGCTCATCCTCGGGGACCATGGGCTCCTCGGTGTAGCCGGCCAGGCTGTTGGTGTCCGCCTCGCTGTAGGTGCCATCTAACATGGTCATTGTTCGCGTCTGGGAGATGCCGCATGTGCAGGGCAGTGACTGGCAGGGAAGAAGTATATAGTATAATGATCATTATGTATGCAATTTTCAAGGGCAAGGATTCTCATAGGCAACAATACCATGAGATATTTGGTTACATTATTCATTGTATTCCCAGTAGGATGATCACATTTACTTATTATAACCCAGGTTTCATTTCCTGTAGAACCATCATGAGGTCGACTTGCTCTTGACTCACACTCACACAATCCCAAACAAGGTCAGCTGGATTTTTACTGAATATACTATGATGAATACATGCAGTGCCTTTAAAAAGTATTCATCCCCTTGAATGGTTCTCCTTTTATTGCTTTTATAAATTGAATCATTTGAAAAAAAAAATTATGACAAAAAAAAAAAAAAAATCCAATGTTCAACTGATTTATCTTAAGTGTATTCATTGACAACATGGCAAGTCCATTGACAGTTTTCTGTCTGTCTGTTTTACTGCTATGCAATCATTTGCCCTGTGGGGACAAATACACTAATTGATAGATACTGACCTACAGTATGGAAAAGAGTCAATGAGTGTATGAGTCAATGTTCTGCATGGGATCATTAACCCCTTAATGCCTATTGTCGCCATTTAGCATCAAACCACTTCTGCTCCAAAACAGCCAAAATAGCATCTATTTTTTTTTTTTTTTACCTTTATTGCCTGTTGTCGCTAATTTGCATAATAGATAATAGATAATAATAGATTTATATCTATTTTATGTGCTATACTCAAATTAACACTCTCAACTTAATTTAGCATCTACTTGAAAGCAAAAACACACCAATTTTTTTTTTTGATAATTGGAAATAAATTCAGGCATTAAGGCAGTCCATGGTTCTGAATGTGAATATCAGTCATTTTACATTGTTTTGTTGGTACTGGTAGTTATTTAAGTAACAGATGTGTTCCTGTCTTCCACCACTGATCTACTTTTAACACCACATTATACCTACTCTTCATGTAGACACAGATTTCACAGAATCTCTGGTCATGAATCTTTTCAATTCCTTTTCATTTTGGAAATCCATTAGCCTGAATGTAAATTGAAAAATTTAATTTTCTCAGCAATCAAGACAAACCTGAGACCGAGCCCTCTCCCTCATCTTGCGTTCTCTGCGGTCCTGGACGGTGGACAGGTAGTTGACGGCTGCGTACTCCAGCACAGACAAGAAGACGAAGACGAAGCTGACCCAGAGGTAAATGTCCACGGCCTTGATGTACGACACCCGAGGCATAGACGCGTTGACGCCGGTGATGATGGTGGACATGGTCAGCACTGTGGTGATGCCTGATCACATGATACACAACATTAATAGTGTGTTTGAGTTTGTCTATTTCCACTTTCACAGTGCAGACATAGCATAATGGCCTCACTTGCTGCACTGAATCAGAGAGCTGACCTGGTGCCACTTATACAGCATGATGCAATGTGGTCCAACAGTCCTGCAATAAATATTATCGTGTAAAAGCCCCAGTCAGCGTACTTTCAGGGATTAGCAGGTGAGAAGGTGTCAGTTGGGAAAAAGTAAAGGTACACATATTGTCTCAAGTAGAAAGTCATGCATTCCCAACGGGATTGTAATTACTGATGCATTTGTCACATTAATGTTGCTGGTAAAAGTGGGGATAATTCTGAGATATTTAATAATATAATTATTGTAAATCGGATTATATTTATTTATTACATTTTGTTTAAGTATTTTCTGGTTTGAAGTTTCGATTCAGCACTACAGAAACTCTGGAAGCTGATATTTGCAGCGTGGTTGTCTTGCTGTTGCATTATATTTTAAGTGGCACCTGGCGTTCTATGAGCTGTTGAGCTGTTTGAACAACATTCAAACATAGTGCTCTCAAGGTCACAGAGTGCTTTCATGGAGATGAAAGTGGATGCTGCTGTGGGCAAACCACAGCGACGTCATCAAGAATCCTTGGAAACAGAAATGAATTTACTTTTTATCTAATTCTGTTGCCCAGTAGATACAACAGAGCAATTTATAGCTATAGGCAAAAGCCACACATCAGTCACGTTGTGTAGGTTCCTTTCACAACAGTGTATTTTTCCTCCAACAACAATGGATCTCTATGGCACAGAAGAATAAAAGATACAGTATCAGACTTTGGATACGTTCACAGAACTTGTTAGTACTGATACATTCATTTCTGCTTTTACTCTGTACATGGCATTTGTTGACTAAAGGCCAGCCTTCTTTTCTGAAGGTTGTAAATCAGTCAGCGTGCTCCAGTCTTTTCCCTCTGAAGCTGTAAATTCAGCATTAGAATATTCTCAGCTGCAGAAGTCAAGTCACTTTTTATCTAAATCTGTCAAGTCAGCAGACAATGTACATATGATATGGAGATGTGACACATTCTTCCAAGATGAACCAGGAACAAGAGCAACTGAGCAACACACGGAAGTCTTTCCATCACACTTAGACTGGATGGGAAAGTGAATCTGTCCATCATGGATTATTATAGCGAATACTTGGTGCTGTAGGAACAACTGACAGAATTTTTTCTTCAAAAAAGGTTTTCCTTCGTAAAAGGCTACATTTTTAAAACTATTGCCTTCATTAATTGTAACTAAAACATTACTGTTTTACACATCACAAAAAAGTTTTGAGGATGCCAGGACACTAGAAACCTCTTTTTTCTCTTGTTTCACAAATACTCCTTAATGAAGGTTAATGGGTTTATTTTTTTAAACAATTCAGCATTTATAAATGTCAATAGCCTCATTAACCAAAGGTCATAGTTTTTAATTACTCAGAAAAAGTTTCTACTAAATGCTAAGTAGTGCTTCCTGAAAGTTAGGGGTCACATGGTGTGGTGGAGTAGTCTTCCTGCAGATTTAAAGAGCAAGGCAACTGACACCAAACAGGATGATGTTTTACAACCTGGCAGCTGCGACGATGTTCATATTAGTGGCTTGTAACTAATTAGTTACAGCCCAGAAACCCTTTGTAAGAAAATGGCACATTAGGGTTCTCTTCTACCTCGACTTTTCTTTCTTAATTGTATTCCTACTGTGTCTAGTTTCTTTTCTGTGTGTACACTATGCATCACAGGGTCGATGGTGCAAGAAATGACAGGTCGTCGTGATAACTTTTCCTGTGCAAATGCATTTCATTGTAACAGATGAACTGTTCAGAGATGCAAGCTGACAGGTCAGTACCTTCAGCTACAGTTTTACTGACCTTGAAATGAATTATTTTCAACACAAGCATGCATATCTATATTTGATGATCATCTATCATGAGCTGTCTTTCTGTACTATCCTGCACTGCTGTCACCATGACTTGACTTTGCCTTCCTGCAGTTGTTGTCCTACTCATGCACACAGGTACATGATATAGTGCAAGTTAAGTTAAGGTATAAAAAAAACCTCTAAGACAAATGTAAAAACATGTCATCCTAGCAGCTGACTTTAATTAAAGCAATGAGATGAGCCATGAGAGGAGCTCGGCGAGGGCAGAACAGATGCCTGTATGACAAGTAACAGCCGCAGTACAGAAAATAATTCAGAAGAAAAGTAATAAGTGGTAGAGCGTAGGATGTTTGTGTGTTTGTACATGCATGTGTGTGGGGCCATGTCACAGCCAGCTTTCATCATTTCACAGAACAGATTTTCCTCGGGCACACACAATCTCTTCAAAGGACTTTTTTTTACCCAGGGAAACTCTGGCTGGCACAGCTCGCCGGTCGATCCAGAACGACACCCACGACAGCATCACCATGAGTGTGGCGGGGAAGTACGTTTGCAGCAGGAAGAAGAAGATGTGGCGTCGCAACGTGAAGTTGATGTAGAGGCGATTGTACCAGCCTGCAAACATAGAAAGTGCTCAATCCTCACTAGTTGTCGGCTGTAGTATGTGATAAAGTGTTGTTTTTACCAGGCAATAAGTGATGAAGTCCGCAAATACATCCTTTAATTGGTATTCACACAGTCATGGGAGTTTCTTTTCATGTTATTTTGTTGCCATCCTGTCTCATCTTATTTCCTTTTAAAATGTTTTTACTGTGAAGTATCTTTTGTTTTGAAGTGGGCTTTGTATATAAATCTTTACTCACTTTGCATTATGACAGTTCCTGTATAGCATAATGTTGAATACAGGATTTGATTCAGTTAACCAGAAAATATATTTACATTTCTGTGTAATAACTCAACTGATTTGAACTGAGCTGGAAATGAAAGTGAATGCAGTTATTGATCATAATAATTCAACTATTCCAGATATTTTTTAAACTGTGTAACTCTTGAAACATCCCAGCTAATGTCTAAAAAACTGTATATAGCGAGCATATTTATTAACCCCTTAACGCGTATTGTCGCGATTTAGCATCAAACCACTTCTGCTCCAAAACAGCCAAAATAGTGTCTGTATTAGTATTGCTTTGTTACATTAATAAAAGAATCTTCATACCTGAAACGGGAACAGGTATTTTTTTTTTTTTTACCTTTATTGCCTGTTGTCGCTAATTTGCATCATAGATAATAGATAATAATAGATTTATGTCTATTTTATGTGCTATACTCAAATTAACACTCTCAACTTAATTTAGCATCTACTTGAAAGCAAAAACACACACCAATTTTTTTTTGATAGTTGGAAATAAATTCAAGCATTAAGGAGTTAACCTTAGTTTTTTTCTATGTAGTGTGGTATTTACCGAGATGTAAATGTTTCGTGGTGCATCTCATTTGCATAAAATGTTGCTCAATAACACCTGATGTTGACTGGTTAAGAGACACATTTGCACATGTCTCGAGAGGAAGTGTTTTCTGCTGTTGAGTAGTCCCCTGTTTCAAAGCCCTGTGTTTTGTCTAAGTCTAAGAAAATACTGGAATCACAATAAAACATACCCACCCTTTTTAACAGTACAATTTAAACTCCCCCTCGTTGTAAAAACCTCCAGCAGACATAATGATTTGTCATAGCAAGAGGAGCACAGCTGAAACAAATTTCAATAACAATGGCTCAGTTCTGCTTCCCACTATGCCATGGCCACAGCACAATACCAGCCCCCTCAAAGAATGGTCACCTAAACAGAATACAGTTGTTTTTTTTTTAAGTTTTCAATGCTGTGCTGCTTTTCTTCCGTTTAATTGGCACAAAACCACAAATTCAGTTTGTCTGCTGTTGTGCTCACAGAGGGCCCTTATAGATCGGCCAGCAGCACAGCCAAAAACATCAAGTTGGTCTTGATGGTTGCGCCGGAGGAAAGGTCATGGGGTCATCAGGCAGGCAGAAACAACAGCACACATGAGTCTTTTGGACAAAATATAATTGCCTTTCATATCACAATGCTGTTCACAAGAGCAGTGTGTGTGTGTGTGTGTGTGTGTGTGTGTGTACCAGTGCTGCTGTAGAAGGCCAAGCGAGACGTGGTGTGGAACTTCTGGATGAGGAACTGTGATAAGGAGATGCGATCGTCAGTACTGAGGGACTCGTCGCCGCTCTTCCAGTACAGCATCAGGTCTTCATCTGTGTAGGCATCTGCACAAAAAACCCAAAATCCAAAACATCACATGGCCCAATCAAATCAAATCATGGATACAGTCATGTTCAACAATGCAATCAATTCATCATCACTACATCATCACACTTCAGGATAAGAGGAGATGAAGACCTATCTAAATCTATAGAAAATGAGTTTTAGCAGTGTTAGCTAAAAGTTTTAATCTTCCACTTCCATTATGTATTAAGTGTTTTATGTATACTTTACTGTTTTTGTTTTGTTTAATTTGGGTATATTATTCAACTTTATTCACTGTAGGTGTATTGGAGGAAAAGGCATTTCACTGTAACGCTGTAGCTGTCACTGTAGCTGACCACAGTTGGACAGCCTTACCACTGCTATTCTCAGTTTAGCACTTCACCACTGATTTAGGTGGATTAACTGTGAAAACTTTTCTCCATTTTCTTTCAGTAAAAAGCCTTTGTGGATCATTACTTTCTAGCCTCAGTGTGCGTCATTCCTCCAATACACATGGTGGTAATTCAGGGCACTCAACTGACTTTTGTGTGTGTGTTGGGACATAAAATGGCTTCTGCTCTTGTTCTCTCTCCCTGATTTTCACATGATGAAGTTTACAGGCTATCCTTATTTATATATGCCAAGAAATTACTTGATAATATCGGTTGTAGTTCATTTCTACAAACATTTAAGGTAACAGATTATAGGTTTTGGGGGATTTGACCATGTTATTTAGAAGAAAGTTAATTGTTGGGTTGATGAGTATTTCTTTGAATTATTGACACATCCAGCAGAACCTTCTCGCCCTGAACTAAAGTCTAACAATTTGCAAACTCTCTGAGAATTTGACATATCATCACTTCCACTTTTGTTTTTGACTGTCTTGGAGAATGACTGTTTTATCATTTTGGAGACTAGAGATGAAATATTTACTCACAGCTCTCCAGCTCCAGCGAGCAGGTCTGAGAGTCCAGAGGAAAGCGGCTGAAGTCCATGTTGCAGGCTGCTGTCACTGTCACTCTGCTCAGGGACGACAACAAAGACATGGCATAAGAACAATCATGGTGCTGCATAAGATTACTTTGGTGACTGGAAAAGACCTCCACAACACAGTAAATAACAGCATTGTGTCTTGTACATAATCACTTATTCTCTGTGGCTTACATCCAACTACAAAGATTTACTTTGTACCATTATATTGTTTTGTTCATTGAGGCTACATTGATTGATCAAGGATGAAAGTAATGCTGTATAGTAACCCTTCTACTTTATTACAACTTGGGTATTATGTACATACTTGATGAAGCAAACATCCACAGGCACTGGGACTTCCTGTAAGAAAACACTCTACTGCTTGGAAGACGATCCTGTAACCTCTTGCACCAGCTGTGAGTAAGTTCACTTAAACATATTGTAATTTAGGTTCCTACACTTTCTCTGTATTGATATCAATGATTACAGAAGCAAATTTGGTTAGATTGTGAGTTCTGTGGTGTATAGTTTTGGGGGCATGTCTCCAGCTGTGACTGCAAAGATGGTCAGTTGCTGGTCAGTTGGTCAAATGATCACATGGTTCGAGTTACCTTAATCTTTTTCCAACAGTCTTTGTTCTCCAATCTACTGCCTTTATAAAAGGCTGACACAGAATGGCAGAAAGTCTTGCACTAGTAGAAGGGAAAGTTTTGCATCTGATTCTGTCTACCTCATTTCCCCCCAATATTCTTTCATAGGATGAATTAACGGCCAAAATTTGAGCAAAACGTATACATTCTTAACATTATTTTCTCTATTCTCTCTAGATTCTTCATCTCTAAATTGCAAGTAGCTCTGTTCTAAATGAGCTTGCAGGTTGGTATGTACTGTGTGAAAGTGCTCATAAAGCGAACTGTCAAGCTGAAATATGACGCATGAAATGGTAGAAATGTCTAAAAATAATTCATGAGTTTCCATGTCAAAGATTTGGGGATGTGAACTTCAAACATCGCCAGAAGCCTTCTCCGCTCTCCTTATTGAATCCCCAGCTGCATCACACTAAATTAAATTGTTTGACAAGATGATGACTATGAAAGTAATTAAAGTAAAATCTGTGCAAAACAAGCACATAAATAGATGAAATAACACATAAAAGAGAGTTTGCAGACTGAACAGCATAATATACAGATAGGATTGTTCAGTTATTTTGTTATTTGGTGTAATGACGTCTGCAGGGCATTAATAATTAACTCTTTGGCACCCTTTATTTGTTGAATTGTATCTTGTACTTCATGATTTTTTGTAATACTATGAAGGTCTCCAACCAAGATTTTGAAACACATGACATGAATTATATTGTGTGATTCAAAAAAACATGGATTGGGCCAAATTGTTGTTACTGTATTATGGTTATTGCATTTAAGAAGCCCCAACTTTCCTGTTACTGGAATTTTTCCGAAGTGAAATGTTGTGTGTCTACTACAAAGTATGAAATGAAAGATTTAGGGAGGGTGTAGCATCTTGTCTGACTTTTGTTTTCTCAGGCGGCGCATGTCTCTCATTTACTTTGAGGAGTGCACAGGGAACATCCACAGAGAACAAAAAGATCAGCTAAATAAACAGCAAAGAGCTCCAAAATTATTATTTAACAGAGGCCAATTAATGGTATTTTGGCAGGGCTTATGTCTCCCAAACTGAAATACTTATGTAGACCAAACACACACATAATTTAATTTAAGAACAGTACATGACAAGCTAAATGTGTGAAAGTAACTACTTTGACTTCTACAGTAAAGTAAGCATATCACGTTAAGTTCTATGGAGGAAATGAAGGGAAGATAATGTTTAGGGTAAAAAAAATCCCAATTATCTTTTAAAGCAGATTCAGTAGTAGCAGGATTAAAAAAAAACAAGCATTGCTTTAATAAAACAAACTTTACCTCAGAGAAGAAAATATTGTATTAACCCCTAAGGACCAACATGACCCAAAATTAAAGAATAAAAGAGTTCTGACAACAGTTCTGACAGCTCTTTGACACTATACTCAAAGACTCATGGTCAACGCCGACCTTGAAATCTGGTTTAAAGGGGTTAGCATGTCAGATTAAAGGCCTGGATATATCTATATTCCATCTTGTACTGAGTCCTGTGGCCCCTGCTGGTTATCATGGTTTCAATGACAACATTTGAGTATGTTCAAAGGAAGACCAGTGACATTCAAGTGGCTGCATTTTCCCTGCAGTAACCAGGCTCACTAAAGAGTTTGGCACAAGCAAGAAAAGCCCTGCAGTACAGAGACTAGAGGATTGCATCAGCTGGCACTGAGGTGAGAACAGGGTGGAGAAAGTCAGTGCAGGTGGTGGAGTCTTGCTTACACAAAAGGCACTGGTGGGTATCATCACAACTGGCAGAACAGGCTTAGGTGAAGGCTGGGACAGAAATAATCCAACCCATCCAGAGACATAATAAGACAAGGCAGGACAAGCAAGTGATCAATACTGTGAGGCTCAGGCAGCAGGGAGCCTGGAAGAGGTGATAGGGTACTGCAGTACAGGATTACTTCGATGGACACCATGTGGGCAGATTCCCACCATGTAAGGTTCTCTGTTGAGGCTGTCTATGATACCTTCCCAAGCTCAGCAAAACTGCATATCTGGGGTAAGAACAAAACACCCTAATGCCCTCTCTGCCATAGGAAGAGATGCCTTAGAACATCTCCTCAGTAGCTGTGCAAAAGCCCTTGGGGACAGTAGTGACCACTGCTGCCATGACCAAGTGCTCATGGCAGCTGCTGAGCGCATCATCCTGGCTCTCAGCACCAGGACACACCACCATACCCCACAGAATGCAATGATCTTGGTTAGAGCTAAAGAGAAACCCCACCAACAACCACAAATGAGAATGGCACAGCTGAAGTTTCCACAACACATCATCATCACCTCTGAGATGACAACAAAACAAATCACTCTTGAACTCTGCACTGGGAAGAGTGTAATGAAGACATGAAGCTGGAGAAGTGAGGACAGCGACTGGAAGACATACTATGAGCCTATAGAGTTAGGCTGTAGAAGCTTTGCAAGACATTCATTCTGGTAGTAAAGCTGCAGAAAAAGTTGGCTGATCCGTGGATGGTGAGAGCTGGGATGTAAGACTGGGCACAATCAATTCCAGCTGGGTCACCTGTGTGAGGGTGTCCGATGTTGAGAGACACAAAACACCTGACAACACCAGAGCACATCACTGTTGATGCGTTCTAACATGTCCAGAAGATGTATTTTTGCACATTTCAACTGGAGCTGACACCTTGAGACCCTCTCACACAAAATGAAGATAACCTGAGACAACTGAAATTAGCTATTAGCACTTGCTGTTTACAGAGTATCCATGACTGACAACCAGACAACCATCACTGGATTACTGTGATACTGATTAAAAAAATTTAAAAGCATGATGATTGTCAGGCAAACTCTGGGATTAAGATGAAGATGTATGGTCAGAAATTGACAATGGGCTATTCTTCTAAAAAGATTCTTACTGAGGATATTTGACTCTAAGAACAATGTGAAATCGTGAAAAAAGATGAAAGATCGATAGCTATGGAATAAATTTAGTGAGTTGTACATCTAATTAACCGATAACCCGTGTTGAATTCAGCTAAGCCTCAGTATTGGCTTTTGAATTCAGTCCAAATAGTGACACTGTGAAACCAGGACACTTCCACCAATAACAGAGGGTGTGGAGCTATAAATAGAATGGAATCTGTGACCACCCACTGAGCACCAGGACTACTTCTTGTTCTGGGACATGGTGACATCAATAAGTCATTTGGAGGATAGTCAAATACGCTATATTTCAGTATTTTAGTTGAAAATATTTGTTTAAAACACTTTTTAAAAAACAGGATTATCAACAGAGTGTGAAGAAAAAACAGTTGTGACATGTCAAAGATGTCTGTCTTGTACTGTGTTGCAGAGATATCTACTGAAGTTTACATGCTAATCAGTCCATCCCATCTCACAGTATTATGTTAAACCTCAAGGGGCAATAGTGAGCTACTGCTGTGTCAAGTCTGCCCTCAATCCAACATGTGAGGATAAAGAATTAGTGCCCTGCAAGTATAGAAGTGGTACTATTCCTTTTATTAAGTCAATAAATGGAACAGTAAATGCATCAATGGCTGAATCTCTTTGTAAGCAATATCACACCACCACCACCACCTCCCTGCAAGAAAACAACGTTAAACAGTGGTGTGAACACCTAACCTGCTCTGCAGATGGTTGCTAAGGACAACGGAGCAACGGAGCTTTGTGAAGGAATGACTTCAAGTCAGCTTTTTGTGCCATATGTTGCCAGTGCAACACAACTCGAAGTCAGGATCTTACAGTCCCACAGACTATGCATCGCCTTACTTTGTTTGGTGTAACTGTGGGTGATGTGGAGAAGAGCCACTCAGTATTACAGAGGGCCAGCTCTTCAGCAGGAGTGTCCCCCTATGTAGGAGGACCTCCTCCTGTCTTCTTTATTTATTTTTTTTCTCTTGGCTGCAGTAATGTGAGACTGATTGGAGCACTAACGTCTTGTACTTGTTGGGCTTGTAAAATATGAAAGTAATTAAGACTAATTACTGCTTGCATTATGTTTTTGTCACTGGGGTCAGCTGACAGAATAAGGCAAACACGTCATAAGAACATTGAACAAACATAAATTCAATGGAATACACAAATGAAATTATAGTCAGATCCACTCAAGACCTAATGATGAGGCGGTAATATAGTAAGCCTACGTTGACACAATGTGTTTTTTTTACCAGTTGTCCTTCCTACATTTGGCAGCTGCAACTGTTGCTTTTGTACTGGGTTATGGGTTTAACTTCTTTATATTTGTCTTACAGTTTGTTCTATGCTTACAAAATATGCCGTTCTGCTTTCAGGAGTCTTGTCCATATTGATAGAATGTAAAAAACACATTGTCGAGCAATATCTTTTAATATAAAATAGATGCCAGTAGATAGCGTTATGATTCCAGCTTTATCATTAGGGAAATTCATCTACTAAATAATAAATGAGCAGACCACACTGAATCTAATGTAGTAGTGTTAACTTATTGATGCTTTCTTCCACTCCAACTCAGACTCACTGCTGCTGCTGTTTAAAGATAAATTTGCATTAATTTCACACATTAATCTCTCTAGCTCCACGAAATTAATTGATTTATCCGCTTCCATTGTGAATCACAGCATCGGAGCGCCACTGATGATGGCTGTTTTTCAATAACCATGCGCAGGTTTAACTCAGAGTGAACATGTACTCAAACTGCACTGAACTTACTCAGATCAGCTGTTCTGCAACCAAAAACTCGCCTTTTTGTAATTTTTTTTTCAGAAATATCCCCTTGGTGTTGGGAGAATGAGAGGAGGAGAGAGATTGTCTGAGAGAGCCAGAGTTACCTCACAGGCACACAATGCCAAAATGCAGAATGCTTACAAATACATGGCCATCCAAATCGCTGCTGAGAACAAATCATGCCATGTAAAGAATCAATATGTTTATCGTCACACCTCTCACCAAGTTGTCTGCACAGTAACAGTGATTCAGATAATAAATATGTTGCAATAACTAATATTTATATGTCAACAATGGCTCAAATGATGATGTATAAGTAATGAGTTTAAAAGTAAGTTTTTGGATATATTTTTGTATACACTCCTTATTTTAACATTAAATATTGATGAGCAAGATTTTTATAATATAAGATCGAGAAGCCGTTTCAGTTATAAACAAATCAAAAATGATCAAAATTATGACACTGTTACCAGGTAAGACTATGAGCTTACAATTATATGTACATAAATAAAATGTTGCATTTTAATAGCAGTGGATTAAAATGGGCCTTTCCTTTTTTTATTGTTGCAATGATGAATTGTAGTATAGAAGTGAACGGATGATGTCTTTTTTTAAATTCACTTCGGAGGGGGGGGTTAAGTTAGTTTTTATCAAATCTGAGTATGTCCTGAGCCTAGTGTGTGCATGGTGAATGAGAAAAAGCCATCATCACTGCAACTCAGACACTGTAATTTACCATAGCAATGGGCTAACAAAGAGCAGGGCATGCATTTTAATCCAGTGGAACCCGAAAGATGAATGTGTGACAATTCACATTTATTTAACAGAAAAAGAACAACAAGCAGCAGTTAAGCAGCCTGAGCTGGAGAAAAGAGTCAATTAATTAACACTATTACATTTTATTCAGCCTAGTTCACTAGACCACATTGTTTAACAGACTTGAATTTCCTTAATAGATGATAAAGTTTAAACATATTCATTCAGCTACAACCTGATGGGGACAAAGTGCTGCTGGCGGCAGAGGATGAAAATATGGACCAAGTAGATTTTCTTTTAGATTATAATATGTCTTACAATGAAGCCACCATAAATTCAGCTGGGATTGTAAACCTCTCCCAACATAGACTTCTGTAAATTAATGTGCTGTGATGTATGCTGTGATACCAATTGCATGAATGAGGAACTACTGTCTAATGGAAGTTGTATAAAGTAAAACAGCCATTAAAAACATCTGTGCCAGCCAGCGCCAACTTATAGGGGGGAAAGGTGATGACAATTCTTAGGGCCCACAGCCCATCAGGGCCCGCACACAGCCCCCTGTAGCTTCTATGACTAAATTATTATGTATAGGCTCAACTAATATATGTATTCATAGTAATGAATCTGAGCTAAATAAAGCCACAAAGTCACATACTATTTTTATTTTAATCATTTCAATAACCCCTTTGGCCCCTTCTTAAAAAATGGTTTCGTCCACGCCACAGTTCGAATTGAGCGTGAGTGAACTCCAGCAGGGAGCGCGGGAGATCAAGATGATGGCCCCCAAAAAACACAAATCTGGACACCAGAAAAGGCTTGAGAGGGCGGCCAGGGCGAGGAGCAACAGAGCAGGGGGCCAGGACATCAATTTTTTTTTTCTAAAAATGGTGAGAGTAAAACTACTGAGGGTGCCTACTTGTTAATTCATTCATTCATTCATTGTCTGTAAGGCGTACCAGTCGGGGTGCAGGGGCTGTAGCTTATGTTAGCTGTCAATCATCAGGTGAGAGGCGGGCTACACTCTGGGCAAGTCGCCAGTTCATTGTGGAGCAATGATTCCTAGTGGAGATAACTCCACAGCGGACTGTATCTTTCACACACATTACTGTTGAACAGTGCTCCAGTAAGCACCGTGCAAGGGTGACATTACTCAAAAGAGCTTGCCCTCCACATACAATGGCAGAGCTATGGTAGCCTACTGAGTAAGCCCATTTAGAATTTGTGTATTCATCATTAGTTTTCCCATGAAATGTAACATTTAATATTTACAGAAAGCAATATGTAATATGCAATTTGTAGAGTGATTATACACCAGGCACCAACAGAAAAACAAAAACACCATAATACACAGTTGTAAAAAAAGGGGCAATGAATGGGGTAGAGGGGCCCACGCCGATATTCTTTCAGGGGGCCCAGAATTCCTAGCAACTGCCCTGGTGCCAGCATGAAAACACGGCCCTCAGTCTGAAGTAAGCATTATTTTGTGTCCACATTATTTTGTATCAATATCAGATCATGTCATCAAATATCAAATCAACAGATTACGACTACAAAGTATGTTAATTAATTAAAACATATAATGTGAAATAAATTACTGCATTAATACACACCCCCTTTGAGTCAGTATTTAGATGCATGGTCTTTAGATGCACCTGAGTTTGTGTGGATAGGACTCATTCAGGCTTGCACAGTTGCACAATGCAATTTTAGTCAATTCTTCACTGTGTTACATTCATTAAAGCAATAAAAGGAGAAGACATTCAAGGGGGTTAATACTTTTTATAGGCACTGTATTATTTGAATATATACAGTATGTCCAAATGATAACTAAACTAGCCTAAACTTTTGCTCAGACATTTTCAGACATAAAAACCATGCAGGTAGCCATGAAAAATGATTGCGAGCCATGAGTCAGATATTGAAATGCTACAGACCTGAGACTGTAGAGGACATGTCCATCAGGAAAAACACGCAGCATGATGTTGTCTGTGGTGGTGTCGTGGATGAAGGACCTCTTGGAGTGAACAAAGAAGACATCAGGGACCCAGATCTTCTTCACCAGACGGCCATCGAATGTCATGCTCTTGTTGGTGCTGCTGGTGAATGACAGACGCTCGTCCTTCCAGTAGTGCCTCAGGTACAGGGTCATGGTGAAGTCCTGGTGGAGAGGGGATATGACTTCAGTGTATACTTCCAAGGAATATAGATCCCTGTTTGACCATTTCAGACTGTCTAATCTTTCCTAAAAGTGGCCACAGTAACTGCTATTGCAGGATGATAGTGCATTGACTTTCCCATAATTTCCTTAACTTTTGTGAGTCATTTGCCAAGAATACTTCATCAATAAGATTAGATTTACTTTATTAATCCCACAACGGGGAAATTCCCTTCTTTTTTTTTTTAGATTAGATTAGAACCTGACTGAGAGAGAGTGGAATGGAATAACATGCAGGAAAATGTCACAGTTCATTCATCTAGCTGTTCACCCTCTGAGTGCCTTTGCCAAATATCACTCACTCTACTGTCATTTCATTGCAGGGCAGGTGGGAGTCGCAGGGTTTGAAATCATTTCAAACCCTGCGACTCCCACCTGCCCCACAGTACTGTTCCTTGTTGCTAATTTACTTCCGAGTAGCCTATATACAGTATATATATGACTCCTTTTTCACCTGCACTTTCAGCTTGACTACAGTGTCATCCTTTTCCAGCTTTACTTTCCTGTGTTTGCCTGCTTGTTTCACCTGTGTGTAAAACTCTTGTACATCTTCCGTCAAAAACCTTATCATGGTGTTTGAACTTAAATTAGATGTTATACAATCTCGAGCCCACATCTAAGGAATATTGCCTGAATCCCATTAACTTTGAACTCTGGAGACACTAAATCTATTGTTAAATACATGCTCCAGTTTCTTCACAGTTGGACCACTGTAAATGTCTTTTGACAGGCATGAATCATAAAAACAAATCACACTTTCCAAAATGTACAGACCCTATCTGAGTCACACCCTGTGTACATCAGTCTGCACAGAGATCATCCAGCAGGAACCTGTTGGCTTCAGTCCTCTGTGTCTAACAAACTACATTCAGACACAGTATTGTGTGTATGTCACCCATGCTCATGCATACAACATGCACTACCTGCATTAAGTGCGTGCGTGCGTGTGTGTGTGTGTGTGTGTGTGTGTGTGTGTGTGTGTGTGATGGCTACCTTACTGAACTGCTGCAGCTCAAAAGGAATGCAGCCTGGATGTCTTTTGAATAGTGTGTGAAGTTCAGAAAAATCATTGTCATGAAAAAATTATACTTTATAAAGCTAAAATTTCTTTTTATAATTTTGTTACAGTTTATTTTCAGCTGATGTGTGAATGTGTGTATAGTTATATAAATATTAATGTAGATACATTTGATTTGTTGTGGACATTTGTAAAGTAAATGTGTTTTTGATGTACTATATATAGATAAATTGCATAATAATAATAATAATACTTGTATAATAACTGTTTCATGTCCCTACAGTTATGCCATAGACAGACTTTTGAAAAATAAATAACTAATGCTTTTATTTATTTATTTTTTTACAGTTTTTAATTAAAGATTTGGTTGGGTTTGGAAACAAAATGCTTTCTTACCATATCAACTTCAGAGATACTGTCCAAGCTCTCCACCTGGACGTCCACTCCAACAGGGATTGCAGGACCTAACAAACAGAAGATCATCAACTCATGCATGCAAAAAGTACACTAGCAGTCTTCACCAGTCTGCCACCAAACTGATTTAATGAGAGAACTTTCTAAATTTTACCAGTTGGCCTTCCTCCATTCAGTTTTCATGACACACATTGGCTATCATAACCTGTCTGAATCTAACAGGAGGAGGAAACTTGCACTGAATACATGTGTTTTCATTGGGAAATATGGAATAGTACTACTTCAAACTAGGTTGCTTCACTTCACTTGCAAAAATCCCCAGTCCTTCAAGAGCCATCTGTATCTTTGTCCCCAGATTTATTATTTTGATATGGGAAACCAATGTTCTAGTTTTCTGCATATGTATAATTCACAGTGCCAATTTTTTTATTTGGTTCAACATATAATTTGTCCTAACATCTATAAGTTCACATAAAGGTGTGGTGATTCACTTTCCCACATTCCCATTCATGTGGGAGATTTATTTTAATATATACTGTATTCACAAAGAATAATGAATGAAGCGCATTACCAATGTTCTGACCTGGAGCTTACTACTTAATCCCAATCAGTTATTGCCTCTGCTTTTCCTGCAGCCATTTTTAATATGTGGGTTTGACGCTTTCTATTTGACCAAGCCTAAACTAAAGCAAGGCAAAGTCTTTGCATTTCATATCATTCCCACTGGGAATGCTGATATTATGTTAAACAGTTTGCAAGTTGACAACAATAACAAGTAGAAAGACTAATGATCAGGGGACCATCCTGAACGTCTCCAGGTTGCGATTTCTTTTTCTGTGCTGGCAGCAGACATTATGGATGGAAATATTTATCCAACCATCCAGCACTTGGCATTAGAGCAAGAAATCTCACCACCGGTTGTGGAGAGTGTCGTGACATTTTGTGGATATTCTTGGTTTGCAGAGAATGACTTATGACTCCTTGTGTCTTTGTTGGCCCCTCACAACTTCATCCACCAGGCTGTCAAGGGGCACACACACACACACACACACACCCCGCACACACACAACCCTCCCCACTGCACTCATAACCCTCCTCTGCCTCCCCCGGGGCTGACAACCTCACCATCCTCTTTTGCCCATTTGCACTGTTGACTGCCTTAACTGCCATGTACTGTCATGATTCATTGCACTATAATGGCACTGTCTTTTTGTAAAAAAAAGTTTTGTTGACATTGTTTACATTATATTTCTATTTTAATATTTCTTTATACTTTTTTTTGCACCGTGAGTCCGAGAGGACTGCAATTTCAATATGTCCTGTATGTGTAGCATAATTGACAATAAAGCTGACTTTGACTTTGACTTTGATTGTTGTGGTGTGGTGGTGAAATCTGGCCCACATTCTCAATGTCGAAGAGGGCAAAAGGGCAGCTATTTCACTCAAGCAGTGCGTATGGATGATGCATCATGTCCACAGATGTAGTACAACTGATCAAACAACAAAAAAACAAATCTGATCATGGGTTATTGTAATGGAAAACAGAATGGTAATCAACAGCTTTCACCCCTTTTTAAAGAAATATTTGCCTCTGCACTGCAAGTGCTGCTGGGACTTCTTATTTTGCATGTCAATAGAAGTTGGTTCCTTTTCATGACTGGTTAATTTAACCACCTCATGTCTTAACAGTACATGAAATGTTCCTATAGGAGGTGCCACTGTTCTATTTACTCCATCTCATTCTGCTTTACAGTACCTGGATCCTTGTGAATGTGTCATATCTCTTTGCCCTGTCTGTCATGACCTCTACATAAAGATAACAGCATTACATGTGATCCTCTCACATATTACTGTTTAGCATACACAAGCTGTATAGATGAAGCCTAAGTGGAGGAAAGAGTTATAGGCGATTTGAACCACTTTGCATCTACAGTCTGTTCCATCCAAAGAGATTAGCAGTGATGCTAAATTCTAAACCAAAAGCTCTTCAGATGAGGGGTTGTGGAGGTATCTGTGTTTGGGATTATTCCTCACTTTCTTGTACAATGGCATCAAGTGTGGTGCATTTCTTGTTCCATTACTGTAGGCTTAAATGGTCTTCTGTTCCAACAGCGACCTCATCAACCAACTAATTTAATATAAAGTCATTCACTCAGAGCAGTCAAAGAGGCCAGAGATACAAACTGTAAAAGAAATGTTTGTTGATTTGTTTGTAATGCAGATGAGTAACAAGCACAAGATGTTAGCAGGAATTGGTCACCTCCTAGCTGCACATGACAAGACATTGAACCCCAGTTTGCCCCCAATGTCTCACTGGTGTGTGAATGGTGTGTGTTATAAAATTGCTTAAATGTAGGAGCACTGTATGACTGTGTGTGTTTGAATGGGTGAATGTACCTTCCAGTGTAAAAGCACTTTGAGTATCTATAATTTATATATATTGCTATATATAAATGCAAGACCATTTACCATTTCACTTTTGAACAGATTAGTGGCTTTTGAAACACTTTAATGTATTATAGATTTAATTTCAGATGGATATAATTTTTGTACATCAATCTACAATTAATAATCCCTTAATGGCAAAGTGAAACATTAGATATAAATTAGAAATTTAAAACTGAAATTCCTCATTTATTAAAGTATTCACCTTCTTTGCTGTGTGTCTAGGACTTGACTGTAGTCCACCTGTGACAAATTAAATTGATTGAACATCGTTTAGAAATGCACCTATGTATATAAATCTAATAATCCTCACTGCATGTCAGAAACCAATGACCAAAAACCATGATGTCCAATGAGCTCTGTAGAACAACAGTATAAAACCCATTTCTAAAGCTTTGAGTGTCCCAGGAACACAGTGGACTCAGGAACTGTGAAATGCAAAAAGTTTGGAACCAACAGGACTTTTCATAGTGTTAGCCATCTGGGCAACTGGGCAAGAGGAGCCTTAGAGGTGACCAAGAACCCAGAAGTTCTCTTCAGAGATGGGAGAACCTGCTGGAAGGACAACCCTCTCAGCAGCACACCATAAATCAGACCTTTCTGCTAGAGAGACGACCAAGAAATCACTTTGAGTCAAAGTCCTGTGAAAGGCTGCTTGGAGTTTGTCAAACAACATTTAAAGGATTCTGAGAGCGCAAGGGAAAAGATTCTCTCGGGCTGAACTCTGTCAAAGTAACACTGGGCACCACTCATCACCCAAGTGATACCATCCCTATGGTGAAACATGGTGGCAGCATCATGCTGTGTGTGTGTGTGTGCTTCTTTTTATAAATTGACTAGAAGTTTTACTGGACAGTTCAACAAAGGGTTGCTTAACTTTCAAAGTTAGCTCATCTCTCAGACCTTTTCCAATGCAAGTGAGATGCAGTTTCACAAAACTCACTGTCATAGTGACTGTTTGTGTAATAGAAAATACGAAAGGAAAACTAAAAAATAAACAGTTAATTATATAGATTATCTCTTTAGCTCCACCATATTGGGCACTGATTCTGGAACAAGATATTTGAATGAATCTGTGTGTTGCTATAGAATGACATATGCTGGTGGATTATGATTGATCCAAGCTCTGTATCAAGAATAATTAACACAGTAACTGCCACTTTGGCACCTGCTTAAGCGAACACATCAGCTCCCTAACTTCAAAAGACAAATAAAGATCTTTGTGGTGTGACAGTGACAGGTGTTTCATAAACTCATAGGAAAGACCACTACATAGAGCTGTGAGCATCAAATGAATCTTAAGGTCTTCTTAAAGTTTTGGCAAAACTCATGTTATGTTTACATTCAGTGGCACAAGGAGGCATTACTGGTGAGCCTCAGCTCACCTGTTACACGCCCACAGCTGTGTTTTTCAATTTGTAATATATTCTGGAGAGGTTTGTGTGTGTGTGTGTGTGTGTGTGTGTGTGTGTGTGTGTGTGTGTGTGTGTGTGTGTGTGCTTCTTCAACTGTCATGACAGCAAGTAAGCTGATGCTCAGACTTTGTCCTGTGTGCAGAGTGACAGTCTAATTATAACTAAACTATATTTCTTCAAGAGGGAGAGGCTTTGAGGCTGTACTGAGCTGTAAAGACCAAGCACCCAGGGATGAGAGGACTATTTGCAGTTGGATATGCAGTTCTCACTGACTTAACTGCTCAGATGGGCATCGGTAATTTCATTTCAGCACTGTACCTTCTGAACTGTGACAAAATAACCTTTCTCAAAGGTCAATAAACAGACCTTATTGGGGAAAGAATCTAATTTCAAGTGGGTATAATGAAAAATAAAGCTGTTATCCAAACTGTATTGCATAGCTCCCTTTTGAAAAATAAAGTGAAATTTGTCAGTACTTTAGTCTTATTCAGTGAAAGTCTCTCTGATTCTTTTCATGTGGGCAGGAGTGGGGCAGAGTCCTGGTGCCTTCTATCGGCCAGTCACCACTGGATACGTCACATCTGTTTAACCAAAGAAGTGAAAATACGACAAACAGGGCAAAATTGGGAATTAGGTGTTTATTCACTGCATGGTGCTGTATATTTCACAGAAATTGACAGCTGAGATGAGAGGGTGAATAACTGAGTGCATTCTTTGAGTCTTTCCTTAGTGCTTAGTAAAATAACAACAACAACAACAACAGTAATAATAATAATAATAAGAAGAAGAAGAATGATAAATTATTCTAAAAAAAAATAAAACCCAGACATTTTAGAGCCCAACAAGCATAACACTAGTTTCGTGTAAACCTGGGCATTTCTTTTTCTTTTCTTTTTTCTTTCTTTTTTTTAAAAATTTTTTTTTTTTTTTTTACAATTTTTATTTATTTACTTAGTTAACAAAGTTGACAATACATTGCCATACAATCTTCTCAAGATTGAGTAGTAGGAAAAAGAAACAACCAACAAGGTACAGAAGAAGACAGGATTTAGGAATCAAATATCCTACTACTTTGCAGAGAACTGAGTGAACATTCCCCCAGAAGAGCCGTATATTCGTGCATTTCCAAAAAGTGTGTGCATGATCTCAATCAATGTGGTTGCACAATTTCTAACATGGTTGTTGAGCATTTACTTTGCTTTGTGTTTAGATGTTTGTTTGCTTTTAATTTTAGGTGTGATAAAGTACTGAATTCAATTTTTCCAACTGAATTCTCTCCAACTCAGAGACTGTGTAGTAGTTTGGTGTGTTCCCCTCTGGAATCTCCTCACCCAGCTTCCTTTCCCACTTAGCTTTAACATATAATGTTGATTCTATTCTAGAGTCCATGAAGCAGACATATAGGACAGACACTACTTTTGGGATGGCATTGCTATAGGCCTGAACCAGTAGTTTTATAAATTTCCTCCAGATACTGTAAGTCTAACTGATTTGTTGTTTAATATCCCCACATTCAACCTCCATACTATATCTTTCCATCTACATTTCAAGAGTATCTTTAAATAGATGGATGTATGGTCAGACACATCTGCCACTCCAATCAAACAATCTTGCATTATATCTCTATTTTCTTTCTGCATAAATAAAATAGTGAATCCTGGAGTGAACAGAATGCAACACTGAGTAATGACTAAAATTCCTCCGTAGTGGATGCAGATCTCTCCACACAACAAAAAAGCCCATCTCTTCCCATGTATTCCTAGCCAGTTTTGTGATAGACTTTTTTATTTCTCTTAAAACTAGTTGTATCCAAATCATAGTCCATTAATACATGAAGGTCTTCTCCGCATATGAATATACCCTCTACCTCCACTGCAGTGGTGTCAAATAGAGATTTAAAGAAATCCTTGTTACTCTAAGTTGGGGCATATATGTTTAACAGTGTCATCATTGTTTGGCCTATTTTCCTTTTTCCTTATATTTCCTTTTACAATAATTTAAGTCCCCCTTTGTCTTTTATTTCCTTTAGGCACTCATATTTGATTACATTAGACATAAGTATTGCTACTCCTCTTTTCCGAGCATTGGAGTGTGAGCTGTAAAAGGTGTTTTTGAATCCAAATTTCTTTAATTTCTCATGTTCTGCTTTTGAAAGGAAGTTAATCTGTGTCTTTTCTTTTTTAAGTTTGGTCATTATTTTAGCTCTCTTGACTGGGTTTCCCAAGCCATTAACGTTCAAAGGAAGAAACTTAATTTCTTCTTGTTTGGTATCCATAAATCCCCTTAGTTGTATTAACCTCGTGAGGATTCATCCACAGGCTTTCAGTTAAACATTCAGGAACCATTAACATTTTCAGTAACTGTTTAGAACTTATTTGAACTATATACAAAGAAAGTGACTTCCATTAAAAGATGTTAACCACCCTCCTCTTCTGTGACTTTCTGTTTGATATGAGGGGGAAAGCCTTACATAAAGAAAGGGCCCAGAACCAGTAATGACATTTAATCCATATAGGATTAATAAACCCATGCCAGTTATTGCAGCTGCATTTTAGTCCCTCTTAAGACAACAGTCTATTTATCTATAACCCACCAAAGCTTCTAAAACTCTGAACTCTAAACTTTACCTTCCTTTAGCTAGTTATGCCATTCTCATGTCCATTTTAGCTCAGGCTAATCCTGATGTACTCGTCCTGTGTTATTTCCCTTCAGTTAGAATTCTTGCAGTCGTCCTTGCGCATGTCCGCTGGTTTCCCAGCATGTCCACTCCCGGTTTGTTTCCATGTCACGGTCCCGTTCGACTGGAGCCTTTCGGCGAGCGTGGCTCCTCCGATGCTGGTCCCCGTATTATCCACATCGTATCCTCTCCCCCGCATGTCGCTGGTTGCCTCTTCTGCACTGCCATAGGTTTTCACCCCGCTGGCCCAGTGAATGCGCATCTTGTTGAGAGGTGTCTGAAAGCGGATGTCTTCTCTCTTTAAGATCTTCTTAATGTTAGCATATGCTTTACGTTGTCAAAATGTATCCTGCTTTCTCCGAGGGTGATTGTTCTCTTCTCCCATGCTTTTTTTCAAAATCATCTCCTTTACAGTGAACTGTTGGAAGTTGATACAATAGATCTGGGAGGTTGGCCAGTTTTTGGCTTTGGGGCCAGGGTTCGGTGAGCACATTGAATCTGGACGTCCAAGTCGATAGAAAACTCTTCACAGAGCCATTTATCCATGAACTTTGTGACGGAATCGCTCTTTGACTCTGCCTCCTCTTGAATGCCATACACCTGTAAATTATGTCGCCTTGACCTCTATTCTAAATTATCCAGTTTGTCCATGAGAATTTTCAGCTCTTGCATTATGTCCTGCAAAGCGCGGTTTGCTTCATGACTCCACAACTCAATCTCCTCTGTGCACGTCACTCATCCTGTTCTCCAATGTCTGTGGTTATTTTTGCTAACTTCTGGTCAATGTCTCCTTTGAGTTCTGTCAGTTCCTATCTCATTCTGTGTAATTTTGTCTTTGAATGCTTTTAGGTCCATTTTCATTTTGTTTTGCAGGGTTTGAATTTGTTTGCTGATGCTGTCTAAGCTGCTTTGAAACGAGGCCATGCTAGCTGCAGGTGTTAGCTTACTCTCGTTAATCAAAATATTTATTTCTTTACCTTGGGTGACTGGGTTCTTTTTATTCTTTACTTTTGTTGATATTCCACTCATATTCTCAGTTTTTATGTTTGTCGACGTCTGTGTCTCAAGTTTTGGTGGAGTTTAAAATGTTTAAAATGTGTTTAAAATTTCAATTCCTCCCTGAATAAACATTCCTTTTCAGGAACACTAGCTTGATCAATATGCTGAGAGATGAGCACCCTCCTCTGAGTGGTGATGATGATCCTGAGATTCTTTCTGCAGATGTACCAGTCTCCAGGACACACAGCTACCTTCACGGCAGCTTGCAGGAAGCGGGTACCTGTGTGCCTGAGCTTTCCACCGATCAACCAGATCATCTGGCAGTGGCAGAGGTGGAGCGCCTCAGTGTTGTCTGATCTCCTCTTCAGCTGTGGAAGTAGCCAACACCAAGGGAGCTCTGGCACTTTTGAATGTCTGCCTGAGGAAGTCAGGTCAGCAAGTGCAGAATTCATCTACTGTGTATGTGTGTGCAGAGGAAGCATGGTTCACATCCCTGCTGGTGTCAAAGCATTCAGTCGCGCCCTGCTCAGTGCTTCCTTTTTCTTGTCAGTACTTCTGTCTGGAAAATTATTCTCCATTCTGCTTTTGGCATATGGATTGAACAGATCCTGAAACTAAGTATTCAGATGATCTGCTACTGTTTATGAAATATAATATTACCTTCAGAGCAGCAACCTTCAGCAGCACTTTTGCAAAGATCTCCTGCATACCTTGTGGCTATAGGAAGAGCAGGGATTTAAACCTGGGGATTAATGCACATGTAGTTTCTCTCCCCTCTTTGTGGTAGTTCTTGATGGACGTTGCTCTTTATCACTCTGACAGGAACAGAATCCTCAGTGGTGCCAATTGTGTCACTCAAAAGTTGTGCATGAAGTGGAAACTGTTGGGCCCTTCCCCTCACGTATGATGTTTGGGTTTTTTGCCGCTGGATGTGGCTGGAGGGCTTGCACAACCTCTCTGACATTTGAGCTGTCTATCTGGGTGCAGTCAGTGACACTTTCTCACCTGTGATGAAAGAACAGGTGAGAAAGAACTTTCATTAAAAACATTTAATTAATGTGTAATGTGTTTGTGAATTATAACCTAGTTGAATTAAAATACAACTTACCTTAGCTTTAATACAAGAACAAAGCAGCATAGCACTTTAATAATTTCATATGAATAAATTAAAAATCAAGAATTCATATTTTAGACTATATCATTCACAACCACACTATCAAAATTGATTTACATGCAAATTATATAGCTATCATATATCATATAGATGTCATATATATTTTAAGACATTTTAACATCATCAATGTACAATAAAGCACCTACCTCAGGAGATAAGAGGGCAGCACAGATGGCAGGGTTGGTTGGACAAACCGGGAGAGCTTCTCACAGGATCTGTTTCATTGGACCACAACATCTGTTGTGAGCTTGTGTTGTGAAAAAGTTCCTCTTCAGAGCATCTGCAGCTGAAGTGCTGATGGAAATCCTCCGAAACGTTCATGAGCAGTTGAGCATTGATACCCAGTCAGCCTCACAGCTAGATTCATATTCATATGGTGTTGTGGGTAATGACTACTGGGTCTTTTCCAGGGAGCTTCCATTGCTCTGTATCCTTCTGTAACACTTATGCTTTGTATGAGCATGGTGTAACTCCACTCTGTGTCGCTAGACGTATGATTGCATTTCCCACTAGCAGTCAATAAAATGAGCAGTGATGGCCACGAAGGACTCCTTTTAGGTCTACATATCGTGGTTGAGTCCAACTTTCTCCCCAGATCTTGTTCTTTGCACTTGTCCCATGAGTTTCTTCTTCTTCTTCTTCTTCTTCTTCACTGAAAGTATATCTCAGTCATTTGATAAGTGTCATGAAATATTGACTCAAACAGTCAAACTGGCACAGGAATCTGTTCTGAGCACCTTCAGTTTTTAATTAAAGTGTCAATATGTGGCACCACTGTACTGATAATTTATCACAAGAAGAAGTAATGCAATATATTTCTGAATCAATATTTTGTATATCTAATATACAGTCACTAATTTACCCAAATATAGATAGCGAGCTGTGTCAACAGTGCTTTTAAATGACATGACTTGGTGTTTTCAAGCCTAATTCCATACTCATGACTCTCACAGCAGTGTATAGAAATAAACACATGCTTTTTTCTTCTTTTCTCTCTTTCTTTCTTTAAGATAAGTATGTAGTTTTTTCAAGAAAGAAAAACCCCACATGCTTATCTTTCTCATGTAGCCAATATACAATATGTTGGCCAGTCTTGTAAGTAGCCGCTGCTGACTTTGTGATGCTTCCCTAAAATTCATCACCATTGCCAATGTTTTGCATTTGTGTCATTCTGGAAAATTATATTTGTCATGTGTTTCGTATGCTAGCAAACAGTTCTTTATTTACAATCCAGCACACAGAAAAGCATTATTATTCATTTGTGTCCATGTCTTTTTTAGCTTTGGTTTGCTCCACCGCTTCCTGACAAACATATTGTATCTGGCTCAGTAGCTGCTGAATGATCTGCTGTTGTCAGTTTGTACAGTCGCTGAGTGTGTTTTTCGGAGTTTGGTGCTGAGCAGGTAGCAGACAGTGTATCAGAGCTTTTTCACTGAAAAAACAGCTACCTGCTGCAGCTGGAATGGATGATGAAAATGGAGTTGAGCTTCAAAGAAATTATATAATGGGTCAATATGGGTGTTATTCTTTTGGTTTCCTTCGTAAGAATATCAGTCAAAGCATGGTGTTCAAGTTTCCTGCATCTTTTTGAAAAATAAAATCGTAAATGAAATGTCCTTGTATCCTGTATGCACAATAAAATACAAGGGGAAACGCAATAATAAGACTAAAATGTCATAAATCATCATAAAGTCAAAAATTCACAATGGACAAAAATATGAACGTACATCGGGGTTGATAATTGTTGGAATTTCTCATTAATACAGAATTTCACCAATAATGGATGGACTTTTACAGCCAGTTTTGGACTTCTCCTTTCTGTATTAGTTGGAACAAAGTGTCATTTGCGGGGTAACAGCTGTCTGATGGCATAACAGATTGGTGCCTGTGCTAATCTACGCTGTAAACAGGAGGAACTGCTGCCAGCTTAATCTGCTCTTCACTGTTGGAGTGGGGCTTGCCATGCAAACCAGACAGCCAGGCAGTGCTATGCTAAGATAATGCTAGGGACATGCTGACTTGCACTGGGGCGAAGCTAGCAGCTGAAGCTACACTCCTCGTCATCTCAAATTAAGCCGACATCTCCAGATGGTATCCGGGTGCTACTGACCCGTCCATCAGCGAGCTGTTTAAAGCTTTAGTTCCAAAAAAGGAAAACCAAAACTGAGGTGATTACTGTGATGTTCCCCTGAACTTGTGTCCCTGCACAGATGATGTACAGGGATAGCATGTCACTTTTGTGCTGGGGATAAAGGACACGTTTCTACTGTTCATGATGTTTCATATTTTTTCTCATGCCAATGGAGAAATCATTTTACTGTGCACACATTTGAAAGTGACAACATTCAGTTTACATTGTTAAAGTGTCCTTTGATGTTACAAGCTTGATACAATCTTCTAATTGAATCTCTAACATCAAACTATGGCAGCAGCAGTTGCATCCCTGATGTCTTTTATATCATAACCACATAATTTTTAACAGCTGTGTGGGATGCTATTCAATCACTTCATTTAAGAGTCCCTAGGGGAATATTAAAAAATGTTGTGGCTTTGTGTGCATTTCAGTGATGCATCAACATTCCTTTAACCTCTTCATGAAGACTAAAAGATTAGAAACTGCTCAGTGGCAAAGCTCCTGAAATGAATGTGCGCAGCAGAGGATCTCTGGAAAAGACCCAGAGCTCTGTTGACTTTCCCTGGCTAAATAAAGACCAGAAAAATTGCTTAACTTTTCTGTGCCAATTTTGCCTTCTCTTACAGTGTTCTTAAAGGTCAAGTCTGCCACTGACTTTTATTTCTTTCATGATAAGCTCCACTGTCCTTTGGCCTTCACTCATACACTTGTAGTTAAAGTTGCATTAATAGATGTTTTGTTTAACACTTGTGCACAACAAGACAAGCTGAAAGCACAAGCTGAAGCTTATAACCTTACATTAAACCACATCTAATGGACACCAGGCTCTTACTAAATAACCCCAGACACCTCAACAAACATTGGACTGTTCGGTTGTACTTGTAGTTTTGCTCTTATTCTACAGGGGATGCTGGCTCACTGGATGTCATCATCATATTAGGGTGTAAATGTTGCTGTCACATACATTTTAATATGACATGGGCGCTTACAGTGGAAAAAGCATCCGATTGATTATGTCATTGATGTATGGTACTAATTAAGAAAAAAACCCTGCACTACCCTCTCTGACTGCAGATGTATGGTGCTGTGAGTTTGTACTGTGCCACTCTGCACCATTCAGATGGTGTGATTTCCTGCAGAGACGTCTTTCCATTTGTTGAGTTACTGTTATCAAGTATCGCTGTGAGTGGCTCAGCTCTCTCAGAGTGATGAGACCGGTGATGTGACTGCCTGAGAGTGTGTTTTATTGCCACACCCTCTGTTTGTATTCTGCCTCCAAGATTGACTGCTTTGCACTTATGTGATTGAAATACAGCCACAGTCAGCTGATTCATCATTATGAAACGCATTAATTACTACAGCTTTGGATTGAATGAAGTCCCCTGTATTTGCTATTTTTTTCAGCTCTACACATATTGTGTTACTGGATTTGCCAACCTGAGTTCAATCTGCAGTGTTCCTTTAAACACAGGTTGGATGCTGTAACAAAGTTATAGGCTACGTGAAAATGACCCTGCCTCTGACTTTGTGACCTCCAGTAAATCCACAACACGACTAAGTCACCACATTTTCTGAAAAGCGCACAGTGGTTGTGGTGTGCAGTTAACAGATCATAGCATGACTTGCTCGGGGCCCATACATCAAATGATTTGGCTGACAGGCTTTCTCTCTCTTTCTCTTCAGCGTGGATTAACAACAAGCTTAATGTGTTATTTTACCGAGGATTAAGCGCAATAATACACCCAACACACTAGCCCCCATCATCCTACCCCCCCATCCCCCTACACTCAAAGATATGCAGCATCTGACTGTGATCTTTTTGAATGTGTGTGAGTACAACCATGTCGATATGTAACAATCTGAAAGTGGATATAGTATGTACTCATCAGTAGAAATGACGGTGTGATCAGAGGTGTTGGTTTTAGTTTCCAAACTAGGGGCATTAGAGTTGAAAGATATGGGTGTTTACTATGGGGGGAGGGAAATTATGTTACAGTTGCATTATGGGAAATGATGCATCAGGAGTTGCAGGGGTTTTTTGTCCCATACAAGAAAGTCAATCACTTCGCCTCTGGTGGATTGATTCTGACCTTCAAAAAAAATAATTGGAAATACAATACAAAATTTCCAAACAGTCCCCTTCTTTCTGACATTGGGCTGTTTTTCTTGCTCCACTGGATTTTTCTTAGTTATGTTGCCGGTTTCTAAAGTCTCACTAATAACCCCGGTGAATATCATGTTTGGTAGAATGCCAAAGATGCAAAAGCATTTTTAAAAGGGCTGAGGGCTTCAACACATCTGGAAGGAGCAGCCCTGTGTAGGGAAACAGGGCCAAGTATGAGACTCTTTGTTGTAATGTGACTCGGGCCATGCTACCTCTGTCGGAACTGTGCCAGTGTCCAGGTTATTTTTAGTCCCATTTCCACTGTGACCTCCTGCTAAATGCTCTGCCTCTCTCCAAACTAGCAATCTCTCTGATGGGGAAGAGTGACCTCACTTAATTATGCTTTCATCCTCTGCTCCCAACTAGTTACAACTTCAGAGGGGAGTCTTTCTGTCTCAAAGCAGACATGGAGGTGGATCTTTCACACCTGCACTATTTAGTCCTTTCCTTTTGGCAGGTGTGAGCAAAGTACACCGGAGTGGAGACCAAAACAGCCACACCAAGACCATTTAGAGAAGGTGATCTTGATCTGGGCCCGAATGAACTCATGATCCAACCTCAATCAAACCCCAAATGTACCCTGTAAGTTTGAGCTGTAGCCAGGTTTGATATGCATTCTGGGATGCAAAAGAGCACATGAACTGTAGCAGCTTGCATTGTAGCAGCAGCATCCAGCAGAGAATAAACTGAGGTCTCACATGGACTGAGTAATGAGGTACTTTCTTCCTGTATTCACTTTCTTGCTCCTGCTGTCACATCTGCAGCAGGCAGACTGAATGATGTGTGAGTGTTGCCCAAAGGAAACAAAGGAACAATAACACACATAGCACACATCAGGTAAAGTCAGTGACTGATTTGGACCAGAGCAAACCAAGTGCAGTTGTGGAAATGCCCTTGATTTCCAATCATCTTTATGAGAGCTCAGCTGACTTGTGAGCAGATCACACATGTTTTCATTGGATTGCTCAAAAGAGACACAGGAGGCGCACACTTAAAAACAAAGACCTTGCCTTGAGCTATTTTCTCAAGTGTTGCAGTGTAAAATACTAGCGTCTTTAAAATTTAATGCACGCCTTGAAAGGATATCAAGCCATGCTGTTTGAACACATGAGCAAAAAACTCCTGTGAACTATGGTCTCTGGAACACACATGGAACGAGACCAGTGGGATGTTTTAAAAGCTTTATAACTTGGGGAACAACTTCTTAATGCTCAAGCATCTGCCATACAGAGAAACTCATCTTAAAAACTCTGGGACTGGGAGATTAGTGACATTATCAGCCTGAAGAAAAGCTTTTTAGATCATGCTTTTCTTTGTGATCCAGCAGAACAAAAACCACGTCTGTTCATCGCAGTCCCAACCTGGCTGATGGAGAGAGCAGGATTAATGTGGAGGGTGTAGGGTACACATGCTTCATGCTTTGAAATGATTGCAGAAGAGGGATGGAGACTTTCAGTTGCTATGACATCAAAGGGCCCAACATATCAGAGTTTCTGGACACCAAAGACCAGTCAATTATGAGACTGAGGGCAAGTGCCGACATGCAGTTGGTTTCTCAGGCTTCAGGTGGCTTTAAGTTGCACGCATCACATCCAACACAAGGTTAAAAGTGCACCAAGTTTACACAGAAAGGTCATTTGGTGTACTACTCAGCCTGTGTATATTGTCTTCTGTGGCTCTGGATGAGCTTTGTCAAGTGAGAAAATAATTTTGAAGATAATAATCATAATAATCTCATATTATTATATATAGAGCACAAAAATCTCTGGCACTTCAGATGTTTAGATTCTTGTCCATTATGCAATAACATCAGAAAGGTGTCTGATTAGTCCCAGATTTATTCTGCAGCAGGACAATAAACCCAGACGTTAAGGCAGAGTCACAAAGAATTATCTTCAGAGACAGGAACACAGAGTCCTTGCTCCCACAGAGCCCTGAACTTCACATCATGGAGTCAGTCTGCGACCACATGAAGACACAGAAGCACTATGGCAGTTTCTCAAAGAGTCTTAGAACAACAAGTGCCTTGAAAAAGTATGTACAGGCAGGAAATGTATATACAACTAAAATGCAACAGCAAATACATTTTTAAAAAACGTAGGCACTGGTTACATTCACAGGCAAAATTTTGTTAGAATGAATGATTAATTGCAAAGATGTGGTTGGAGTGAATGAAAGGCATGCAAATCACCTGAATGTGACACCAAAGACCAAGGTTCACATCTACATTCCTTTCTGTGGTTTGGGCAACAAAAATCCTACAGGTTAGGTGTAGAGGCTAAATAAAATAAACCAGTCTGATGTCACGGTGAATTCCCTCTGGATTAAACCAAGCCATGATCTTCAATGAACCTTAACCAAGTACTGTGAAAGTCTAAACTGAACCATAACAGTATAATAATGCTGTAGTCACATCAGGTGGATGTTGCGCTGCAACGTCTGGCAGTTTGGTGGAAAAATGTGTGAACTGTGAACATTTTACTCATATATGTATTAAAATATTTCCAACTTACTTAATATGTAACTTAACAAGGTTGTGTTCAAATGTACCTGGTGATAATTTTAAAGCAAAGGGTGGTCATGCAAAGAATTGATTTGGTCTTTTTTTTCCACTACATTTATATTATTTCACAGTTAAAATGTTAACTGCAAAAAATAAATATTTAAATATTAAACCTTTCTGTACTGACATTTCCTGTTACTTATCAACCATTTTATCTGATATTAAAATTGTCTAATACATTTAAATCTAATACATATATAACATGCAAGGACCTGTCCCCTGTTATCCAAAAATGTGGACAGCATTGAATTTATTTTGCAATAATGTTAATATGTTTGTTTATTTTTTTGCCAACTCTGTGTTTTCAGTTTCGTGGGTTATAAGCAAGTTGCATTTGTTTCTATGAAATTTCACACGAATGTCTCATAGGATAAAAAGGTGAAGTTATAAACTTTATATCCAATAGGTCAAAGGTCAACTTTGTAGCAACATCATGAAGCAGACCTGCAAAAACACTTTTATGGCTGTTCTTCAAAACTGTAGATCAGGAACAGAAGGGGAGACTGCTGACCACATCTCAGGGTCATCAGGAAACAGCTAAGCAGAAGAGGTGTGGTTGAAAGCTCTAGAAAAAGCTGGTACATGGATCTTGAGTTTGTGCCTCTGTGTGTGTGTGTGTGTGTGTTATCTTTAATAGAAACATATGCAAATATGCTAAAGGAAAAGAATGTATCAAAATGTCCACACCTACCTCCAAATGCTGGTCTCATGGTGAAGTCATGATCATCTACTTTGAGCAGATGCTCTGTCTTCATTTTGCGAGACTTGGTCACATCTGGTGGCTTTTTTGCCAAAGAACTAGAGGAAGAAGACAATCACTGTCAGAGGAGAACTGACGGAAGACATGTAACACATGAGATGAATGATTCAATCTGACAAGACAACTAAGAACTACAGAAACTGATCATTCATATACAACCTCTCTATTTTCTCAGCTTTAGTGTTCAAGGGCATCAGAGATCACCGGTGTAAGGCTTTCTCATTTCAACCACACATTCAGTGTAAGCAGCTGAAAGCACAGGGACTAACCATCATGTCACGGGAGACAGTGCAAATGTTAGATATGTGGAGCTAAACCCTGTGTTCAAACAAAACGGTCTCCCCGACTGCAGATGTGCCACTCCTAAAATTGTCTCTGTCCTTGGTTGAATAGAAGGCCGTGCTGTGATAATTGTCAGTGATAAGTGTGTGTGTGTGTGTGTGTGTGTGTGTGAGTGGAGCAGCGATGATGTGCTGAGGCTGTTCAGACCGCATGCTGTGTTAAATCACCTCTGAGGACAGATGGAGTTGACATGACAAGGCCCGGACAAACTATAGCAGGCTGAGAGCTGTTTTTTTTTCTACCAGCGAGCAGAGAAGCCCTGCCCTTCCTTGTTAGAATGCAGCACACCATGCATCACACTTCACTTGTGTTAATACAGACATTGGTTTATATGTTTAGTTTTCAGGGTTTCTCATGACAGGATTAGTGTAAGTGCCGTTTTGATTTGCATTATGGGTTGAAGTTTGTGTTTCATAAGACTATAGGTGAAAGACAGATTTCCTTACTGTTTACCTGTTTTCTAGCTGCTCCCTCTAATTATTAGTTTGCACATGAATGTTGACCATGTCAACACTGTGACTGAACTCAGGCGCCTTTCTTGTGTTACTTCACTGAATAATTGTAGGGTTTTCCTCCAAATAACATGACAGAATAACTCATTTGTATCTACCCTCCTTAATGACACATACAGTGTGAAACTTTCTATCAGCATCTCAACATTTTTTGTCAGTGCACTGCATACACCTTATAAATCTAAGAGCCATTTGTGATCTTACAATGTTGTGACTGAGGTTTGTTAGATTCAGAAACAAACTGGCATCAGTGGGACAAAGGTGTAGTGGTGTTGAAGTTTTTCCCAGTTTTCCACAAATGCTGAGATGATTTTGGACAGATGTCTTTGGAAGGAATCATGATGCCTCCAGCATTTCATTTTTAACCATATTTTGAGGAAAGTGATACTGATTGTGTCAGTAAAAATTGTTTTCTGTCAAAATATCAGACCTTGCAGTTCAATATCTGTGGCATTTTAAACTTTTTTTTATAGTTAGATATTTTTAGGCCAAGGCAGCACTTAAAGTTTGAGAAAGATCATGGTTTGCTTTAATACAGATCTAATCTATAGTCTCTTGAGACACAATATATATGTTTTCTAACATTTAAATAAAACCATGCTCTTTGCTAACCTTAACCAGAGTGTCTTTGTTTCCTGACGCCCCCACAGACGTGACTCCAGTGTCAAGCATTTTCTACACTCATTCTTCTCCTAGCATGACTCTCTGACATTGTTTGGACCCATCTATCCACCTCCACCCCCCAACCTCTGCAGACTTTGTGTCCCTACTGCACCATCAGTCTCCTGCTAACCCTCCCCCTTTGTTCCTGTCAAACTAGAGTCAAAATTCACATGACCACTAGAGGGCTTTGCCACTTTGATATAAAATGTGTCATTTATTGATACAGACTGGCTGGGCAATCTCTTTGATTCCTCGATCCCCCTAATGGTACAAGTCCTCCAAACACTGAAGTCACTGCCTCCCAAAAGCACTCATATTAGCATTTCTGCTAACAGGCTACATGTTCTGATCTGCTTTCTGATCTGTGCTTACATGAATATATGACTGTTACAACACACAATATGATTCCTATGAAACAAACTGCTTGGTTCAGGGATAGATCATGGTCATAGAAACCAAAGCTGGAGCAGGAGCAGTGCCCTTCAATATTAAGGTAATATAAGTAAAGCCATTCATCCACCTGCCCTTCACCCTGAACAGTCTTGAAGCTGACTCCACCTCCTACCACACTGCAGTCATAGTTCACACAGCCACTAGAGGTCTTTGGTGGTTGTCTGGGGTTTTTAAAGAATTGAGGGATGCTGCAGTTGTCCTGAGAACAGTCTCCTGCAGTCAAAGTGTCCTTCTGTACCTACAACTCCACCTGTGCATGTGAATGTGTGTGGGTGAATCAGTTTATTGGTTAACTGCAGTCCAGTTTTAATTTAATTTGCCTCATCCAAGCCCTTTTATATTTCAATATATTTCTTGTATAATTTCCACTCCTGTGCGAAAATCATTAAGCTTGTTGTTAAGTGTCAACATACACAAACTGTTGCATGCCTTTCAACAAGATACAGTTCTGCAACACCGCCAAGGAGGCCCCATGGTGACCACACCTCATTTATGCAGGGCACAAAGTTCAGCTTTACCAAGCCAGCTTGCAGAAGAATTGTTTTTGAATTTCATCATTTCAAGATCAGATTTAAAAGACAATTAAAGAAGGTATTCAATATGAATGACTTCAGTTTGTTTTATATTCAATTTGTAAGGGGAAAGCAAAACAGTATAAATAATATAGCAAGTGATGCAGCTCTGCACTACTATCAAACGTCTTTATCCCATCCCTCCATCGACACCTGTTAAGAATGCCATTAACCTGCACTTTCATACTGCTAATGTAGCTGATAACAACTGAAGGAAATATGTTATTTTTATCTCTTATCTAGGATTATGTTATGTATGTCATCTGGATATGCGCACAGTTCTCGACATTTGCTCTTATTTGTCCTATAGTTTTTTTGTTTTTTTCTGCCCTGTACTCTGCACTTACGTGCCATGCTTCTGAGTGTCCACGGCGCCAGTCCATCTCCGCACCCGGTGACCGTGCCTACGGCATTCACCGGTAACGACCAGGCAGAGGAGCAGAATCAGAGGTTTGGTCAGATAAGGCATCTTGGCGGCGCAAATCCACAGGTGAGTCCCTTGAAAGCCCCTCTCCGTCGGATCATTCCAGCAGCGCTCAGCCGGCAGCGCATGGTGCTCAGCAGAGGATGCACGCGTCCTCGGTCATGGCATCAGACTCTCTGCCACGCGACGCGGCCGGAGAGTAACGTGTGTGTGCGCGCGTGTGTGTGCGATCATATACGCTGCACTTATCCCCCCGTGAGTGAGTGAGTGAGAGAGAGAGAGAGAGAGAGAGAGAGAGAGAGAGAGAGAGTGTGTGTGAGAGAGAGAGAGAGAGAGAGAGAGAGACTAAACATCTGGAGCCTACATGTTCTGAGAGAAAACACACACACACACACACACACACACACACACACACACACACACACACGGATTATTTGCAGCCTGGCATGACACAAGAAGAGAGGCAGATTATTCCAACATGTTGTAAATAAAATCCCCATCATAGGAATCACGTTTCACTCAACTCAGGGACATGGTGGAGCAGTTTAAACACAACCTCCCGGTCTCACCCTACAGTGCTACAGGGCTACAGCAAACATGGACAGAACACCCCCCACCCCCCATCACCCTTACTGTGGACATCTATATCTGAGTTGAGTTCACAAATATTACTTGGTGGCGGCTCATGGTTTTATTCCCACTTCATTCAAAGAATTCATTCAAATGAATTCAAAGGCTGTGGGTGAATGTTTGGCATTGCAAAGCACTGATCTCTTCTCTCAGGCAAGTGTGTATCAAAAGCGGTCCATGAAATGCTGTCAACCCGATTTCAACATTTTCTGCAAGATTTTTGCTATATAAAAAGTAATACATTCATTAAGAATGGTGTACTGGCAGTATTCTCTGTTTTTCATATTGTCAATAAATTCCATCTGTAGTTGTCTAAGTACTTCTCTACATTATTTGTGGCTCTCAGTCCCAAGCACACTGGTTCCTACTGAACAAGTATCAAATACTAATATTACTAACTATACTAATACTCGGTAATGATGAGATTTTCCTTAGCAAAATGGTGAAAACAGGAGAAAGGGGGCTCATTTCCATTTGATTGTTACTGTAGAGAAGACCAGCATGTCTTTTGCTGACAATCTCTTGAGTTAATGTGTGTTCTCCTTTAAACATATGGAGTGTAAGAGTAAAGTAATCTCTAGTGGTCGTCATTGGTAGTAATTACTCAAGCCCATTTTTGGTAGATAGAAGCCCAGCTGCTGGCCCTTGTATAAACTAGGTCACAAAATTGTTCACAGTTGCCATGAACACCGCACTGTCACTCCAGATAGTTAACTCTGTAAAGAGAATCAGTTCTCCTGCATAGGTTTGCACAGCATAATATGAAGTGAAAGATGTGTGAATGAATTTAGGAATTTCCCAGTCTATAGTTGTCAACGGCAGTATTAAGATAAAATAAGATAAGAATACTTTATTAATCCCCAAGGGGGAAATTGTTTATTGTGAAAACATATCATTTATTACTACAATCCTTATTGTTTTTGCTTTCAGTATGACTTTTGTTGTGATTATAAAGAATAGGTTCTGCTCAATAAATAATTATCACTTCACTACTCCCTCTTGACATCAAGAGAATCAGAGGCAGATCGGCAAGGACAGCTGAGGGAGTTTCACTGCTGAAGTCAGTGATGAAACAGATTTGAAAGTTAAGAATAGATTGTGATGCAGACTTGGAATCATACATAAATTCTGAATAGGACACATTTCAGTCTCAGTGCACCAGGTGAGCAGGATTTTATTTGAAAACGAGATAACTCCACAACAAACCATTCCCAGGCTATGCTCACTTTCAAACTGTAAATCCACAATGTACCCTCAAATCATTCTCAGTTACTTTAAATACAGCCCACCTTGACACTTATGTGTTAGTTGATTAAATATTTATGTGGAGTGCTGCTCAGTAGCAGTATGTGTGTGTGTCAACAAAGCCATCAAGTTAACTGTTTAACAGCATAATCTCATAATTGAAATGAATTGAACAAGCAAGAAAAAAAATACATATATATGTATACAGGTCTGAAATAGGAGTAGGAAGAAGCATATACATTTTTTAAAGTTCCTACCCCTTTTTACTCATTATAATTTATACAATTATATATTATTTGTATCACTATCCAATAGCCATATAAATAAATAATATACACATAAGCATCCGTAAGCACCCACATTGGTCATTGATTCAATAGCATTAAAGGAATTCATTTAAGAGAAATTGTAACTGCATGCAGGCATAGTGGGATCTTCAAGTTATAACACATAACCTGTGTAAAGAACAGTCAACACACAAAACAAAACAAAACATTTCCACAGAGGTGTCTTCAGGGAAGCATGCTTCAGTTGTTGTTACTGTGTTGTTTCTACCACTGGCAGTGGCCATGATGCAACTAGTAACCCACAAACACTAACTGCTACCTTACTACCTACTTGCTAATGCTATTTGCGGCATCGGCTTTGAAGTGTTTTCTTTTTAATTTGGACATGTGCTGGACGTGACTGAGTTTAAAAAATAATACTGCGGAGAATCGATGATCTGGCTTTTGATTTTGAGGGCCAAAATCAATAGGACATTTTGATCACATATAGGAGTTGATGAGCTCTTGGAAGGCAGGTGTGCAGGTGTTTCAGGAGCCATGCCTACACCAACACACAGACTCAGACAGAGAGACAGGGGACAGGTGAACACTGGGAACACAGGGAATGGAAAACACATGGAATCACTGTTCATGTCCTGGGGGTCTGACCACAGTTGCTGATTAATACTGATGTGTTGGACAACAATGTAACTCTGTGCAGAGAGGAATAAGATATATTGTATGTATCAGGCTTTGGATACATACACAATACTTGTTAGCAGATTAGTTCATGATTACCATCACACATATCCCTTCAGCGTCACAATATATGAAATGGCTTTCACCAGCACAAGATTATCCTGAAATGAAGCCTAATACGTTTTTTTTCCCATTCTCCCGGTCTGCTTCAGCCCAAACTGTGCCAAGCTGAGCTATGATGACAAATGTTTGCACTACAGCATCACAGCATGGGATGTTCCATGCTGCAGTGGTCCTGCTACCTCAAACTGATCCTCAGCAGCTTGACTTAAGGGCTTGTGCTGGAGAAAACTCTGTTTTTAGAAATTCTCTCTGTTTTCGGCTCTTTGTACCTGACAAGGGTCTTTTCATGATTGTTGTCTGAATGTTCCTCGATGACTAAGTCCCATTATTGTACAAAAATAGTTCCAAAATTACAGTTGAACTGGCATCTAGAACACTACCTGAGCAGCAACATCAGAACACGCCATTTTTACCATCAGCAGGTGATTTTAGCTGTTCTGTAAAGGTTTATGTTTCTATACATTGCCCATTGTGCAGCTTTTACATTAAGGCAGTTATAGGAAGTTTAACATTAGTTCTAAAATTTTTCAGTCTGTCCTGGTCTGACCCTGGGGTCTGCAAGATATATTAAAATAAAATGACATTAAATATGGTAATAAATATGCACAGGGTCCGCTGAGCCAAGTATCCATTCGTAACTTGATGTGATCCAATGAAAGACTCTGAACATTATTGAACATGTCAAAAAAGGTTTTTTGTTTTCCAACGACACACACCATTTTAATAAAAACATAAATGATTCCAGACAGACTTACACATAATCCTTCAATGTTTATGCTCGACCACAGCGTGAGCCCTCTGCTGACTTCTGTTTATAACTTAATTTAATGTAATTTAACAACTGCCATTTTAACTTGGTGCAGGGCCAGAAGAAGCAAGTGTGGGGCCTGGGCAGAATCCCAACACCCTCCCCACCCACTTCCCACATTCACTCCCTGAATTCACACACAAATTGAAGCTTCTGTAGCTTGAAATTACATCTTGTAGTGTGATAGCACATCTTCTCTGGCACTGTAGCTGTCACAGGGGACAAGGATCATTTTATTGTTCAGGTGTAACAAACACCTTGACCTGTATAACCCAATGCAGAGTGTTAGCTTGGAGCTTTAAAGCTTTGTCAAATAACTGACTAAAAAGAAATCCATCGACACAATGGTTTCCAAATTCCAAAAATATTACTATTGTTAAGATGGAGTGTGTATGCTATATGATATTATATGTAGAATCAACTATTTTGATTCTGCATAATCATGTAGTGTAATTCTTATTTGGTATAAATCATAAAAAATATTTTGTAAAACAAATGAAAAACATTTACATCTTCAACTTTAGAACAATCTATAACCCTCTATAACTCTTTATGGACATTTAGCAGTAGAAAATTTTAATCAGAAAAGTCACAACATAAATGCAGAAACTTTGCAATTAAAAACTTTAGACTTTACTATTGGCACCATTGATTCATGATATATATTGGGATAGAGCCCTGTGAATAGAAATGGGATATTACTTATTTTAATTACAATGAAATAAAGGAATTATTCTCAGAAGAGCTTTCCTTTAATAATCTATGAGTCAAGATTTAGAAGATAGTAAAACTAAGAAATGAAGACTGGGGAGTAGGACAGTTGATTGGTGCCATGGCGAGAGGAAAAAAAACTTCAGGCTGTACATAAATTGAAGGTCCAAGGCAATAAATTGAAGACAATACATTCTATTTGAAGGCCAAATCATGAAAAGCAACAGAGGAACTAATGGGTGCATTGATGAGATAAAGGCCAGAAAACATAAAATGTATACTTGAGATGAAATCCACTGCACAGCCATAGGTGAATATGGTTAAAGAAAATCAAGGACAGGAAATAATGTGTTGCTGTGAAAGAGAGATTTGAAAGCACTGATACTGAATGAGAGTAAGTATGAATTACAGCCACCAGTTAGAGCCATTAGACTCTCCGGATATGTTTGTTACATCATGGCTTCAGAGATACCTGTGCCAACTTGTCAATTCGAAAATGTGAAGAAAATGCACAGGGGGACCAGCCTTTCATCCCTGCTGAGGTAGCTGCTGCAATTATGGTGGCCAGAGTATGCGGAGGTTGACTGCATCTTTTAAATTTAACAGTGACGTGGGAAGAATCTAGGCCAGTGGGTTTCAAAGAAGGTATAGTGGAAGTAGAGGAGAGGAAGGAGCGATAAGAGGTCTCAATTTTAAAATTTTAGCATGGGCATATACAGCCCGAATTTATACATATGTAATTACAATCAGTTCTGATGTTTTCATGGGAGTTATTGCAGACAACCATGCTTTAAAAGTAGAACAATGGATTAAATAACATTGTGATAGATAAGGGTAAGCATTTGGTTGTTCCTGGTTCACCAAATTTAAAGATGACCACAATGTCATTAGATGTTGTGATGTTTGATGGTTTTCTGTTGACGGCAGAATATGGCTAATCAGTTTAATGGTGTTGTCAAGGAGGATTTTTCATCTGAGTCGAGAGGATACAATAGCACCAGAAGAATTATTGTTTATTGTCTTTTGGCAGAAACAGGAAGGGAGCTGCCAAGTTTAAACATGGGAAGTACTTGGCTGGAACTCCTGCTCATGATGGCTGGCAGACATGGCACCCTTAAAGATCCGTGGGGCTGATTTGACAAGGAAGATGAGGGATTTTTCAGTGCTTGGAGGCATTTATCCATGTTAGATATGGTGTTGATGGGCTGGTGAATTGCTGACAGGAGAGCGGGCTGATAGATGACTGGATTTGGACCAATCCTTTGCACTTGACAAGTTGAGGAAGTGGCCACTTGCGGCCTCAGGTTGGAAAAGGTGGTGGGGGCACAGCATCCCCAGCACGGACTGACCGCCCAAGAAAATCAGAAGCCGTTGCTTCAGGCAAGTTCCGCACTCAGACCTTTTTCATCTTAATGGCTAATAAGCTGGGCTTGCTTGGATTGTAGAAGGTGATCGTCTGTGATGTGAATTGCTAAGTGCTAGCTTCTGCATGGAATAAGGGATGTGTCACTGGCAGTTGTTGGGGTAAATGGCAAATCAGCTAAAAGTTGAAGAGGATCTGCTAGGCTCTCATCCCATTTTGACACCTTAAGGAAGGGAAAACCAGCAAAGTCGGACAGAAAAGTATACGCTGCAAATACTGCAATGGACAACATAGGTACAGCGATTTATATGTTCAACATCAAAGGTGATCACTGGATGAAAGGGAAGCCTGTTCACAGAGAAAGTGAAATCACTGGGTGAAACTGGAGAGGTGGAGCCTCAGTCTGGTGATGAGATAAAGTTGGCTACTAAACTAAACACAACTACTCACAACTACACAACTACAACTACTAAACTAAAAGCAAACTAAACACTGATACATTTACATACACTTATTTAATATTTCCTTGCTGTGATGATCCTGGATGCTGAGCTGAACCGAGACTAAATGTATGCAACGAATGGTGTATATCCCACTATTTGTGTGTGTATCCAAGGCTTTATCAAATTTCATCAAAAAGATTTGTGGGCATTAAGAACAATATAGAATAAGGCCTTCCAGCTGCTGATCATCTTAAGGCAAGAATCTATCATCTATCCATTTCCATAATCCATCTATCATTTCACAAATCAATTTCTTTATGTTCTTTATGTTGCAAACTTTATTTAATTAAATAAAGAAATGATAAAGTCAGTGAAGTGTGTACTGTTTGTAGTATTAAAGCTTCATGGTTTAATTTAATGTAAATATCAATTTGTTTTAATTTCCCATTTCATTTTATTAGGCACATATATAATCATTAACCTGTTTCCCATATTATTACATACACAGACACATGGACACACATGCAGGCATCAATGCACATGATATACAGACACAATATGTTTATGAGTCACCTAACAATCACTGACTCAACATCCAATTCCTTTCATCACCCGTTCACCAAGCAACCACTGCGCAGCTTCCGAGAAATGCAGCTTATCTGGGATTTCCCCACAAAGGCCAGGCAGCCCCCACTCAATCAGCGACTGCATGATCTGGCTTGTTGCCAACACTGTCATGGGATGGGGTGAATTATGTAAAAACTTTGGGACTGGCATCTCTGTATTAAAATGGGATAAACCCTTCAGGTTAATTTTGCCACAAAGCTCCCAGTGGCTACTGCAGCCATTCTCTTGCTGTTAATAGTGTTTGTCATGGGTTACTGTGGGGCTGAATGAAAGCTCTGTGCAAGAGGTAGTGCACATTGTTTGACACTGTAATATTCATAATCATATGTGATTAATTCAGCCAGGATATGCCATAGATTTTGACACAGCATGCTTTCATCCAGCCTTTAATCAAAAAGCCAGGCCGAGATCTGAAAGTACACAATAACGTTTGATCCAAAGTTATTTTTTTTATCTGAGGCCCTGGAAAAAGCAGCCTTGTCACAACCTTGTCCCATTTTTAGATCAATGGAAATTTTAGAGGGTTTCCCATGAGGTCTCAGGATTTACAACAGCTACCAAGTCAGCTCTGCTAAGGGTAACGAAAAACTTACCACTATCTTTGGACTCATGGCAAATCATGGCATTTTAATTTTGTTGGACTTTTCTGCTGCTACTTTTTCTCCTACATTGCTCCCTAGACCACTACAAATGTGTTGTGGGCACTTTATAATGCTTTAAACATGTCTATAATATTGGTCAATATCAGTGTTCATTGATGAATTTTAATCCTCATCTGCTACTGCAGTGTAACCCAAGGCTTCATCATAGCAACACAACATGCAGTGTGAAACACATGACATTTCTGTCAATAGCACTAGCCTTTCCTACATTCACTTAAAAGATAAATGGAACTTTTCCTTTCTTTTGAAAATCTAGAAACTATGTTACACATTTTTATTTCCTGTCTTGACTACAGTAATGCTCTTTCTCACTCCCCTGTACTGTAGCTATACCTTCACTGAATACCATTCATATGTAGAAAACACAGAAAAGATTGATTTGTTCTTTAAAGCATGGTATGTATTTGCACTAGCATATATTGCTCTGATCCCTGAGTTGTGCTGATCAATGACTCCTGAATCCTCTTTGTCCATCCTAGGAGGTAGACTATGTCTTGCCCTTTACTCATCATGGTGCACAGTATCAGTATCAGTAGCATTGTATTGATATGTTTATATTTTCAATTGTGATGCGGATGTGTTGTGATACTCACTGTAATTATAACATTGGTTCCTGTTCTAATGTCCCTTACCTCCTAATAAAAATATTTTTAAAAAGAATCTTCTTTGTCAAAATCCAAAGACTGAGCCCATTCCATTGCTCCTCCCTCTTTTCTTCTGTATCTACTGCCAGATTTATATTCTGGTTTAAGATCAATAAGAAAACATCCTAGCTTTGTCTGTTACAAGTAATTATCTCTATATTTTTGCCCTAATTACTTAGTTGTATTTAAAATTTCTAAGTAAAGCACTTTTGCCATCACCCTTTCTAAATGTCCTCAATGAATGAATTAGAACCTCATGTCAGAACCTCATGGCAGGGGTGAATGTGACATGACATGCTATTTCATAGGACATCTTTAATTATCTGTTTTTAGCAAATTGCAAAGGAAACTAAGGAGAAAGTGACAACACTGAGGTCAAGTAAACTTCTGCTTTTTTGCTGCTTTCAATGATGGAAGCCTGTGGTATACAAAGCCCACAGGTGTTGCGAGGAATAGACAGAAGCAATCCACTGCTACTTTGTGTATACAAATCACCAATTAATGCTATGTAATTACTTCATTTGTGTGTTTTATTTGTAAATGCTGTTGCAGTTGTTGCCACATTGTTCACATAAAGATTATGCCATCACTTATTGTTACTGCTACTTTTCATCCACCTGTGTGTTGTAAGTCGGTTGTATTTTCCCTTCAAGCTAGTTCTATAAATGATACAGATAATTTATTATTGCCCGCCCCCAACTCTGCTGTCAATGCCGTGCTGTCAGTTAACTTTCATTTTGTAGCAGTCTATTTTTCCTTGTGCTAAACCTGGGAGAATTGATTAGATTAGTAACATTTGTTGTTTGTGTGCCTTTTTTTAATCACAGCCTCTGAGCACTGTAGATTTGAATATGCAGGATGAGAACATTTCATTTTTATCTCACACAGTTCATGTTCAGCAAGTTTTTATGTTTGGTCAGACAAACTGTAAAAACATGGACATATTATGGGATAATGGGCCACTTGATTGATCCTTGTGGTCATTCTGTAAATAAATAATATAAATAAATATAATATATAAACAATATATATCCCTGAAATACATGTTTAAGGAATTATCTTTTTGTTTTACATTGAATAAACAAAGACTGATATCTCTTGGACTCATTCTACTAACTCACATTTTCATACTGTTTCACCTTGCACAACATTAGTTCTCTTTACTGACATGCAGCTCAGCACAACAGTTAATCTCACACCCAGGATGTACTGACGCAACTAAAACATTTCATCCATATTCCACCGACACACAGACAGCAGTCATCTCTCAACAAGAAACAGTCACTCAGAAGACTCTGACCTAAAAAAAAGCACTAACAAGTAGCATTACTGTATGTGCCACTGCTGTGAGCTTTTATTTATTTATTTGCTTTAGTTTTTTAGCATAAGCCAAGAATCCATAACAACAAAAATAATGGCATATCTGTATAACATGGATCCTTCTTCCTTTAGAATGTGTTCCAGAAATGAATGAGAAATGCTTTAGTATGATTCAATATTTTTTCATAGAATAACTCCAAATGCACAAAATGAAACTCAAGTCATTCCAGATATAAACAAAGAGGGGCACTGAGGCATGTAAGAAATGCCTCAGTGCTGTCAGCAATGTTTCTGAATTTTTCCACAAATTCTCAAACATATCAACACATCATGTTTTCTCTTGCAGTATACCTGGGAAACAGGTTTTTGCAGCGTGGCAACAGACATCCAACATTCATTGTGTCAGGGAGGGACATCTGCTCATGCAGCTAGTGGCCATAAACCTTTCACCGCCACAAAAAAAAAAAAAATCATCGGCAGGGCCAAGGAATGGAGAGTCAGGTGGAAGGAAAAGTGACACCATCCTGGGATGAGCTGTGAATTACTCTGTGACTGGGAGACAATGATGAAAATGCCACAGCATCCCATACAATTAAAAACCATCTGGAATCTGTCTCAGTTGTCCCCTTTCCTCAGCAGTAACACGTCTTTTATATAGAGGTTGTGAAGGGAAGAAGGTAGGCTCAGTTCCAATCAGAAGCTTATCCATTTTTATTTTATTTATTTTTAAATGCAGATGGAGCATTACTTAGTGATGTACATTCATGAATTAGATTTGATGAATTTTGATAAATATGATAATTGAATAAAAAGTGATCCACACTTTAGTTCACTCACTCTTGCGCTGACTTTGTGAAAAAGTGAAGTGAGTACAAAGAAACGTGAGTTAGTCATTGTACATTACACTGTACACAATAAGACCCATTTTTACATTCCAGTGAACACTACAGAAGTCTCTCCTGAAGTTATAAACCATACAAGTCATTTCTGATACCATGTGAATAGAAAATGTGGCGCTGCTGGACAGGCAATAGTGTTTATTGCCTGTCTCTGTTGGATGTGTAACACAACTCTGATGTGGAAATCTTAAATATTCTTATGTGAAAGCTTGACCTAACATCACGTGTCCACAAGTTCAGTGTCCAGCAGCCATGGCTATAGAGCAGGAAGTCTCAAAGTGACTAGCATAACCCTGGGTCAAATGGGGTTGCATGGGTAGTCCCCCACCCGCTCTGGCTTGGGCCTTAATGAACTGGCATAAACATAATTGGGTTCTACCCACCCAAAAAACAAAAAACAAAACAAAAGAAAAAAATCGGAGTGATAACAATAGCATTGCCGGCTCTGCAGGTACTGGGAGCCACTCTTCACTGCACCTCTAATTAATGAGGGTATTATTAGCTGTTATCTGCAACACTTCATGTCCTTTCTCCATTATTAGAATACTAATTGCATACTCTCTTGGTCATGTTTCAAGTTATAGTCCAGCTATTCTAGCTGACGGTGGATAGTTTTCCCTGTGTATTTTATTTATTGGTTACCTGATATCTTAAAAAAAACCACACACACGCTGTCAATAAATTCTGAAAGCGCTTGTGTCATCAAAGAGCTTTGTCGAGAAGGGTTTGAAGAAGGTCTTTGTAGTGAAACGTAGCAGCACATTGATTTTTCCACTGCAAGTATTGACAGTGTACAGGGCCTTTTGTCTCACTTTTCATTTACCCCTTAACCTTATTTTACTTACCCTGGTCACACACCTGTCTGCATCTTAAACCTGACACCAGCCAGAATGTTGATGCGGGATGATTCTGTGAAAAACAAAACAAAAAACAGGATACATTCATGTATGCATGACAACTGCATTATGATCAAGGTTAAGGGAAAGTTATGGTTATGGGTAATAATCTTAGTTTTTTATGGTATAACTGGTTGTAATAGGGGACATACTGTATTAGTCCCATGTTCAGGGTTTATTTCCAGAGGTCTACCACTTACCTATACTATTTTATATTTGTTCTTACAGGTATGTAAATGACCTACAGAAGGTAGGTCGCCTGAAGTACAACTTTGACTTCACTTTATATAAAGTGCACACACACACACACACACACACACACACACATACACACAGGTTAAAATGTTAATAATAACAACAGGTTTGAGATTGGAAAATTTAAACACAGAGCTCAAATAGACAGGTTCCATGTACAGGCAGGTGGCAGGAAATGACCCAAACTGACAGCGAGCTTCTGCGGTCAGAGCTCTTGATTTTCTGAAAGCTGTGGATGGTTCTATTTGAAACTTACGGAATGTATGCTAATGTTACACCAGTGCTCTTAACTTTAACAATCATAACCCGCAGTGGCAGTTAATGTCTTTGGACACACAGGTCATTTGGAGCTAAGTTTGTGTTTAGCCTGTGACTAGCTGCCATTTCTCTCTAGATTAAGTGGAAGCTGACATGTTGTTAAAAAGGTATGCAAACAGTAGTTTCAGTTTTGTTTTGTTTTTCCAGAAAGTTGCCAAATACTGAAAATGTCCAAATGGAAAGTGACCCTAGATCATTTCTGTTATGATTCACCACTATATGAATAAAATGGGCTTGAACTGATCCTTTCATCCTCCAGTGTATTTAAATGGAAAACCTACTGTACATACAACCACAAACTATTTTTCATGATCACATGTTTCAGCTCCTCCTGCCATCCAAATACATTTCCAATAATTTCACCATTTTTTTGTGGTCTGTTCTTGGGCATCCTCTAACTATGGACAGAATAGCTTCAAAGGGTATATATAGTGCAGTATGACACCTACTTTATTACAGGTGCTATGACCGTTTACCTGTTATTTATCACCCCACTCTGTTGGAGTAGCAACTTATTTCCCACAAGAGGCAGCATTAGGCCACTTTCTCAGTGTGTAGCATGGCCTCAGACTTGCAGGAGCTTCCTTTAATGCCAGGGACTTCATACATTGCAAAGTGCTCTAGTGTCCATGGAAACCACAGGTTTAATTGATTTTTAAAAAAAGGTACAACACTGCTGGCCACACCAACAAGGTTGCGGATTAAACCTGAAACTGCATTGCACTGGGGATGTAGGTGGATTGATGTATCAACAATGGTGATGAAATCATGAATGAGGGGCACAGTCTGTAGATTTGGGAACCAGATGGAACCAGGAAACACAGGTGGAAGTGGATTGACAATAGCGTTGTACATCAAAGTGGACTGACTGGTGAGAACCCAGGTGGAATCATCACACAGTCACTGTATTCTGGCATTTAGCAGGCATCCTTTATGTGTCTGCAGTTTACACACAGTGCCAAGGTCTCACCTCATCCAGAGGGCACTTCCTGACTCCTTGTACTTTCACTCTTCTGATGTATTTAGCTCTTAACGTGTAATGTGCTTAATCCATCTCAATGTTTTGTTACAGCGCTCCATAATACGCAGACGCTGGCTGTGAGTTCCTTGTAGTGCAACATATGCAAGGTCCACTTGAACAATGTGTTACATGATGGAGCCAAATGGAACATATGAGCCCTTCACTTAAAAGTAAAGCTGATCTTTCTGGCTTGATCACGCTTAATGTGTATCGTAAAATGGGCGCTGCAGCAGCTGAATCCATGAAAGTGTTTAAATGCAGAATATAAGCATAAGTAACAGCTTCTTATGCAGCCTCTCTGTGCCATTATGTTATATAATTGTAATGCAATGCTGTTTGTGAAGCCTGTTTAAAGGACATCTGCTGTGAAAAAGGGCACTTTATACATTTCTGAGCTGAACTCTGGCTGAAAAACGTGTGTTGTGTAAACCTGTGTGTGTACACAGAGCTTACTTTTGCAGCTACTGGTGGAACACAACTTTATTCTGGCTGATTCATCTGGTCAAATTTCCCAGCATGGGGATCAATAAAATGTTATTTTGTGTTGTGAGATCAGAACAATCATTAGAGATTCTCCCCGTCTTTGCAGCAAGTCAAAATCAAGAGAATCACCATCACCATACAAACTGCTGAAATTACCTGGGGTTGAAGTTTTTTTTAAAATTGTTTTTATTTATTTATTTTTTTGCCGTCTTGGGCCATTTCAGAGCAATAAGACATTATTATCTCCTTTTTAAAACTGATATGGCAAAAAGTTTTACACATCCAACAGATGCAGAGCAACATTAACATTCATTAGTCCTCTAATCCTGAAGGGGTATAAAATCCTTCTTTGTTTGTGCTGCTTTCTGGTTTATAATTAGTTTTAGTCCTATGTTAGTTACACAGAACTGAGGGACTGAGATACACGCTGTAAGTGATTGGGAATAGGTTTACCAAAGCACCTCAGCCAGCACAAATGCACAAAAACCAGAATTGAAGACCTGAAATGAAGACCCGGTGGACAGAATTTCATTTTTCTTTTCATTTTATCTGTGTGCATGTTTTGGAGGTAAGTATTAACCAAAGTCTAAAGAGCTATATTAATTGGTTTGAGTGGGTATCACAAATATCACATTTATGTGGATGAACCAATATTTGTTTGATCAAACTCAATGGAGACATCACACTCATCACTCTCCTAACATGAAGTTTCATTCTTATCAGATGAAGGTTGGACAAATGTCATGACAAGTTATTGAAACGCTGAAGGTGTTTTGATGACAAGTATGTGATCATGGTCCCAATCCTTGTTTAAACAGGATTAAGCCTAAAACGCTGCCACTGCTGCTCGCGGTTTTAATTTTGGGGGATTGAACTGCTTCCTTCTGCTGAGTGCAAAAAGTTTAGAATTTAATTTATATTTAGGGTTTACACCCCCAAAGGGTTACTGGAGATCCTCTATGTGGAGCCCACCATTTCTGTTTAAACTGAAATATGGGAATGATGGATGGCCATGGAATCTTTTCGACATTCATGGTCTCCAGGGAATGAAGCCTAATGACTAAGACTTGGTTTATCCAATGATTTTTTTCTGTAACATGTTGCAAAATTTAAGACCTGAAGGCACTTCAATTATTGAAACTGGGTGCCAGACAGACCATCATCCAAACCTCAGGTGTGCAATCTGGGCCTGACTACTCTGTGTAACACAACACCACAACATAAATTAAAAATAAGAGAGGTAGTCCCCAGTTATATCAGTCTCTTAAAAAGAGGCAATTCTCCAAAATGTTGAGGAGTAACTGATGTAGCTCCGGTAAGGATGCATGTGTTATTGTGTGTGTTTAGGGGTTTCAATCTGAAATTGATGGAATTGTGGGGACAGCAATGAGAGGTCAATTTATTTTTGCAGAGCAATAATGAGGAAATAATTTTTGGGCTTGGTATTTGAGAGATTAATAAAGAGGGTGGTCATCAGCAATAGAAGAAGCCAAGCTTGTAACTAAAATTCAGTCAGGTGATCCAATAATATGATTCTCCTGGTAATGAGCAGTTCTAAATAAACATCACAGGAGCAGACAGGTAGAAACAGATCATCAAACCTGCCTGTGGTGTTTGCCAGGAACAGTCGTCATTCTGATGCAGCTCAGGGATTCTTCACTCTAAAAAGCTTGCAACCACTTCACACAAACTAGAATCAAAATAGATTTGAGATTACTTGGCTTGTAGTTAAGATTTGGTCCAAACATCACTTCTAAATTGTCCCTGCAGTGTGTCTGTCTTCTTCTCACACAGAAACTCCCTCACAGGTGTTGGTAGCAGCAGTTATACTAAACAAATAGGTAAATGCAACACGCAAGAGTTGCATTTATATTTTTGGTCAGTATATGATCCTCTTTTCTGCTGTACAGTAACGTAGGAGTCTGTTCTTTGGCTGAGTGCTACAAACACATCCATGAGGTTGAATGTTTTTGTGCTTCAGGGAAAATCTCTAAAACTATGGATTTCTCATGAAGTGATGCACAAACTGAATTTCATAATAACTTAGTTGAGCATCTAAACTTTCATTACTTGCATCATCAGGTCAAAATTTTCAGTTTGTCCAGTATGTTATGATCAAACACGTGCTAAAACTAATGACATTTCCATCAGCCTCCTCTTCATTTTGTATTTTGCCAGCAGTTCAGGACTCAGTGAATGTTTTTGTTTGCATTAAATAATACCTTTGACAATCTGTGTGTGTGCTTGCCTGCCTACAATATCATGATACCTAGTTGTGTTGTCTTGTACCTCAGGTATTTGCACAGATACACAATGAGGTAGAGTATGTAAAGGAACAAATTAACCCCCAAAAGACTGAATCCAGACCCCAACTTCAGGTGAATGTCTCCACTATTTCATCCTCTTATTTACCGAGTTGTTTGCCATCACTGAGGGATTCATCGTTCCACACAATATAAATGATGTCCACAAGCTGAGGTACTTCACGAGCTTCTATCACATTTGAATCCAACAGATCTGTCTGCAGCTTCAGCGATGAGATGATTAGTTGCTGTTGTTCAAACATAACACCACAGTGATCATTCTGTGTATAATTAGCACTGATACAGACTCATAACTCTAAGTGGAGTGTAATTCAGTGGCATATTTTGTGGCCTGCCACACAGAGTGGAGTTTGTCATCATCAATGCTGTCAGGTTTGGATGAGGGGCAGACTGCTGTGGACGCTTCTGAAAGCCCTTGATAGAGAGAATGAGCGAGCTGGCAGCATTCTGTGAGAGGGAACACAGCTCTGAGGGAAAGCAGAGAGGAGGGTTTCTTCCTCCACTCCGATCCCACTTTGATGGTGGCCAATTTGAAATGACTCCAAGCACTTATTAATGCAATTTGAAGATAATAGAATTTAGAAGGATGAGTCCACTATTTCTCAACTTGTGGCAACTGTGGCTCCATGGGTCATACTAACTTTGTAGTCGGCACCTCCGTGAGAGATTTTAGAAAACATATGCAAAACAGCATATATCCTCCTACAGCTGTCCAGACAAACATGCTTTTTACATGGATCATTTCAGTCTCTTGTGTCTGAGCCTGACAGAAAGTAAACACAAGTGATAGCCACCCAGAATGGCCATTATGCTGAATTATATACTATATATATTTTGAACGGTACATGGATAGATTGCTGAAGAAACTTGAGACTATCAGAACCAGGAATCAGACTCAAATGCACGACTCACAGACAAGCAGAATAAGATCTACAGTCTGTTTAATAAAAGTCCAAGGCTTGGAACACAGGCAATCAGTCGGACAGGGCATACAAATCCAAAGGGGAATAGATAACGATCAGTACACAAGCAAGCAGACATACTGGGCAAACAAATCCAAGAGGGCAAGGCAGAGATCAAAAGACTTACAGGCAAATGAGAGAGAACATTGGAATGCTTGTACGGATACAAAGACAATCTAGCAAGGAAGTAATGAATGGGCAAGAGTGTATATATGAGGTGAAACAGATTGGCTGATGACATGCAGGTATGGTGACTGAAGTATGCAGTGACCAGACATAACAATAGCAACAATGAGCCAAAAACACATTTTATAATAAAACAGGAAACAGACTCATTACAGAGATAATAAGCAGGTGTGCAGGTGTTTCTAATAAATAGCTGAGTGAGTGTATGCAGTGATGCAACATAATTAAGACATTAACATTAAGACATATACCATACATATACAAAGATTATGATAAACCAGTTGAAGAAAAAAAGGCAGAAGACAATAACAACAGAAGAAGAGAGAAAATAAAGGTCAAACTGTTCAACAAGCTGGGTGGGAACTCTCAGTATTATTCTATTATTTGACCCTATTATTCCATCTCTCTATGTGTGTGTGCGTCTATGAGAAGCAATGTATGTAAAGTATGCGTAGTCTGGCTACAAACTCTACATTGTGTTTGTGGATAACGAGGAGTGAGATGAGGTCAACTGCTGCCTTGCCAGCCAGGGTAAATTTTCTCTCTCAAAAGACAGTACAGCAACTCCACCTGAAAAAGCTACATTATCCTAGCTTGAGATTCGTTAAACATGCATCACTCGCAATAAAAAACACACACGCTGAAACAAACATTAGGAAAACAGAAAAAAGCATATGCATCCTGTGCAAAGTAAAATTTGTCCCTCTGTTCAAGTATTGGGTCATGCAGTATTTGTTTGATCGTCACACTCACGGGGGCCTGAGGATTTGACCAAACGTCAGGCAGAACAGTGCATATCCTGTGGTTTCATGGACTGTATTATTATTGATGCAAATGTCAGAGTCTGTGTCTGTGGAGGCCACTTGTGTTTCTCTTTGAGCAGCATGCGTCAAGTGTTTGACTGAATATCTCAGTCCCTCCATGTCCCATTGGGGTGGTATGTTGGAGTGTGTGTCTTTGGAGACTACAGACAGTCTGAGCAGTTCTACAGTGAGCTCCCTTATTGAAGTGAACACATTCAGAGGACCTATACACACAGAAAACTTCATCTCACAGCTTCTCAGCTACTTTAACAGACATAGATATTTCTTACTGTGAGTAATCAATACACATTTAAATGAAATACATTCATTCTTTCTCCCTCTTTTCACTTTGTTGGAGTGGAGCAGAGGAGTATTTACCTTTGGGTGTGTGAGATTGCCCTGTTTCTTATGAGATCTCCTCTTTTCTCTCCCACTCTCTCCTGCTGTCACCCAGGACTTTGTGTGGGTTGGCTCCTGTCACACATCCCTGATCCTTGTCCTTGCCCTCCAGCCAGTGTTTGCCCCTTTTAGCTTACACTGCAACTTCTATTCTGTTCCTATTCCTGCTCTCCGATTATGTGTTACATAATATATGTGCCCATGTATTTTTGCAATCCATACAGGTTGTCATTCTCTCTTTCCCTATTGATATACACTATATTACCAAAAGTATTCGCTCACCTGCCTTGACTCATACTATGAACTGAAATGCCATCCCATTCCTAACCCATAGAGTTCAATATGATGTCGGTCCACCTTTTGCAGCTATTACAGCGTCAACTCTTCTGGGAAGACTGTCCACAAGGTTGAGGAGAGTGTTTATAGGAATTTTTGACCATTCTTCCAAAAGCGCATTGGTGAGGTCACACACTGATGTTGGTCGAGAAGGCCTGGCTCTCAGTCTCCGCTCTAATTCATCCCAAAGGTGTTCTATCGGGTTCAGGTCAGGACTCTGTGCAGGCCAGTCAAGTTCATCCACACCAGACTCTGTCATCCATGTCTTTATGGACCTTGCTTTGTGCACTGGTGCACAGTCATGTTGGAAGAGGAAGGGGCCCGCTTCAAACTGTTCCCACAAGGTTGGGAGCATGGAATTGTCCAAAATGTTTTGGTATCCTGAAGCATTCAAAGTTCCTTTCACTGGAACTAAGGGGCCAAGCCCAGCTCCTGAAAAACAACCCCACACTATAATTCCTCCTCCACCAAATTTCACAGTCGGCACAATGCAATCTGAAATGTACCGTTCTCCTGGCAACCTCCAAACCCAAACTCGTCCATCAGATTGCCAGATGGAAAAGCGTGATTCATCACTCCAGAGAACGCGTCTCCACTGCTCTAGAGGCCAGTGGCGGCGTGCTTTACACCATTGCATCCGACGCTTTGCATTGCACTTGGTGATGTGTGGCTTTGCTGCAGCTGCTCGGCCGGAAGGTCACATGAAGTTTGCAGCTCTGTAGCAATTGACTGTGAAGAAAGTCGGCGACCTCTTTGCACTATGCGCTTCAGCATCCGCTGACCCCTCTCCGTCACTTTACGTGGCCTACCACTTCGTGGCTGAGTTGCTGTTGTTCCCAAACGCTTCCATTTTGTTATAATAGAGCTGACAGTTGACTGTGGAATATTTAGGAGCGAGGAAATTTCACGACTGGATTTGTTGCACAGGTGGCATCCTATGACAGTTCCACGCTGGAATTCACGAGCTCCTGAGAGCGGCCCATTCTTTCACAAATGTCTTGTTTCACAGTCTGCATGCCTGAGTGCTTGATTTTATATAAGTGATTAGGACACCTGATTCTGATCATTTGAATGGGTGAGCGAATACTTTTGGTAATATAGTGTAGTTGTATTGGATTAATTTGTGATTTTGGACCACATTAAATTAACTCAACTTGATGCTTCTGCAACATAGATGCTGAAAATCAGTTGATACACAGCGGTCTCTGCACAGGAGACTTTGTCCTGGTAGGTTGGGAGCCATGCAAATTTGAGAATGCTGCTTAACTCCTCTTGGTGATGATGCTCAGAGTAACTTCTAATCCTGAGCTCATTGTTATGGGTAGGCTTCATTCTGTCACATACTGTATATATAACCAGTGTCAGGTGTTGGTATAGCTGATAATTTATTTTTTATACATTCTGCTTCCTATGCTCAGATTTTATCAGGTAAACTACATTTCATATTAGTATTTCACATGGTGACAATAAGCCACTCAGTAGTCTGGGTGAGTGCTCCTCCTCTGAGAGCTTGATTCAGGCCTGGAGCTCCTGAGCCGGCCAGATGCCGCTCAGCCAAACACAAACCCCCAGCCGAGTGACTATATTTGTTCCCGCAGCAGAGAGCTATGACTAAAACCTGTCCACAGCTGGAGGTCACCTCTCTGGCTCTGCTCTCCAAAGTATTTGGTGTGTAGAAGTCGAAAGGGTCTCTGTCAGACACCATTAGTCTGTGATCTTTCATGCTGCTCAAGAGCTATGATTAAGTGCTTTAATTTACTCAAGCAGTTTAGCTTTGGGTATGGATAGTACGGACTTCCAACCAATGCCAATGTCTGAATTGTCCTTACTAATGTACACTCATTTGCACAACATTAAACCTGGTAACTGCTTTTAATGTTGTGGCAATCAGAGTATTGATCAAGCCATGATGCCATGGAAAACAATTGAAATTACAAAACAAGTTTCAAATTATGTTACTGATGGTTCAGTCTTTCGAAACAGGCCACTTCATGAGAGTATTTACCCATCTCAAATGATTTTGCCATTTTAACTCCCCTCTGTGTTACACACCAAGCTGCCAACTTTGTGTGTTTTCTGCAAATCACTGGTAATTAGATAAAGAGTGGAATATGGGGGATACGAGACTATGATCTGGCAACCCTTAACTTCACACTGCAAGTATATATATTTGCATGTACATGCTGTGTTACTGTGACCTGCTAGGCACTGCTGTTCTGATGCTTTTTCCCCAGTGAAGTTTTTGTGTGAGTCATCCTCTTAAGACAGTCACAATGGTCAGAGTGACGTGGAAACAGATTGTTATGATTGTTAGAAGTTATGAATGTAACTACAGATCTGTCAGACTGGAGGATGACCATGATTGTTCCTGTCACTTAGAAAACTTGGAGGCGTTCAAGGCAAGCCAAGTTCATTTGTTTGTACATTTAAACCAGGCACAGTGCTTCACATAAAATAAAAAAAATGCCATCAAGATAAACTGCTCAAGTAAAATAAGATAGAAGTTCAAAGGAGTTAAATAAAAACTAAGAAATGCAAGAATACATGTTACAGTGCAGCATAAGGAATGGGAAAGTTTTTGGTTTGATAAAAGGCAGTGGCAAACAGAAAAGTCTTTTGTCTTGATTTAAAAGAGTTGCTGGAGATCTGCAGTTCTCTGGGAGTTTGTTCCACATCTGTGGAGCATATAGAGGGCTGGTGCGTCCCAATGTCTAGTCTGACATAGAGAGGCCTGCTGGGCAGAAAGTCGACCTGTCCAAGACAAGGTAAGAGGATTAGCTGCCGGAAGTCAATCTTGCTTTTATACTTCTTGTTCCTCTCTCCCTGTATTTTTCCTTTGCATATGTGTGTGTGTGTGTGTGTGTGCGTGTGTGTGTCTGGGTGCATCTATGCATTTCCTTTTCCCACAAATGCACCTGCACACCTGTAACTCATCCCTTCATCAACTAAACAAGCACTTGCAGTAATAGATCCTCCAGCATTTGCCAGATTGTCAGTTTGCCATTGTGGTGCAAAAGCAACAGCCAAACCTCAAGCTCCTTGCCTGGATACTCTTGTGTATTATGAAGTTAGTGCGTTGAGCCTCTTTTCTGCATGCACCACAGGTTCGTCTCCGCTTGTCTTCCTAGTTTGCTTGCCCCACCCAGCACCCAGTCTCCCAGTGCTTTCTAGGCCAAACTGAACTGACTGGTTGTCAAAGAGTTTTCATTTTTCAATTTCTGATATCAGTTGTGGCCCACAGCCGTGGCATGGACCAGCCTGGCACTTGAAGCAGAGGAATACTGTCTGTATCTGTCAGACAGAGCCAATTTAATAATTTCAGTATTGTGGTAACGAGTGGCCCCTCCTTTTATTTTTTCTTTCTGGGAGAGCAAAGACTGGTTTATATTTCTATATATAATTTTATGATTCAACATTACAAAGATGGCTTTTCTATATGCCATGGGTCATACTTGTATTTCACCATGAACACAGACCAATAAACCTAATAAAACCACCTTGTCAATGAGAAACAGAACAGATGAATAAATATGATCTCTTCAGAGAATGGGCCATTTTTCTCTTGGGGCTTCCATTTTTCACTATAGTATACATAAACATGGCATATCAAATTAATGATGTCATGACTTAACATTAAACACATTAGACTGATATAATACAAGAGGATTAAATGGAGGCAGATGATTTGCTGTGGTGACCCCTGAAGGGAGCAACCAAAAGAGGAAGAAGAAGATGATATAATACAAGTTCAGCATCACACATTGCCAGTTTGTTAAAAATAATGGCTGATGTCTACACATCTCCATGGGCAGGAAACCAAATGACTGCACACACAACTGTCTCTGTTTCCCCTGCACGCCCGTGAGCAGTGGACTCCAGCATCAGGAATCATATAACTGACTTCACTGTCAAGGTCAGACAACTCATCTTATACATATCAGGCAACAACATCAGAATTATTCTATTCATTTAGAAATTGCATTACTTTGAATTCTATGGGAGGAGTTTTTTTCTCTCTTTAGAACTTTAGACCTGAGCATGGCATTTCCATGTTTCCATTACCCCATTAGTTTTTGAAGTCATTTATATTAATTAAACAACAGTAAGAAGAACAGGCAAGTTGACATGGCAAGGTGTGTATTTTTCAGATAGAGAAGGCTGGGCTGGCTCTTTGAAGAAATACACCCATCCTCCTTTCCCTATGCTATCTCCCCATATAAGATACGATAACACTGATGGAGGCTGGACATGCACAAATCCCTTTCTAAGTGAAGGGGAGATTTGGTGCTGCAGCAGGATTTGTGACAGTGAAATGATATTTTTTTTTTAAGTGGGACAAGATATAGAGCAACAACCTTGGTACCCCTGTCCTTGTATCTTCAGTTTTCAGGAAATTAAATTCCTCTTTGAAGACATTTTTGAAGGATGCCAAAGCAGTTCCATCTGAAGACACTAACTTCAGTTATGAAACTGGAGATTGGCAGACTGACACTGCCAATCATTTGTCATTGTAATTTAAAGTCTATAAACTTAAAGATAAAGGATGCCTTTTCAAATCTTAGTTTACCACTCCAAGCACTTAACACTACAGAGCACATGCACCCACTTACACACATGTTCATATAGCACTTGTGATATGCAGTTTGCTGTGCCTCCCATGCACTCACACATCCGTCAACATTGAGGGCAGTCTGGGCCTCTGCGTTTGGCCCAAGACACTTCAACATGTAGACTGGAGGAGCCCGGAATCAAACCACTGATGCTCCGACTAGACCAGTTGACCTCCTGAGTACAAAATATTGTACAAAACAATATTTAAAGCATTGGCTCTCCCCATTTTTTTATAAGGAGGGCAATGCCTTTGATGTGTTGACACGCACAACTCTGTACACATAACTTTTGATTGTCTACAAGTAAATGCCAGAGGACACTATTAACAGAACTATTGTGAGGCTGTACTTAAAATATTAGTGTGCTAATGTTAGCATTTAGCTCAGAACACTGTATCTCAGAATGAAAATATCAAAAGAGCAAAGCTGATGCAAATGAGCGTGTCACCATCTTGCCATTCAGTCACCTGACAGGTAATACAACTGTGCAGTGCATCATAAGTAGTTGAGATTGCTGTTGACCTGTGCTATCCAACCAATGATATCCCATTTGGTAGTATAGGTTCCTCTGTCCTCATGTGTCTTCTCATTTGGCCCTCACAGCCACAGGATGAGTAAAGAGGTGAGGATTAGGCAAATGGAGAGCACCCAGGGAGAGCTTGTACACTGCAGTCTGCAGAGCCCTGCTCGCCTTGAGCTATGATTCACTGATTCACTGGCTGCTGTGTTTAAATGTCCAACACTGAATCAGTTTTTTCTTTGAATGTAAAACCCCATGCCTTTCATAAAAATGTAAAGCAGCAGTTTCATTGACACGGACACATGCCACATACCTCGACACATCTATGTATTTGAACAAGAGCCTGATAAGGTCCATTTGAGGGTTTTGTTTATTCCCGCACAGCACAAATCAGATGCTGTAATGCACATGGATATGATGGAGAGCAAAAGAAAGTGAGAGAAAGCTTCCTTCACTTACTATTCATCAACAGTTAGTTGGGGTTTTTTTTTCAACCAGCTCCAAAACCACCTCTGCCCCTGATTCCTCCTCCCTTTTTACCCTTTGCAGAGCTGCAGTAATGGATACGTTGGAGGCTAAATTTGTAACCCTCAAACCAACACAATGACAAAGAGACAAACATAAATAGCATCAAGGTGGCTGGGTCATTTCTGTTACACGTACACATCACCATCATTAACACGTGTATTCAAAAAGATTCTCTGGGCGTAGCTCATTCTAGGAGAGAGAAAACAGAATACAGAGCCACACTATTCATGTGCCGTGTAGAGAGGCAAACACTGAAATTAAAAAGGCTGTTTGTGTCAAGATTAATACTTGCATGCCATCTTTGACAGTTTCTTTTACCATTTTATAATGCTCTGATGATATTTAATCAATTCACTTAGATTTCATCTCTTTTTCTTACATAAATGTGTTTTAAATGCAATTTGATGCAACATGCAGACTGGAGAATATGGTGTACTTACTGTAATTCTGATTTTTCTAACGTATTTTAAACATTTATATAACTTTAGCTAATGTTTCCAACATTTAGAACTCAGAAATTTAACCTTGTTAAACTCAGAAGTATTTGCTAAAAGTACTTCATTTAGCAGCTTGCACACACCGGAATTCATTCCAGCATCGTGCTGTGTGAGTGTGAGGTATACACTCGGCAAATATGTAGGAATAAGTTTATGAGGGTGAGATTATTCCTTACAAGTTATTTAAATCTCTAACACCTGTTGAGGATTCTGACTGGCAGACTGTACTAGCTCTCACAAGCCTGCATGGTTTCTTACAGCTGCACAGTCTACTCGTCTTGAGCCAACACACAGCCTGGCAGGATATGACAATCACAAGAGAATGAATACAGTTTTTGCACATGGATTTATGTCAATTCACTGTATGTATCATGTGAATGGCTCTGATCAATCTGAACCATTCTCCAGGGATTTGCCCTTCAGTGCCTCTTTTCCTACTCATTGCAGTTCCAGTTTTAGGCCAAAAACAAATTTTCATGTTGATTTCCTCACAAGTCTTCATTCCCCCCTGCCCCCACCCCACCTGCTCATGCATCTCAATGATGACATTGCTTGAAAACCTGTGTTACGTTTATTAGAGACAGACAGCAAGGCTGAAAAGTGTGAGGTGGGTATATTGGAACACAAGATAGCCCAATATGTGGTACAGGCAGTGTGGCTGTGGGCTTGGCGGGCTGGAATAGTTTGTTGAGCTGAGGTTTGAGACAGGTGCTTTCTGACCGGAGACAGGTTGAGACGATGAGGCTGGCAGCTAGGTGGAAATCCTGCAAGAAGAAATGCAGAGGCCCTGGTTAGTTTGCAGAAACATTCTGTCACTGGAGAGTTAGTGGCCTAAGTTCTCTGCCATGTACCACGTGAGGTGGCTGAAAGACAGAAAAGCCAGGGTTACTGCAGGTCAGGGTGGCACTGGAGGGAGACCTGGTAATATGGAAAAGGCAGGCAGAGAGTGAATGCACGAAGTGTGACACTTGTATCCTTAATGTATTTTAGGCAAGTTGGTGTTCTTGCACAAAAAGTCTTACACGACCCAGATTTGACTGAGAGTTGAGAGGTGCCATTTCGATTGGGGTGGAGTTCAAGTCCTGTGGATGATCAGAAACTCACTTGGTGGTGAAGAAAACCTCCTTCTTGACTGGACAGCAAGCCAAGAATGCTCTCCAGGATGTAGGTGGACATGTCTCTTTGTCAAAGATCAAGAGAAGGTTTCATGAGCAGAACCTCTTGAACCTCGGGTAATCTTAAAGAGAGAGAGGTCAAGCTGCAAATCACAAAAAAGACACAAAAAGATACGGGTAGAGTTCTGGAATAAAGTTCTTTGGCACTGACTGAACAAACATCATCCTCCATCAAAATGATGGAAGGTATGGAGATAAAACGAACAGCTCATGACCCAAAGCCACCTCATCTGTCAAACATTGTGCTGGTTCTGTTGTGGCTCAGGCATGGGTGGCTGCACAACAGTGGAGTTCATTGGGTGCAAAGGATTTTCCACAGTATGATGTTAATGAGGATTATGTTTGACTTCATTTATACCTTTACACTTACTTTCAAACCCCTAAGCTTTGGGCAGCATGTGTTTAGAGTATGTACCATATATTGATGTAAACCTACTCAAAAACCAAGACTTGACATTTTGATGTTTTTGATAGATTGAATGTGCTGGAGCTCAGAGCCTGCAGAACAAAAACGTAACTTTTAACTGTCCAAATACTGACTGACTGAACTACACTGTTGGCCAGCTGGGGCAGTGCAGCAAGCTGTAAACACAGTGTTATGACTTGACATGGCTAATGTGTGAGCTGAGAGTTTTCCATTTACACATGGAGCAGATGCAGAGCAACATTAATATTAAACAACCTGTCTCTGACTGTGTTTGCCTAGTGTTTGCTGCTGAGCAGTTTGTGGACAGTGGGTATGTTAGATTTTTCACTAAAAACTGCTGCTACTGCTGGAAACCAGGTCAATATCGCTGAGACTTGTAGATCCGGGAACCTGCAGAGTTGTGTGATAACGCTGTGTGTTTCTTATTATGGGTGAAATTTTAATTGACTCACTAAACATATTTGGAAAAGTTGTTTTTCATCACTCCTTAAATCCAAAAGAAAGCTGTGAGACAGACAGACCTGCCTGCAGAGTGGTGGAAAAGTATTAAATGGTCCAGTGTTCTGAGAGGTGAACATTTATCTGTGCCCCCCAGACCTCCTTTAGGCTTTGGATAGATGGATGACTGAGATAATCATGGTAAGGCTCCTGCAGCAAACACCTGCAATGCACTACCTTGATGGAAAAGACTAGGTAGGAAACTACAAAAGGACATACCAAGGACAAACTTTAAAAAATATCAATAAAAATATCAATCGAGGGCCAAAAGAGTTTAAAGTTGATCGTAAGAAAGAAACTATTTTTATAAACTCTGTGTTATATTACAGCCATTGTTGCTTTTTTCTTGCTCTGAATCAGAAGCATCAATATTTCTTTAAATCATTTTCAAGCTTCTGATAATCTCTGTGCTGATAATTTAACAGAACCTAATTCAAATCAATGTTCTGGCAAGTACATTAAGTACATTAATAAGTTCAGACAAGTGCATTTCCTGTCCATACTTCCTATTTCAGGCCCACACACATTTTTACTTCTGCAGTGAATGCAACAATGGGTCAGACAGGTAAAGCCACACTAGCACACACTGGCAAGCACATTTCTATTTTCGATGATGTGAGTTTGACCTGCTGCTGCGGCTGCTATAAAAGAGAAAACAGCCTCAGTTGCTTGTCAGCATTAATAGCTATCATGGCTGACCTTGTCCAGTTCGTAGGTTAGTTATTCTGCGAAATTTTGTGGAAAAAAAAACAAAAACACACTCATTGTTCCAACAAAAGTCTCAAACTGTATTCAATCAGAGCTCTGATAAATCTGCTGACTGGACATGTCATCCAGAAGAAAAACCTCTTCCTCTGTACTGGGGCACATCTTTTGAAGAGGCAGACTGTGGTCTCAAAGCAGGTGAGCAATAATGAAGACAGAAACTGATCAGAGTCTATACCACAGATCCTCCAGCTATGGACATTCACCGTTTATTTGCAACATAAATCTGATCAGACTCCCAACTATTCCCGAGAAAAACACTCACAGTGTTCCTTGATCTGTGGAAAAATATTGCTAATAGAAGAAACCTTTTTTTTACTTTCATTAGTCAGCCAGATTGATGCAGCCTGGAGCTTCACTGACATGGATTGATGGCATAGTTTGGAAATAAAAAGCACAGCTCAATATGAAACAGACAAATAAAGAATGTTTTGGGGTATCATTTCTTCCCAGGAAAAGTGAGACTATATAACAATTACCATCGAAAATGGCCTGTCAAGTAAATTTATGGTGTCAGATATATTTAAAGCTGCACAAATTAGTGTTTTATGTAAACAAGGGATCATTTTCCTTCTTGTGATATGAAAGCTAATACTTGTACTGACACCAGCTCTGCAGTACCTGTTAGCTCTACAGATTCTTTCAGCATCTTTCAGCTCAGCATTTTTACTGTTTTCTTTCATTCCAGGAGTTGGTGCTTTGATCCTTTGCTCCTCTGGTCTGCATGTGCAAATGTGGCTGGGCAAGATACTGAGCCCCAAACGGCCCCTGATGGTTGTATCGTCAATGTGTAGTTGCATCAGTGAATGTGTGTAGGAATGGGAAAAGTAATTAGAAAAGTGTTATATAAGTGCAGGCCATTTACCATTTACTATGTTCTGGCAGCAGCGTGTGTCCCTCTCCTCTCACACTGTGCACATGAAACTGTGGCCCAGTGGTAGAATCTAGTAATATGACATTATTTGACATGTTAACATCAGAAAGTCTTGACAACACACTCTAACCTCTCTCTAATTGTTCGCCTCAAAGCCACCACTTAATGAAGAAATATATATCTTAAATAGTCTTTCTGTGTCAGAAGACCTTTGTAGTCTTATAAGTAAATATGTTTGCACCCTGGACAGGATCAATCATAAAAACATGACAAATCCAAAAAGAATGATTCAGCTAAGAACTCTTCTATTTCTAGGCCAGCTTTCTAGTTTCATAAAATCCAGTTTGTGTTTCTTATGGACAAAATCCTCCTGCTGGATCTATTGTCTTAGAACAATGTGTTTTTCCTCTATGGGGTTTTCTGTGTTCTTGTTTTTTTTACATTAGGCTTTGCCAAACAAAAGAAAGTGTGACAAGACTGAGAGCACAGGCCTACTGAAATTCTTCAAAAGGAAGACAGTGTTGTAAGTGTACACCAAACATTTTCACAGAACAAAATTAATCATTAAGATGCAAAGACAGGTGCGATGCTATCCTTGACAGCTGCAGAGAGTGAGGTGAGGAGAGGGAACAGTGAAGATGTAAACAAAGTGTAAATAATCAATGTTTTTTGTTTTTTGAATCCAGTCATATTCCTCTGAAAAAAAAATCATAGCCACCATAAGCATTTATGTTCAGATCTTTGGTTCCACCTTGACTGTTCACATTCAATGCCTCTGTGTTGCTTTCACTACATTCAATGGTTCACCACATTGATCCTGTGTAACGTTACAACTGCAGAAGCTAGCAGTGCTGTGAGAATAGCTAGAGGATTCTTGGGAGGATCCCGTGCCGATAGACCCAGGCCTTGCATTGTCCATGGACTCCTGTCCTTTCCACAGTTCTAAACCAGCCTTCCAGGTCGGCACTGGTGGATTTGATGGAGTTGGTGTCCTTCAGCCTACGGTTGAAGCCCTTCCCTTGGCTCTTCAATGGCTTTTCTGTAATGGGATGGGATCTGGACGTCTCCAACCCCGAAGCTGAACTTGTCGGTGACTTGCAGGTTTGAATTTCAAGCATGCCCAGGATATTTGCTTCTCTATCCCCTGGAGGATCCGTCGTGATCCCGGCACTGATGATGTTGTCACCGTCAGGTTGTCCAAGAAGGCTTCTGGTATGTTGCTCTGTTCCTCTCTTGAATTTCCTCCATCCTGTTCTTCCTAGGATACAGTTGGCTCCAGTTGGATGAGTTGCCTTGTTGTTTCCGACACCAAAATTGATGTCAGGACTCGGCAAAGACTGGGTGATGTCTGGTGGTATTTTCAGCTGCCTCTCCAGATCAGCTGTCATCACCCAGTCTTGGACTGTGCCGAGCAATCCGGTTGAGATGGTCTTTCATCTATTTGTTCGCTGTTCTTCCTGCCTGGCAAATGTGATTGCTTTTACTATGGTGTGGATGTGTCTACTTTCGCTTATTCCCTTCAGCAATGGATTTGAGGACCCTGTCGTGTCTCCACCAATAGCGCCCCCTCACCAAGTGCCCCATCCAATCAGATTTGATGGGAAGGACATCGTAGACCCACTTAATTAAGAACGTAATCGTCCATGGTTCCACTTCCAGGTGTCCTGCCAGCTGATGTTCTGCTACATTGTCTGCTCCAACCTCATCCAAACTCCCTGCTGATGCATGGCCACAGTTCCACTGGACAGCTCATCTTCTACAGAAGCTCGAACCTTGTCCTGCACAAGCTCCCATTTCTCTTTCCCTTTTGCAATGTTGTATCCAGTTGTTGTTGAGCTTCCGATTCCAGCCCTGCCCTGTTCCACGCTCCCAAGGAGAGCCTTGTGCTTTAGGCGAGCTTCTGCCTGGTGTACCTCATCTGCCCTCATCTTCCTCCCTGTTCTCACCGAGATTCCTGCGTCACCCACTCTAGAGTCTTTAATCCAGTGTACTGCAGAAGTTCTCGAGCCACTGCCACAATGAACTCTTCTCTGACTGAGCTGAATACAACTACGATTAATTACTACATTACTACTAATGCTACCATTAATTTGTTTATTTGTCTATTTTATAATAATTTCTTATTTTTATAATTTCCTATTTCTAGTTTATATATATATATATATATATTTTATGTCTATAAAGTAAATCAGGTGGCTGTTTGACTTAATTAAACAGGTTAAACTGTGCACAAATGCATGCACAGTAATGAGGAGGTTAAGATCTGCCTCGATTACAGAAATATGTGTAAACACACAACACAAGTGGATGCACAACTCTAGACATGACAGAGTGCTCACGACATGTGTTGGTCTTGACCTTTGCCATGGACTGTAACATCTGTTGATTGAAGCTGTTGATGACTTCACATCACAGAGAGGCTTTTTAATCTGTGGTCAAATGATGGGCACGCTGCACAGCGGGGTGACTGGACGGCGCTAAAAATGGCAAACTAAGGAGCTTTGTCATTTGAATGGAAAAAGAATATGAGTCTGTTTGGAAAATCCATGAAGAGCTGATTAATACTTCAGCTTATGTAGTACTTTGTAGTTTAAAATAATTGATTGAAACTCTGGTTGGTTTGGACTTTTTTAAAAATCCAAATGCAGATAGTGTTGTGTAAAATGTGGCACAAATATTACTTACTTACATATTATTTGATCAATGCGAGGAAGACTTTATGTGCATGTTGAGTGCATATTCAAACCTGCTCATTTACTTATATTATTATTTTTTTTGGTTTATTGCATCAAGTCTAATATCATTTAACCCTGCTAGCAGCGATGCAATTTTTTTTTTTTGAAGCAGCGGACTCATTGGTAAAGTAATTAATCATTTGTTGCAGCCCTGTTGTATATTGCAGCTTGTCCTATTCTTTTTTGTTATTAAACTTTTTACTTGGAATACAGTTTATACATTTAGCACGTTTCACAACTTTGCATTACCATTTTAAAACAAATTTAAAATGTTTGTTTTTAGAATTTAAAAACATAGAAATGAAGATAATTGTTTATATTTATTATTTATAGCAAAAGTAATATAATAACAATGAAAACAATAAAAGTAGAGTCAAGTAAGAAAGAACTCAAAAAGTAGGTACAGCAGGCAAAAAGAAATTGTATACTTGGACACACCTACTTAGATAATTCAAAGATAAAGATCTATCTGTTTACATATACACCTTAAAAAAATTTAAATTTGACAAGAACAAAATAACGGAGCATTATCAGACTGTCAGATTATCTAAAATCAGATCTAAAGGATGATAGGTAAGCAATCCATGGTCTCCAACAGCTTTCCAACAGCAAGTTTCAAGTCTTATAGCATTCTAAACATATGATGAATGACATTTATCCAGTCCTTAACAGTGGGAATGTCCGCTGCCAACCATTTTATTGGGAGAGGTTTTTTTAAGAGAGTAAGAGAGAGAGTTTAAGATTGAACATATATTTATTTTTTATTAAATATAACTAAATATAATGTCTCAAACTTAACTTGATTTGATATTTTCAGTACCTTCTTCAGTGCAGTTTAGATTCAAGTACTGAAATCCAATATACATACATATACACATATACAATCCAGTCCCAATGCTTTACTCACTCCACATGACCTCCAGGATGATGTCTCTGCCAGAGAAACTCCTTTGTGCTGGTGTTTTGAAAAATCTTGTTATATTTTTCCACCCAATCTCTCTCCAGGACAAGGCTAATGTACTGTTGTTGTGATTCATTTTCCCCATATATTTACCTGTAGTGTGAAATTTCCCTCCCTTTCGAATTTCTCCTTGATATACAGTATGTTGTATCTTCCCCTTTTGACTCTTGCAATAGACTTTTCAATTTATTACATATTTGTGTTATTTGGGTCTGAGTTACAGCCCAGTAAGAATATCCTCAAAATACCTGAGTTAGTTTTATGCAAATCCTCCCTGTTATGCCGCTTGAAAATATGTTCTCTACTCTGTTTCAGCAGTTAAATGTGGTTTGTTTATTTTTGTAACCGTAATAACACAGTACCAGTGCATGATGGGAAACAGGGAGTAAAATTGCCATGCGGTAACCAGCTACAGGCATGTGTGAGCTTTACCAGTTATCAGCTTCTGAGCTGATCGCCTTTCTTTCTTCTGTTCAACGTGCTTCAACACAGCTGACATTGGGTCAACAACTGTGACACCAGCTCTGCTTAGCAGCACATCCTGGCTCAAAGGACCAGCCTTTCTCCATGGTGTGCCACTACATTCATCTGAGCCTCAAGAGACTTACAAACCTGTTGACCCTGACACCGGCTCTGAAGTGTGTCCCCACGTGGTGACAAGCCTCACACATGTTACCAGGGATGTGGTACACCCTCAACACTTCAAATGTTTCTCCAAGTTCAGCACTCTATTCACAGCCATGGTGCACATCATCCACGTCGCTCCTTCTGTTGTCCACACTACCCAGAGTGAATGTCATGGGTGGCACATCTGTCATCCTACAGAGGAAGAGTTGCTGAGGGCCAAAGTGTGCATTGGGAAGAACGTACAGAAAGAATGCTATACAGAGAAGCTTAAGTGTATCAATTCAGGATCCAACATTCCATCATCAAGCAGCCTGTGGAAATTTCACCCCACCATAGACTAAGATCAATTTATCGGAGTAGGAGGCTGGATTGGACAGGCTATTGGTTTAAGGTGTAAGAACCTGTAAACGTCCTGGTTTGTAATAGGCCTTGTTGTATAATGTTTTTTTAAATCCAGAAAGCTTCTTAGATTTCCTCTGTCACAGAGGTCACTGTATTCTATCAGACCCTGACTGTCACATTGTTTAAATGTAATGTCCATTTTGCTGGACATGAAGCCTGAATCAAAGGCTGACTCAGACCATGGATTACTTTGGAGGCAATCTGTGATTATTCTGCCACCAAAGAATAAAAGCATAAAACTCTCCAGATGTGAACGTAAATTGAGCCTCTGCACAAATTGAAGGAAACGTGTTAGCTTAACACACAAACTTTAAGCTACCAAAAAAAACCTTAGGCATTGAGAAAAATATGTGTGGATAAAAATATTACAAATATAATTATTCTGTTACTACTGTTGTTGTTAGCAGGACTAAATTCACATAAATTTGATGCGGCTGTATAATGACACACAGTATTGAGTGTACTGTGTGTCTGACTTGCCCATCAATGATATGATGGACTCAGCTGGATGTGAAGAGCTTACACCATACAACATGTCCAAGAGGTGCCTGCAGTATTATTCCTAATGCAGACTTTATCCAGATGTGACCAGTGTTTAAATAGAATACATCAGAGGGTTGTTTTGGCCCTAATCCGCACTGGGTTGCCCTGGTGTGGCTTCTACAAACTACAAGCACAAGCACCATGGCTTAGAATTTCCTCACTCAGACACAACTGTGACTCAGGCCATAGAGCTGTACACTCTAATCCGGTTGTTCTACTCTAATGTCTTATTCAATATTGCACATTTCTCCTTCTTTATGTAATGCACAAATATGAAAAAACAGTGCATTTATATTTGCAAAAAATTATATACAATGGGGAAAATAACTATTTGATACACTGTCGATCTTGCAACTTCTCCCACTTACAAAGAATGGAGAGCTCTGTAATTTTTTTTATCATAGGTACGCTTCAACTGTGAGAGACGGAATCTAACCCCCCCCACCCCCCCACCCCCAAAAAAAACACATTGTATGATTTTTTTAAATTATTAATTTGCATTTTTTTTTGCATGAAATAAGTATTTGATACAATAGAAAAAAGAGAACTTCATATTTGGTACAGAAAGCTTTGTTTACAATTACAGAGGTCAGACGTTTCCTGTAGTTCTTGACAAGGTTTTCACTGCATCAGGGATTTTGGTCCACTCCTCCATGCAGATCTTCTCCAGATCTTTCATGTTTCGGGGCTGTCACTGGGCAACATGAACACAGTCATCTTGAGTTTCTTCCATTTTCTAATAAATGCACCAACAGTTGTTGCAAATAGCAAACAGACAAAAAAGAAAAGGGGAGGTGCATGATAATTAAGAATTAAGAAAAAAGAAAAATGTTGGAACAAGCTCAATCTTGGTTGACCGGGTTTTGTTTCAATACACTGTAGTGGTGACATGCATGTACAAACTGAGGAGGCAGGTGTCGGCAAGACATCATGAAGTGTTTTGAAGGTGTTCGGCATTGTCAGATTCTCTTTATACAACAAAAACATTATAACTGTTAAAATGAATGTGAAAAATATTTTTGCTTGAACCCTTTGGACACTTACATCAAGGCTTTTACATCTCAAGCCCCCGTGCTGAATTTCAGTCCCAGTACATTCAGTACCCTGAATCTACCAACCAATGCATGAAGGGAACATTCAGGCTGTTACCCACTGATTTTTAACTTTTAAAATGTATTTATATTTGGTTACATCTCAAAGTGTGCCACTGAGACAAACTGAGGTTTCAGGCATGACAAACCAAACAACTGAATCTCCAGTCCCATCCTTTATCGTCCACTCAATATTGTGCATCCTGCAACCTATCAGTAACTTTTACCCCTCCTGCCTCTGCTCTCCTTTACCTGCCAGCCTCTCCCACCTCATCGGCCTCACCTGTGCTAACAGATGCAACTTGTCTCCAACTAACCCAGTAAATACTGTATACTGTACCTCCCCATTTCACTCATTCCTTGCCTGATTGTTGTTTGTGCTGCAATGAAAATCTAGCACTCGTTGTCAGACTGATCACCTGGTACTGACCCTGCCTGCCTCTGACCTACTGAACGCCTCAGCCTTCTGTCCCTGACCATTATCTCTGTCTCTGCCCCGGTCTTGTCTGCCTGTCTCCAAGACTGAGGGATATTCAGCCACGAGGACTTCCCACTTCTTTGGAGCCTGGCGTCAAGTCACCACGCTGTCCCGCTGTTTTGAACTCGGCTCACTCTGCTGCCCACTCTCCACCGCTGGCTCAGCTCCATGAGGTGGGACTCTCGGGTCATGCAGGAGTCCACCAAGACCTTCAGTAAAGTCTTAATCTCAGTTGTTATTGTGGTCCAGTGTGCTGGATTTGGGTTCACACACATCATCCGTCAGCTGGTCTTCAGGAGTTATTCATTCACCCACAGACCAGCAGTATCACTTGATGGTCAGAGATACAGAGCAGAGATGGATCCTGACATATAGATTCAGTGATGGAGCCTAACAATACAGAAAGGACGACACAAGAAGTCCTGGACACCAACAGAAGAAAGAGTCTGTGGTCACTGCACGACAGGTGAGGTAGAGACAGAGATGCACCTCTCTTTAAAACCTGACAAAATAATATAAAAGTGGAATACTTTAAATTTTGTTAATCCTGAACTTCACAAAGCTGAATGACAGTGAAAAACCAACAGAGGAGAGGGACATGCAGTGTATTTAGGTGAACCATATGTAACTGCACCTCACAAACACATACAACATACACAGCATCACTGGATAGGACATTATCCTGTCATAGCTATGATTCAAATGGAACAAATACTTAATGAATAGTTTTTTCATGTCATTACTGTAATATATTGCATTCAGTATATCATTCACCTGACACTCCCACCACTTAAGTGTACTGAACTGAGTTGAGAGAGAGTGAGCGAGTGTTTGGCTTCAAAACACCCTCATCTTTTCTGCCAGCAGCCCAAACATCCTGTTGAGTTCACAGGGCTGCAGCTCACACACTCCCACAAACACACACCACCTCCCACAGTGTGTAGCAGCAGGCTGGGTGGCTGTCAGAAGTGATCTTCAGATGCTGTTGCTGGATATTGACTCTGACATCCTCTTCATCTCAGATCACAGACATGCCCCCAGGAGACACCTGCAGTATAAGCTTGATATTTTCATTGGGCACATTTAATTAAATAATGTTGGGACTTTTGTTTTTGTCGCTCTGGCACTACGCTCACACAGGATTACAGCATTTTAACATGTTCCCATTCAAATGAACCATCACAACGACCAGGTGGAGACAGGGTTTTGATGTAGCATCATGTTATTAGAACTCCATGATAAAATTTGACGGAATAATCTTCATCTATCCATCATGTTAGTGATGGCAGCAGCATGTCTTACTTGTATTGCAGTTAAAAATGTGGCAACACATGCTGCGTTCTGTGCCAGGTAGGTTAAGTTATGTTTGATGATGCCGAACAAATTATGGTAAAAACTTGATGTGGCCATGTTACTTTTTTATTGCTACTTTCATGTAGCTGTGGGTGATGTGTGAGGGAGGCAACCTCATTATTACAAAGGACCAGTTCCTTAGCAGGAGTGTTCTCCTGTGTCAGAGCTTATCCTGAATTATTAATTTCATTTATTTCCTCTTGGTTGCATTAAAGTCAAAGACATTTCACTGTACTTTTGTTGACAGACGTATCATCCTGCAGCAGAGACTGACTGCAGTACAAAACTCTTGTACTTATAAGAAATAAAAGTAATTAAAAACTACTTACAGCTTTGAATTTTGTTTATATATTTATTTATTTACTCGTAAGCCTGTTTGACACAGCTGAAAGAATAATGCTAAAATTCATACATTACATGAGAATGCATCAAACAAATTATTCAAGGGAATACACAAATGTAACTATTTAGAAGTACTCATGCTCTTATGATGGGGCAGTGATATAATAAATCTAATCCACACAGTCACACAGTCAGTGATGGTTCACCAGATGTCCTTTCTGCAATAGGCAACTTTTAGTCTGAATTAACTTCTTCACCATTTTTTGATATATTGCACTGTGATCTATGTCGCTCTGTTTACAGCAGTCGTGCCCCCTTTTTTGTTTTTTGTGCTACAAACCCCACCCCTTTAATGTGAACACATTTGGGAAACCCTGGGTTGACGTATTGAGTTGATAACCACTGTCATGCGACTGCTAAAAGAGACTGCAGTTGTTATGCTAAGTGAGGCCAGATAACAGAAAGATATCCTTGAACCGGAGTCGTTGTAGAGCTTTAGGTTGGAATTCTCTTCTCTTTCTGTAAATATTTCTGTATACTGTGTATACATTTTGCTGTTATAGCAATCTTTTGCAATTGCTACTTGGGTTGCTCTACTTTTTTTGCTATTGACGTTTAAAGAGATAATGCAAATCCAGAAAACAGGGTTGAAGGTTAAATGACTAAATGAGAACTTTTTTGATAAAGACTTTGGTAGGGATGATGTAAGGGGGGAGTGAGGTGAAGGGCAACAGGGAAAATGACGAGGGGCTGGGACGAACAGGGAATGATGATTGAGGAGTTGGCAGGTGAGGCAGGGGCTTGAGGGAGACCGGAGGCCAGTGAAGATGGGCAGGTTTTGACATGATGGGCTGAGTGGTGAGTGTGTCAAGATGGCTGACAGGTCAGCAGGGAATGATGCCAAGCTAAGCAAGAACACGAGGAGCTAAACTTAGTATGCACTATACAGTAAAGTGGCCAAGAGAGGTTGATACCAACAGCAATGTGATGAACCAGGGATGTGCAGAGACAGTGAGGAGGTCATAGACAGAGAGAGACAGACAAGGGAGACAGGAGACACAAGAGGAGAGGGAAAAAAAACATTTGAAGTCTAAGTAAAAGACTTGAGTTGTGGCACTGTTCATGACAGGGTCTGAGATAACAGTCAGATAGGGACCTTCTGACCCAACTTTATATCTGATGTCAGTGTGAAACAGCTCTGAGGGGAGGTGAGTGCAGAGCACAGGATGAGGATAGGCAGGAAATCCCAGATGTGGAGTGATGCAGCAGCAAAGGCCGGATTAAAACTCTGAACATCAAATTGTCTTATGTAACACATTGTAGTGCAGACGACAGCCACCAGCAGCTGTTACGCAATCCACTGTTGACCTGGCAAGGAAGAGACATGCGTGCATGTGCATTCTGCACACACACAGACACGCACACACACACACACACACACACACACACAATGCACAAATATTTAAAGCGACACACAGATGCACAAAGCAGGTTCCATGCAGGGATATATAAAGATTGTATAATAAAAGATCATATACATATATAACAGAATACAACTTAAAAACCATGCAACTGTACTTCTGGTTAATTATCATGGTCCATTAAGTGTTATATTTTTTTGAAACATTATAATTATAAACCATTAAAAATTCAAATTAAAAATTTTATTGGATTTTAAAATAGTCCCCATTAGCAATCGTGGCTTTATTTCATCCATTACTGATGAGTCTTACATATTAAATGACAAAATATGTTGATAGTCCATGACTTCCAGAATAACAGGATTACTCACCTTCAGGGGTTGGTTAGGTTTAGGTACTTGAACATTGGGTCAGTTCTCATCAAACTAATGAAACAAAGTCATTGCCTCTACCCAGTGGGCGTTGCTTATCTACACACAATATACATGGGTGGATGGATTACTCAACAAAACAGCCCAAAGTCGACCAAAAACTCCAATTACTACATCACCTGCATTACCTGCTTACATTATTACCTGTGAGTCCCTTATGTGTGGGGCAACAAGTCCTCAAACTGAGAAGGTCCTTTGTCCCTACCCTTGGATACAAACCTGTGTACTATTTGCCATTATGGTAACAATAGTAAACATGCATTTAAAGTTGTGGAACAGTCATGGTTTGATTTGGTTAGGTTTAGATGGAAAAATTGATTGGGGTAAGGAAAAGATTGAGATTTGGTTTGAAATAAGCACTTTTTTATAAGGCTTTATAATAATTTCCTTCTTTCCTTTATTTTGAAAACCCATCCAACCACCCTGACCTCCTCCAAACTTGGACTTCGCTCTTCATACTACCTCATCTGACTTCCTCCTTTGGTTGTATCATCATCATCACAACAGCTGCTAGAATTTGCTGGCAGGCATCAACAACTTTCCTCCAACACTGACCATGAAAGCTACTGTACAGAAGAAATTATTAAAACAAATACACTGAATGGCTATCATGGCCATAAATAGTATCAAAAATGGAGATTAATATAAAGTCACTAGGATTATAACATAAAGCTTACAGCTGTAGAACAGCTGGTATTTAGGAGATAAGCAAGGTTTTCATCTGACAACAACAGTATATTTTTAGCCATAGTTTTAGGGGCCTGCCACAAAAGAAACGCATTTAAACACTAAAACACAAAAAATGTGACTGACACTCAGGAAAGAGTCTGCATATTGTTTACAGTATACAGTTTATTGTAGTATGCAGTTGCCAATTAAAACTGAACAGCATTACAGCATTGAGCTGTTACTGACCCTACAGTCTCCTCATCATGTCGCTGATGTACCTGTAGTTTGGGATCAGTGCCATCAGGTGACTCCCCAATGAGGTGTTCCAGCTTTACAGTCTAATTAAGGAGTGCAGGATTGATGTGATGGGGATGTGTGAAATCTGCTTAAAGCCAAATGAACCTTTCTTCTGAAAAGGGCAGTAAAGTTATTCCTGACACCTGTTATGTCATGTAGTGAGCTCATCCTGTTATTGCTATTCAAACCTCAGCAACCTGTTAGCATCTGTTCTGATTTCATCTCATAGTTCTAATTCACAACACTTTAATTTCCAAGACTATTAAACATTTCAAACAACCAGTGTCCCTGCTAAATCATACAATATTTTGTAATGAATGTTTTACCATTCTGCAACACCTTTGTCACCAGAACATGAAATTCATTTTGTCTCTTAGCCAGGGGTGGAAGTGCTCTTGTAAGTCTTTTTTTGTGTGTTTTTTGAGTATTAAAAAAAAGAATAACTTCACTTTCTTAAGTATTTGTTTAACTCCGGTAATTTACTTAATTGTTAAATCAGAAGTCACAGAATGACGCTATGATTATGATTGTGTGAGAAACCATATCAGCAGAGAAGAAAGAATTGATTTAACCACAGCACACACCTGCAATGCTAATGCAGAAAGAAAGAATGCAGCACAAACCTCAGAAAATCAGCAGAGTGTGTAGACACAATGTAAGCCTTGTTTCAGAACTACATGCGTGAGGCTTAATTTACCACAGCTGAACATTTCACAAATAGATTTCTCAAATATGACTCAAAATGTGAAATTTGGCCCTATCTCGAAATGATGAAAAATTGTTTGATTGAAAAATTCCTGCATCCAGATTCTGATATGGATCACTCCCAAAATGTAATGGTTTTAAGATACAGCCACCTGTGGTAGAAAATGGTGGTGAAAATCCCTCCATAACTTTTTCATATAATTCTGATAACGAGGTAACAAAAAAACAAGAAAAAAAGTCTACTGGACTGGACTTGAGAATGTACATTCACCATATTGTGTTCACATGCCATGGTGTCTCCTCTGCTTGTTCCTTCGAGTTGTTGTTTCTCTATAAGACTAACAGGAGACAAGGAAAGCCAGTAGTTGATAAACCCCTTCAGTGCCACGAGAACTATTCATCTGCAAAGGAAGTCTGATAATAAATCTATAGGCATCCTACTCGTATGTATATTTTGCAGGTTAATTTGGTGAAAATCACAAATATAAAGAAGTAATAAGGAAAACACTTTCTGTGACTCATCTTTTATTTACCAAACCATTTTAAAGTGATTTTTTTAATGACATGTGGGACATGTCATTAAAAACAATCACAATGACATGCTCAGAATTCCTGGGCATCGCCTTTGCAGCAACACCAACGTTCAGTTTCTTCTGTGTCCTCTCAGCAACAGCGGAAGGCTCCTCCACCTTAATAATAAAAATAGATGTATATTTACCTCATTAAGGTTCACATTTCATGGTGTCCCCTCTGCTTGTCTCTTGTCTCTACTGGTCATTGTCTTTTAATCCCAAGTTGCTTCCTCCTCCTTCTTTAAAAGACTAATGAAAAGTAATAATAATAATAGTAATAGTGAGAACAAGTGTGGCCTGTGGGAACAGACTCTGTGCTGCAGGACCGGTTCAAGGACACAGACTGGAGTATGTTTGCTACTCAGGCAACAACTCACCCCCATATTGACATCAAGAGCTACTCTTCCTCAATAATGGATATCATCTTCGCCACCATAGACAGCATCAACACCCAGAAACAGCTCACCCTGTACCCTAATCAGAAGCCCTGGATGAAGAGGGATGTCCGTCTACTGCTCACAACACTGCCTTCAGACCAGGAGACACACAAGTCTACAGTACAGCCAGGGCTGACCTGAAACGGGGCATCAAGAAGGCCAAGCACTGCTTCAAGCTGAAGGTTGAGGAGCACTTCTCCAACTCAACTCGCATTCGGGTCATCAGTGACTACAAGCCCACCAACCCCTCCCCCCTTTCTCTGATACATCCTTCCTAAATGAGCTTAACAGCTTCTATGCTCATTTTGAGAAAGATATCCACGTACCTGCAATAAAGGCAGAGCTGGCTGCTGACCACCAACCACTAACACTCACCCCCACTGATGTGGAAGCAGTGCTTAGCAGGATCAATGCACACAAAGCCGCAGGCCCTGATGGCATCCTTGGACGTGTGCTCAGAGCATGCACTGGGGAGCTGGCGGGGGTCCTGACAGGGGTTCTGATGGACTTATTCAACCTGTCCCTGGCCCATGCTGTTGTTCCAACCTGCTTCAAATCTACCACCATTGTGCCGGGACCAAAATACTCGAATCAATGACTATCGCCCAGTGGCACTCACCCCCCATCATCTTCAAGTGCCTAGAGCAGCTGGTTCTGGCACACCTCATATCCTGTATGCCCCCCACCCTGGACCCCCACTGATTTGCCTACTGCAAGAACAGGAGTAAAGAGGAAGCAGTCTCCACAGCGCTGCACTCTGTCCTCACACACCTGGACAATAACGACACATAAGCCAGAATGCTGTTTATAGATTTCAGTTCAGCATGCAACACTGTCATCCTGTCTAAGTTAGTAAGCAAATGTACAGATCTGGGCATCACAGCTCCCATCTGTAACTGGTAACTGTAACAGGCCACAACTCTCCACTTAGAAGACCACTGCTCCTCCACCCTCATCATGAACACTGGCATACCACACGGCTGCATGTTGAGTCGGTTCCTCTACTCCCTCTCCACCCACCACTGCAGACCTGAACATGGCTCCAACACCATCTTCAAGTTTGTGGACGACACTACAGTGATTGGCCTCATCAAGAACAATGATGAGTTGGCCTACAGGGAAGAGGTGGATCACCTGGCTGCGTGGTGCGAGGACAACAACCTGATTGATGCTCAATACCTCAAAAAACAAAGAGCTCATTGTGGACTTCGGGAGGAATGCTGTCATCCACCCATCCACATAAAGTTTATGTCATAAACGGTGTGACAGTGGAGCGCATGACCAGCTTCAGATTCCTGGGGATCCACATCTCACAGGACCTGTCCTTGACAACTAACTGCTCCAAACTGGTCAAGAAGGCTCACCAGCCCCTCTTCTCCATGAGGACTTTGAAGAAAAACCTCTCCACCTCTCTTCAGACATCCTGGTGAACTCCTACCGCAGTACCATCGATAGCATCCTTACCAACTGTGTTACAGTCTGGTCCGGAAGGCAATGCAGAAGGTGGTGAAAACTGCCCAGCGCATCGCCAGAGCTTCACTTCCTGCCATTGACAACATCTACAGGAAGCATTGTCTCAGGAAAGCAACTAACATCATAAAGGACTCCTACCACCCAGCACACAGACTGGTTGCCCTCCTGCCCTCTGGGAGGCGCTACATGACTCTCCAAACACGAACCACCAGGTTCAGGATTAGCTTCTTCCCCACAGCTGTCTCCCTGCTGAACTCTGCCCCTCAAGGCCCCCACCCCCATTTTGCACACGCACGCCAACTCCCCATCCCTCCACCCCCCCAGGAGGTGAACTGGACTAATTCCCACTACTTCCTTGCACTACTGTCAGTGCTTCTCTGCACTAATGTACATTCTGTAATTACATCACAATCAGTGTAAATCATATAATCACATCTGTATAGTTTTAGCCTGTTATAGTCTGTACATACCTGTAGCAATAGAGTATTTATTCACTTCATACCAACATTTTGTAGCAACAAATATTTATTCATTTGCACTATGTATATATACTATGTATAGTATATAATGTATTTATTGTACACTAGCTATTTAATTCACTGCTTAAGCACTTCTGGTTGGAGGCTAACTGCATTTCTTTGCTGAATACTTGTGACACGTGCAATGACAGTAAAATTTAATCTAATCTAATCTAGTAAAACTAACAACAACAACAACAACAATAATAATAATACTGTGGAATAAATGTGTATTTACCTCATGAAAGGCGTGTCCAACTTTTCAGTCACACAAGCCAACACTAAGAAAGTACAAAAGGTGCAAGACACACCAAAGACACTGACCTGTGTGCCATGATATGATTGTCTCACATGTTACTTATCACCATGTGTTATTTCCCAAAATTTTTTAATGTACGTATGTGTGTTTACTCTTTGCTCCACTCTTTGCTCCGAACTATCTAGGCTTATTAGAGGTCCAAGCCTGAAGGGACCTGTTGGATGCCTTACTATATTATGGCATTTTCTGACATTTTGGATGCCTTATTAAATGATGTCCTTTTGTGACGATTTGGACACTTTACTGTATTATGATATTTTTAACATAACATAACATAACATAACATTTTTAATGTTTGGGATGCCTTACTATGAAATCACATTTTTGATGACTTGTTATACTATGATTTAAGCATGTCATGGCTCAATCAATGTGAAAAAGCTTGGCTTTTTGTACCATCACTGCAGACTCGGAAAGACTTCCATGTTTTCAGCTTACAGCTGGTCCTGTAAAGGTTCATATATACTGTATAAGACCTCAATGTTTCAGTTTACCAGTCAAAATTACAGCTTGGATATTGACATAAGTGCTAGTTACCTGTCTGAGACTCAAATGAGCACTTTTTTACTCTCTGCTATTTCATTTTCCTCGATAAAGTGCCCTCAAAAATTCCCACATAGGAACAGTATAATAGTGTTGTTAAAAATTTCCAAGTGCAATGCTTTGAATATCAAACATTTGAAAACTGACACGTACCTCTGAAGCTATCATGAACAACACAACTCATCAAACAAAAACATGCACAAACAAACAGACAAATTACTACTAATTTAACAGTCCAAATATTGAGCGAAAATGTGGAAATTCACTGGGAGGAAAGAAAAATTTTTCTCGGACAGCTGTTTGTCAATGTGCCGTGCATCTTAAGAAGAGGGGGTATTCAAACTGAGATGTTGTAAAGCAAAAGTCCTTAGAAGCAATGAGGGTACTGCAGCAATCCCCCTTTAGGTATCAGAAGTGGATTATTATTATTATTAGTAGTAGTAGTAGTACTATTGTCTAACTGTTGTGCTACACCCTACTCTCCTGGGGGATGTTTATTTCCTGTTCTGGGTTCAAGACCACAATCTCACTAAGCAGGTACATGACAGTGGTTATCAATTTGATAAGTAAACCCTGGTTTTACCGGTTTTACCGCTATAGAGCAGCATTTTCCAAAACAAAAAAACAGCTATAATATTTGACAAATATGAAGAAAATAAACGTTTGATGCAAACTAAAAGCAACAGCTACAGCTGCCAAATGGAGGAAGGACAGCTGAAATATAATGTGAATGCTCAGTGATATTACCTGCCTATAATATCAGCCCCATCAGTGGGGCATGAGTAGATCTGATCATAATTTTATTATATTAGTATATATAGTATATTCCATTATGGTGCGTATGACAATTTTCACCCCCTTTCAGCTGTGACCATGCTGATGTCAAACACACAAGAGCACTCCTGCTGAGGCGCTGGCCCTCCATCATAATGAGGGACACCCCCACCACGCCCACTGCGTACATAGATAATGCATGGTCTGTGGGACTGTGAGCACACTGTGGGCACACAAAACTGACCTAACAACATACGGCTCAAAAAGCTGACACAGAATCTTTTTCTCTCATATAAAAACCATCAGGGGTCAGCCAGTCTCTGAACACACTTCTCAGAGACCCTGTCATGATCCACCCCTCAAGCCCCACAGGATCCTCTGTGAACGATGATGTCACGTTCCAACAGAGCTGATTGGTAAGCAATGTTGATCTGTTGTCTCGAACATAACCTGCTGTGGAGCAGGTTAGGTGTACAGCATGTTACTATGGTGATTTATTTCAGTAAGAAGTAAAGCACCAATGAAACCCTGCAAACCCTCAGAAGTTACCTCATTAACCACAAATTCCGTGGAAAGACAGGCCTGTCGTTTTTATAATGTTGCAAGCATCATGATGCAATGCAATCTGTCTGGGGAGAAATTGCTTTATTCATTTTGTCATTTCAAAGAAAGGAGATGATAACTTTTTCACCCAGCTGTATAATTAGATGGCAGCCAAGTCAATAAGGATCCCATCTGCTGTCCAAAACATTGAAACAATCCAATAGCACAGCAGTTTGCACAACCCTGCACTAAATCAGTTTATAGTGGTGATATTCTTGAAATATTTCAGCAAGTAAGTAATCATCAACAAATATAGGTGGTTTCATGAATTACCTAGTGAAATAGATGATACATGTTAATGATAATGCTCCATACCAACAGAGCCCCTACCTCGGACTTCTCTCATTCTCTCAGTATAAAAGTACCTTAGTGTACCATCAATTCTTCACTGAGCTCCTCACTATGTCCCTGACTCTGACCCCAGATGTGCTGCGAATCAAACTTGACTCCATTTATGAATTCATTTTCTCAGTCAGTTCACCACGACAGGTGGGCGATGAAGCACACACTGACAGGTAAATAGAGAGCTTCACCTTCACACACACTTCCCTCAACCTTCTCTGCTTTCTTTTAGCCTTTTATTCCAAAGGCCCCATCAAGTTCATGCATGCAATTTGCAAGCCCGAACAACTGAGTGACCTGTTTGGATATGTCAGACATGAGTGGCCAATCAACAGTCCACTTCTATTTCTAAAAAAGGGTTTGTCCATCGTACTGCTTAACAAACCAGTAGCCTGCTGTCAAACAGTCCCAGAGACCTCAGCCCAGGTTTCCCCTATTAACAACAACAATTTCTAACAAAACAAATACAATACCTGACTGAACACACAGTTGTCACTGATGACAAGGTCCTTCAAAATCTGGATACATTACAGAGGTTTTATCAACAAATGTACAGACAAAACCCACCAATGAATGTATCCTACACACAGCAAGTACTGTGTGTGTGTGTGTGTGTGTGTGTGTGTGACTGATTGAGGTGACTCTGTGCCACAGCGCTCCATTATTGACTAAAAGCCACACTGTTGCACTTGTTGATATGTTCATTACCATGAAACACACACGCACGCACCCTGCTACAACAAATACTCACTTCAGCACCAAATATGATTAATCCATGGCTGAAAGTATTTCCAACAGAATCACTATTTCCTGGTGTTTTAGTAACAGTTGATGAAAAGAAAACCCACATGTCCAGCTGTTTCAGGAAAATATTGAAGTTTTTATAAAAATGAAAGTATGGGGAAAATACAAAAGATTAAATACAAATATACAAAGTACATCAAACATACTAACAAATGTCAGATACAAAACAAACTTTATAGTCAGACCCAGTAATAAGAAATGGTGTACTATATGATAATATGATATGTTCTTTCCTTATGTTTCACTGAAGTGGCCACACACAGCCTGTATCTTCTTTTATTCATTAAGCCATGACAAAATTTGAATGTTAAAGTCCTATGTTCTTAGTAACTACTAGCCAGTTTAAACCTAGCGATTTACTAAACCTTTCAAAAAGTGTTAGCTTGTACTGACTCTACCAATGTATAAATCTCTCAACCTCTGGAGCGCTCTCTAATTAAATCTATTTTATAAAGTTGCTCTGGAGCTTCTGATCCCATCACATGGTCTTCATCAGCAGAGAGGGTCTGCCCAGTTGGTATAGTATTGTAGTTGAAATATTGTATTGTTCTCTGTTGTATTGTTCAGAACTTTGAGGTCTTTTAGCAATGTTGGCTTAAAAACATGAGTAGGGTGTACAGTGTCAGTTCCATTTGTATTCAGTAAAAGTAGCTGTGGTTAAGATTTGTCATTTGAAAATAACCTAAATGGGGCTGGTATTATCAATATTACCTGCTCAAATGTGTGTCCTTTAAAAAGCACTTGATGAAATGAAAATGACCAATGAAAATTCTCTCAAACACACTTTTTTTTTTACAGTGCAAACGTCCTTGTAGGTGACACGAGGAACTATCATCCCAAATACTTTTTAATGATAAAAGTGAACAACTGAAATTCTGAACCCCATCCACATACTCTGACAGTTTTGATCAGGATTATTATCAGGCTTTTAGCTCCCAAAATTCTCATAATAACAGTAATTAGGGTTGTCAAGTTGTCATGTTGTGAATGTGAGGACCTTTCTGTTCTACTTTCAGGAGCACAGAGGCAGCACCCAGATGGATTCAGTAGAAATAACCATACACTTTAAACTTATATTTATTGTTTAAATACAAAGATATCTCAAACAAGTGTGTCTCCTGATTCCCCATCAGAATATATAGTGATCTGTAGGGGTTCACACCCTGAAGTTCAGCATCCCATACAGTTTAATTTATACCACATACCATGGCTTGGTTACGTCTATGCGGGATGTATGGTACCCCAATCATGGGCCAGAATTTTTGGGTTTGACAAAGAACCAGAGGAACCCTGAGCATTTGTCCGATATATCTAATATTAGAGGACAGAATGTTTTTTAATGCAACAGAACATTTTCTCATATGTGCATACAACTAGCTTAAAATACAAAATGTCAGTCAGTAAATTCTGTGATAAATATTAAACACAAGACTTTTTTGCAAACTGGAGCTTCCCATGGTACCTAAACCGCTAAGGCCTACGTTTGATGTTCTGTTTTGTTTTTCATTGTGTTTTACAAAAAAGAACTTTTCTGACATACATTCCAGAAATTGAATATTACACATGTTTTGTTCTTTCAGCTCTGGGATTGAGCACATTCAATGTAAAATAGAATAAGCAGTACAACATTAAATTGCCAAGCCTCAGCTTTAATTTGAGGAGGTTTCTTTCCATCACAATTCTTGCGAAATCTTATCAAATATAACACATGCTCATGACACATTCAGAATGACTTTCGCTTTGGGAAGATATCTTCTGTGTTTACATAATGTGAAAATATTCAGAAATCTATTTAGAAATCATAGAAAACAATTGCCACAAATTCTGCCTGTTTAAATTTGTCTTCAGGATCAAAGCGATGCAGTGATGGTTATCCACGGGTACACATAAACTGCAATTCACTAATTCAGCCTATTACTGTTGCTTATTTGCCGAACTGGAAACAAATACATAACAAAAAGCATGAGACTCGTAAGAGAATATCAGCACCTACTTGACATACAACAGCTCAGCTGATGAGCTTTCCTGTCATATCGGTTCCCAGATCAGTTTATATATTGGTCAGCCACTATTTTGACTTCCTCTGTTTTTGCACAAAAGCTAGACTTCACACATAGGTGATGAAAAAATTGGAAGGGCAAGCAGCACAGGAAAAACAAAACAGTGAGATCCATTTTAAATTGTAAGGTAGTCCCTCCAGATGGGATTTAAATTACAGGAGGACCAAAAAGTTCGCAGAAAAATAGTCAGTAATTGTGGCTCTAATGATTACTGGGTTGGACGTGAAAAATGATACCTCTATGCTCTCCAGATAGGGGCAAAGGGCAGGTAATATTCAACTCACCCCACCTTCCCTGGAGAAATAAATCCAGTCTGAATGGAGCTTAAGTCAAATCAAGTGGCCGGTAAATTGCATTATTTAAGGCTGAAAATTGCCTATATCTTCTCTCAGGCTGTTTAACGGGAGTGGAGTTAAACAGGTGTTACCATGTGGCACACAGAGGAAAGAAAAACATTTAACACGGTAGTCACTGCTCCCCACAGATCCAGGAGTGATGTGGTGTCTGAAGGGCAATCCAGCGGAGCCTTGATAAGACAGATGCATTGGCGTTCATACAGTCTGCACACAACAATAATGAGCTCTGCATCCTGATTCCAGCATTAGCGTTAAATCACTTGTGAATTTTGAAAGTCTTTTTTCTGTATGCGTTCATGTTTATGAAATGTTGTGTATCTGCAGGCCAGTTTACACCAAAGATTCATAACAAGACCAAACTGTTTCAGAATGTCGCAGGGGGGAGATGCAGTGGTGTAAATGTCTCATGACAGCTGAATGAGTCGCCTGCGATTCAACAGTAGGTGTGGCATTTGTTTCAGCAGCCAATCAGCTCACAGCAAAATCAGCCTTTCCGATACAAATGGTCAGCTGGTCGAAGCAGTGGAGTTTTGGAGAGTGGAAAGAGAGGATCTGCTCCAGAAAAAGACATGAAAATTGAAAAAGAGTCTTGAGTTCACGGTATAAATTGGCATAAGCTCCTTTTTGGTCGTAGCAAAATATCCACTTTTATTTAAGTATCCAGAAAAGCAATGCTAAGTGCTATGGGGTTGTTGCTATAGAAACAATACACTGTCTCATCCAGCTGCAGTGGTGTAAACTGAGCAGGTTTCAGAAAGTCGCAGACCACAGCATTGCAAGTAGCTTCAAGTTTCATCTCGCCCCGTCGTGAATCTTTAAAATAAACTGACCTGTACACTCTGGCTGAAGCGTGCTCCGATTTGTTCCAGAGCATCACATGAGCAGAGCCACAACGCCACACAAGTAATTTTTAATGGTGGTCAATTAATGGTTAAAACCTTGAGCATCCTTGGCATGTGTCACATACAAGCAGCCATTCAAATCACATAAATCTCCTGCTGTCTCCTGTTATTTGTCCAGCCTGGTGAAACAGCTCTCTGCCACTGACAGACAGATGCATCTGAGGAAAGAGATACTGGAGGACAGTGGATGAACAGACTGAGCAGAACAATTCCCTATCTGATTGCAAAACTCAATGCGCTCCTTTGAACGAGGTCATCATGACTGATGCAGGTGCAGCTCAGGTGCACCCCGACTGACACAAAGTCACGGGTCCTCAGCGGGGGTTGTTGAGCACTCCATTGGCGAGAGTCAGTTTGCTCCACCTCCTCTGACTGAGGAGTTTGCGATTCTGTTGAACCTTCAATCGCACATCGAAAACCTCTTGGATGGCTTTCTTGAAGCAGTGGAAGTTGTAGTCAATCAGTCCTATGAGGGACAGAGAGAGAGAGAGAGAAAAGACAAACATGTGAAGAACCAAAAACCCTTTACTACTAAGAAAAGTTCCACCATGAGACAGAAATCAGAGACCCTGAAGGGGTGTTATTTGCCCAATCTTAAGATGATTTTTTTTCCTACAAAATATGGCCGAGAGAAAAGGCTTCAACAATGAGGACTCTCTCCTACTTAGATTAATAGCTCTCAAGGATTTTCCCAACAGGACTAATGTGTTTATGTAATGTGTTTCCTGTCCTTTAAAATGCACAGGTTATATTAAACAATGTCATGAAAAAGCAAATATCACAAACATATGTCGTTTGGAAGAGGAACATTTCTTATAATATAGTATATATGAATTATTATTTATTATTATGCCATTCTGTCTTAATCAGCAAAAGTGATAGAAGTCCTTTTTTTATACTATCATAAAACATTTAATACAATATTATAAAACCAACATGAATAATTGCACAAAGAGCCAAGATGAGAATTTAAGAGCTGAGATGTTTGGAATACTGCAAATGAAATCTCAGAAAGGTAAAAAGTTATGTCTTTAATTTCTTTTTAAAACTACCAAGTGAGTTTGGCTGGTCAAAGAAGCAGAAGGAAAGTGTCCCGCAGTGTACAGCTCAGCTGAAACATTAGGGGTATCTCAAAGAAAAGTGGGATGCTGAAGAAGGGCGGCTGCCCATCCAGTGCTGCATGAATCAACAGTTTGAGTGGAATGCTGTCCTACATCTCAGTACCATCTCAGTACTGCCAGGGAGGGCATTTCTGCCCAGAAATGTTAAGAACATTTGCACCTGGGGCAGGGTTGGAGGATGTGTGTATATGAGATTAAGTTAATCTGATGGGAAACTGCTTGAGAGGAGGCAAACAAAATTTAGTGGCGAAAAAAAAATAGTAATGTTAGTTAATCACATGTTTATTATGCTCACCAAATAAATACAAGAACATATTCTCAGATAGAGGAGATGTCAGATTAAGAGATGCTATTTTCAAGTCTTCCATTTAATCACCTTGGGGACTATGAGAATAAATATGCAGCACCACAAAACAAAGTGAATAACAATGTTCAAGGCATAAACACTGCACGACACGCTCATAAAAGGTTGTAAACAGACGAGATTGTAAACACCATATGGTCTGTGCTTCCTCAACTTTGCAGAGACCCCTGAGATGCGAGACTCGTCAGTATATGATCTCCATGGAGACGATTAATCTCAACAGACAAAGATGACAAAATCATAGAACAGTGGGATGAAACAGACACAGCTGCCACACAAACACAACTCAAGGTCTAAAAAGCAAGAGTAAAGTCAGAAAAATATAATAAAAAACATAAATAACATGATTACTTACATTACAATTACATCTCTTTTAATTATTATCTCATTATTAAAAGAGATTCAATTGTGAGGAATGTCATTGGTGGCATGTATTTTCATCATTGTTGGGCTACATAATCTCTTTATGCATTTGGCAGTATTTACATTAATTAGGTGCTGATAAATGCTGTGGGCACGTTCATAGGAAGTTATAGACCTGTATCACTCATTTCTACTAGTGTGAGTTTGGTGGTGATTTTTAAAAAAGGATATCATCATATTGTGATTGATAACTCTTGATTTTCATTTTCAGTGAAGGTAAGGGTGAATGATTTTAATGCTGTGTCAAGCATTCATGCTTTTAATTTTTCACCCCCACCCAAGTAATACCGTTCACAACCTTTTTTTTTTCAGCAAATGCAATGATCCTCTGTAATTTGGGACATACCCAAGACATGTTTTGAAACAAATACAACCAGCCATCTGAAAGAGATGATCTATCACTGTAAATGTCTCCCCGGAGAGGATGGCAACGTGAACCATTTACCTCTACATTTAAGTAACAGTACAGTGTTACATCTCTCAAATTACTCCATGAAATAAACAGCCTAGTTTTCCATAGTCTGAGCTTGGAGTGCCTTGGAGTGGACTTTTAATGAGGCCATCTCGGCGTGGCCTCAGTTTAATGTCATCAGCTGTCATCAACTGTTTGCCACGATCAATGACGAGAGAGGGTGTGCGCAGATGGACAGTCAGAAGGGTGAAGCTCAGCGTGATATCATGGGATTTTGTAGAAACAGCATGCCACTGTCGGGACATTTCACAGTCTGAACATTGCATGTTTAATGACATTTGGTGAAACAGGCTGTTGTGGAAATCAAGTTAGCTTTGGCGTGATGCGACTCCAGAGCAAACCACTCTCTTCCCGCCCAGCCCTCCACCCGCATCCTCATTGCGCACGCTGTCAGGAGGTTGTCAGCTATTGCAAAGTCTTCCTGAAGCTAATGCCGACATGAAGGCTTGATGCAAGAGGAGCAGCACACCAGAAGCGTATTGATCGACAGCTGTGAGCTCCCACCTCTGACTTTGGCCTTCCCTGATCATTTAAAAGGGCAAAGCTCATTCTAAAACTTCAGAAGAAAGTATCTCTGCACTGCTGCCAGGCTGTTTAATGAGTCTGGGTCACGCAAGACTTTGACTGCACCTCTCCACACTAAGAAAAAAAAAATTACATACTGTAGCTTTGACTGTTATCAGGGAAAGTACGATGCCACTCAGCATAATTGCGGGGTTTATCTCTGCACACTGGAGTCTGCTGACAGCTGTGTCAGGTTAAACGTGTGCTGAGTTCATGGGTCTGCTGTCTGAAAGTTCAGATTCCAGAGATCGTTAAGTTGGGTAAGAGCCTCCATTGTTGTAGATGGCTGCAGGTGAAGAAAAGAGGCTGCTGGACTGCACAGGATGGTTTTCATCACAACAAACGTTACATGATCTGAAGCAATAACCAGAATAGGACTGTGTTACAGCTCACTGTTTGCAGCTGCTATTTTTCTCCTCCAACATTTTGATGATCATTTTTATATTCTACAGGGGTAAGTATATTCTTCTCTATCAGCATGACACTTCCCTCCACTGTCTGGTTATCTCTTTGTTTCCAATTGGACTCAATTTCTGTCTAAATTTCTTCTGTTTAAAAAGGTTGATTACTTGCTAGAGATAATTATTTTAAGAATAAATAAATATACATAAAACATCTGACTGAAACAACTTGTAAGATTTTCTTTCAAAGAATAAAGCAAGGGGTAGATGCTGCTGGAATCCTTGTGTCAAACCCTGATTCCCACCTGAGCTCTGACATGTTTGATCATGAAAAGTTTTTCTCATGTTTGTCAGCTGCTGTAAATGCCCACCTGGAGCTGCTGATTATTATTTATTTTCAGTAAGAGGAAAACTTTACTTTTACACACACATACCTTGTCTCTTGTCTCTGAGTATCTTTTCAGAGCTTTGATAAATATCAGCCCTGATGTGAAGTGACACTAATGACCTTCAAAGTACTAACTCTCTAAGCTCCTCTGTTGCCAAGGACACAGCATATGTGCAAGTTACAATAGTATGTTTTTCATGATAAAAAAGTAACTAGAAAACAAGCTGTGGTGAGTTGTGACCTGGATACAAAAGAAAAGTCAAGTGCAAAGGCCACAGGACAGATGTGCACAGCAGCCCACTGCTCTGAACCCTGCATCAGCAGACACACACAGGCATCTCTGAGCCAGTCGAAGACAAAGTTCCCCCTGGATTACTGCAGAGTGAAAAATGCAGTAGGAAACTTTCCCATTGATTGCAAGGGACTGACAAGAAATCCGCCTGTGAAAGGTCATATACCGATCAGCCATAACATTAAAACCACCTGTCTAATATCACGTAGGTCCCTTGTTTCAACAAAACAGCTCTGAGCCTCTGACATTGTCCTGTGGTATCAGGCACCAGGACTTTCCATCAAATCCTTTTAAATCCTGGAATTTGGGCCTAGTCTGAACCATAGTAAGCTGCATGCATTCACCCAGCCATCCATGTGATGTAAAAAAAAAATGCGATTCATCAGATCAGAACACCTTTTTCCATTGCCCCTTGGTCCAGTTCTGATGCTCACATGCCCCTTAAAGGAGCTTTCAGCTGTGGACATGGGTCAACGTGAGCAGCTCCACAGCCTCATGAACAACAAGCTGCGATGAACTGTGTGTTCTGACAGGTTTCTATCAGAGCCAGCATCAAGGTTTTCAGCAGTTTGTGTTATAGTAGATCTTCTGTGGGACCAGCCCAAATAGGCCAAATGGCACACATGACCCTGTCCCCCAGCTCACTGGGTGCCCTTCCATGGACCACTTTTCTAAGCACTGACCACTGCATAGAGAAGACCGCACAAGATCTGCTGTTCTGACACAGTCATCCAAACATCACAATTTTGCCCTCATTTAAGTTGCTTAGCTCCTACCCTTTTCCCATTTTTCCTGCTTCCAACACGTTAACTTCGTGATGTGACTGTTAACCTGCTGCTGAATAAGTCCCACCCACTGACAGGTCTAATTTTAATGAGATAATCAATGTTATTCACTTCACTTATCAGTGGGTTTAATGTTGTGGCTGCTCAGTGCATGTCTGATTTACATTCCTGCAAGAAAACACTATCTTCATGAGAGCCGGAAAAGGTCAGGAATAATTCTGTAATTACTACCCATCACTGCTTTGTTTAAACAGACTGTCACCACTTCTGATTTCACACTGAACTAAATGTGATGAGCTTTATTGCATTACAGATGCATTGCTGCTGTTAATGACAGCACTTTTGGCTCGTGATAGACACCTCACTGCTCTCCTCATGTATCTTTGAGACTGAATGTTTTTTATCATTTAGACAAAGGTGGTTTTTATGGTAATGTTCCTCACTGCCTCCCCTCTGATTTGGGCACCTGATCACTTGATTGTAGGGATCAGAGAGGGAGCTCTGTTCCTGGAAGTGAACAACTCAAAAGCAATAATATGAAAGAAGAGGAGGGTTCTCCCACAGGCGGCATCCCCAATGGATACTCCGTCTTCATTTGGAATGGAAGCCTGGAATGAAAGGCCATCAAGAGCACAAGGGATGCTCATCCCTCTTCTCATAATGAACCCACTGATACATATTCTTTTGAATTTCCACATTTATTAGAAAGAGAATCTTGCCATTTATTAATGTGTGAGGGGAAGTCGGGACTCTCATATGATTCCTGTTTGAACTAACACTTGGCTGGATATTGATTAGTTCATCCACACAGTTGGCATTAATGAAAATACAGCACAAAGGGGTGGGGGTGGGGCAGCTGGTCTGATTGTTAACTGTTATTGTGGCTGGTCAAGTTTTAACCTCCTACACAGCACCATGATGGCCCAAAGTGTTCTTTTATATCTTAATAGGAATTCCAACTTAAAATCCACTCATTCAATGCCTTTATTCTATAAAACAAGCATAATGCTCACTCACACAGTAAGGCTAATGTTTGAAATTGACTTAAGAGTAGATTCTCTGTGAGAAGGGGAGTGGGCCTTTCTCTTCATGGTCATTAATTAACTTCTCAACAGCACAATAGGTTTCAAAATCCATCAGTGATGCAGCCGGTTAGAAACACAAAAACATTTAATTTTGCCATCAAAACAGTTTTAAGTCACTGCTCTGTCTTTCTCTCTCTCTCTCACACACACACACACTCAATGTACTATCATTAGGGCACATGTAGATCTGACTATAATTACATATATATATATTTCAGTAAAGTAATGTGTTGTTTAAATGCATTTTTATGATAATATGTGACAGTTTTAGCCCTATTCTTTCACGCTTGGGATCAAATAAAAAAGTGTAAAAATCTAATACTAAACTAAACTAAAAGTCGTAAGTCATAATTAGTTTCATATCCTGTCAGCGCAATAAGTACAAGACATTAGTGCTTCAATCACTCACTGTTGTAGGTTTACATTGGTGAACAAAAGCACAGTTCAATGGCTTTGACATTACCACAGGCAAGAGGAACAAACTGAAATGAAGAAGACGGGAGGAAGTTACCTCGCTAACCATAAATCCTGCTTCGTAGTACAGGCCTCGATCCAGTGTACTGATATTGTAAACACATCTGAAAACCATGGTTGATGGCAGTTGGGTTGGGGGTGCAAACTTAAAAACAAGAATCTGGAGGCTGCAGCCCACCTCTGCTCTCGTCAAGATCTGGGCCCAAGACCAGCACATAAAAATGACCATCACATTGATGTAGCAAGATGCATGTCTGAGTTTGGTCTCACTGGCAGAGATTTCAACACGTCCAAGAGGCAACAATGAAAGATGGTCTTTGATCAGAAATACTTAGGAAATGGAAATGCTGCCATACATGGAAACGTCACGGTTGTGTGTATTGTTTACTCATACTGTTTTATTAAGACTGTACATGATTTTAAATATTTAGATGCTAGCATGGGTGTACAGTGTAGGTGTTAAATGTTTGCTCAGCACAACCGTGTGTGAGAACCTTTCCTGGAGAAATATTATGAAATGGTCGAAAATTTGATTTAAGTGAAAAAAAATATTGAATTGAAGGAGACAGTCCTTTGAAAAATGAGCCGGTAGCTTGCTACAACCCAGAGTTCTGTTTTATTGTTAGGTGACCTCTCCTCGCTGGAGTAGTTACTGATGAGAGCAAAGGAAGAAGTTAAGTAATGTAGTACAAAGGGGAAAAAGGTTCGGAGGAAGGCTGTTTCCTGTGTTTAACCAATAGTTCCTCCATGACTGTTCAACGACCTTAAACATGTGGTCAAGGTTGTAATAACAAAGAGAGCAAATCTGACACTTCAGCTGGCGCCAACAGAGTTCTGTGATGTGAAATCCAGAAATACTTTCCAGTGTAAATCAAAGCATTACAGAAGTATTGGCATTGTTATTTTAGAAATTAATTTCCAAACTTTATCAGACTGTAATCATTGTTTCAACCTCATCAACATATATATCTGCAACAGTACATGTTTCATATGCTTGACATCTTAGTATGAGATGTTTCCAACTTCAACATAGCTCCTCAACCAGGCTGTTGAACTGAACATGTAACTCATGGAAAAAAAAACTGAAGTCCAGAGAGTAAACAGCATCATTGGGACAAATGATGATGGGATCAAACAGTATGTCAGTGTGTCAGTATGAATGGGTCACTTTTTTGTAGTTTTCTTTTGTGCCGTGCTCAACTGTTGGATCCCCTTTGATCCGACTGACCCGAGGATTCCAGGAGGTGTGCCCAGCTGATTGGCACGCCTCTGTGTCTGTGCAGATAGATTCTCATTATTAGATGGTATAGTATTCCCATGTGTATGTGTTCTTTTGGAAAATATGTAACTTGGAAGGCAGAGCTAGATAACTGTTATCTTGTGTGTGGGTGTAATGTAGTTTAAATTTCCTTTTTGTTTAAAACACAGCTCTGTGAGAGTTCGCTTTTGGCTTTGCTATTTGCCTTATTCTTATGTTTCACTGTATTTTGGAGGCTCTGTTAGACTTTTTCTTTGGTTGTATTATTTATTTAAAAAACCTACTTGATAAGGTTTTCTCTGTGAACCCCCCTTCCATTTATTCGGCTTTGCCCACCAGTACTGACTTTTGTTAAAAAATTCAAATTAAAAAATATGACAAAGAAATTATGTTGCTTTCCTTCCAGGAGCCAGGTTCAATACAAACACACACACAAGTCAAACGTCACTCCACTGGGAGCCAGTGGAGAAGTACCCTTCAGTAAAGCAGCTGCCGCTCCAGAGCAGCTCCCAGCAGCAGTCATTAGAAAATGTTCTCTACAACCACTCTATCAGTGACTGAGGAAGAAATCCCACATTTGGAAAATCTAGACGTGTTCATGGATGACAGCAGTCTCAGCTGTCTCATGAAAATGCAGCTCTGACCACCTCCAAGAAAATCAGCTGGAAGAAGAGCTTAAGGCTGGAGGGACCAGATGCTCAGCCCTCAACATGGTGAGAAGAAAGTGATTACAAGCTGAGTCACAGAAGAACTCCAGTCACATACCATTCATTGTGTTTAATTCAGAAACATCTGTCAGCACACGTATTGCTCCGTGTGCACTATGTACATATTGGGGTACTGTGTGTGTATTTCTACAAGGTACTGTTTTCTTGAATCAAACAACAACGTTCTACAGAAATGATGTCATCACGCTGCCCAACAAAATGTCTGCTGGTTGCAATAATAATGTAAGTAATGTCAAAATCACTGTTTTATAGCACCATCCCCTACATCAACACCATCAATCAATGTGTCCCCTTCTCAATCCTTTCTGCTTCGTGACCACAACCTTTTGACAGTTATGAGTACATCCTGCAGGTACTTACACTGTGCACATCATGTTGCTGTAATTGTCAGTGTGAACACACTTATGCATTCAAAATAGAAAGTGTTAAGTATGGAAGAGCACAAACTGTGACACAGTCATTGTCTCTGGGGAAAAAAATGAATGGGATGTTTACTTAAGTTGTTTACCAAAAGGAATGGAATATTGCTCCTCCCACTTTGTAATGCCACATTCAATGCTGAGCTGAAGCGATCATTCCTATCGTGCATCTAAATGTACTGACCTTTCCTCTCAAAGCTTTCTTTGCGGAGGAAGCAGACCATGGCAAGGAACTTGGTGACCTCCTTCAGGTACATGACTGTTGTGTTATTCAGATGGATGATGGCCATGGACTCCTTGTCATAGGGTAAACAAGCTGCACTATCCGCAAGACTAAAGGAGAAAAAGAGAAAAGACACAATAATAATGATGAATATTCCATCATCTGACACACAATACCGGCCCAGTTTCAACATGTTCTAGTAAGGCAGCATTTTAATTCGTTTCACTGTGCTATTACCGCTAATTGTTTTGGACAATTTCGAAGGAAGCACATGGCGGTTGCTATTCAGAAATACAACAGTGTTCTGATTTAGTATTCATTCACAGGGACTCCAACATGCAGAGAGGAAGCACTGAAAAGAGCAGTTTAAAGGCGAAGAGAGAAGCCTGCGGGACAGATGGAACAACAGGTTAGCACTGGGATCTTGTCACCTTTCGCACTTTTCCAACTCATACATATGCATTCATGGGAAAGTAGAGACAAAAATGTTTTCAGAAAATGTAGCATGCAAAAACATGGGAGCAGATGCACAAGGAGAGACTGATTACATATTACGCCGTATGTAGGAAAACTGCAAGGGAAATCATTGTGATGAAGTTTCTCTACCTCTTAAAAGCAAGCGTAAATGAGGTTGCACAGGGGAACCTTCAAAAAAGAATGGCAGCAGTCAGTCGAACAAGATGAAGGACAAGAAGACTCACTGAGAGGACTTTCATGACAAGAATGATTTTTTAAAACCAGGTTATGCAAATTAGATTAGAGGGCACAGATGAACTGATTTTGCAATAATCTGCAGGTTTGTTCCATCCAACCTACATAAAAAAAGAAATAGCATTTCTGTGGACTGGCCAAGTCAACAAATGTACATCTGCCTCTGAGAATTTAAACATCAAGCCGAGCAGGTGGACCTCGAGAAACTGAGAGAAACTGGTAATTTATTCAGTTTTCACAAACAAAACTGCCACAAGAAAACACATATTTCCTTATTCAATTTGATGAATACTAGTTTTGTCTTCTTTGTGATTTATATATTTCAGCTTCCTTCTCTTAATTTGAAATGATAAAAACACAGACCAACTACAGCCCCTACATCACAGGGCTTCAACACTGCCCTGGTCCAGTACTTGGATGATACAACCTGATATGAAAGTTTGAAAAACTGTCTTCTATCAGCAGAGTATGACGTCAGCCACAGTTTCCAATCACAACTTGCATTTTGTTTGAATCAATTTAATGATTTAATGAGCCATTCACAGGTTCAAATGACTTAATGAGCCATTTGTGCTTTTACGGCACAGGTTGTGTAGCAACAATACTTCAATCAGCAATCAGAGTTTCAAGACATTACCAGAAAAACCGAAGTCTCTTCAAACCTAATTCTTCAGGTTGGTATACTGCCATCCCTTCTGAATACATGTTGCACACTTGCAGCAACACCTCAATTTACCCATCTGCGTGGATTGTGACTGATTTCCTGATTTGAGATCATTTGATATTTTCTCCAAAGCAGCTTACAAAAACTGAATTCACAAATTCATATGACCAAGAGAGAGATGCTCCCAAAATATGTTGGCACAAAGAATAGTGTGTATGGTATCATTGTGTGTGTGTTTGGTTTTTTAGCAGGTTAAAAACTCAAAAGGTCGTTCTCCAGCTGTGGTAGAAACAGTGCTGACTTTGTTATCGGAACCACAAAAAAAGCAAAACTAGTTCCTTGTTTGTTGATGCTGTCTCTCCTCCAAACTCTGAAGAAGATGGCGTCTGTTAATATTCATTATTCTGGAAACATGAATTCAGAATAAAGGTCAGGTGCAATGCCGTGTTCAGTCATTAATCAGACACAGACACAGAGTATGTCACCACATGAATAATTTTGTGTTTTGTAAAACACAAAAAAGGCAAAACAACTTTAAAAAGCACAGCTGACAATTTGCTTCTGAAACACTTGATGGAGACGAGCTGGAGTTGTGGAACAACACAGTTGCAGTGCAGAACCCAGTTCACAGTGGGTATCAGGGTATCAGGGTAAGTCAGAAGCAAAGAACAGACATATGGACATGTGTGACACATCTCTGAGACTGCGTGTAACAGGGATGTCATTTTAGTGAAGAGATGAGGTTTGAGTTCCACAAAACAAATTCTGTTCATCTCCATTGATGAAAATGTGGAGAAAATGTTTTTGTAATCTTTTAGCTCTCATACATACAGTATGTGCAAGTGTACACCACAGTACACTATAGAACTGTAGCAGGACAGGTTCAACAAGATAACTCTCTTTTAAAGTGTCAGCAATTAGGCAAGAAACACTCAGGCAAAAGAACATGTACTGTGTCCTCATTACCTTACAGTCCAAAGCCATCAGCAAAATCGCTTTGAGATGAAGTTGAACACTGCGTCAGTAGAAGGGACAACCAATCATAATTGTTGCAGTTTAAGCACACTCACAAGCAGTAAAGAGAGAGCCTCTCCTGTATCTCACACACATGAAGCTGCAGTAATACTTCACTCACATTTACACTACATTGCCAAACAGTGAAGTGGTTCATTTCCTCAATAATGTGCTTCCATTCACAGAAGTTACAGCATACCATGAACCATCAGTAAGATTAAGAGTAAGTTGGCCATGATAGTGGAGTGGATACTGGAGTACAAGGCAACTGTGTGCTCCAGTTTCACAAAAATTTCATGAGTCACCTCATGGTGGCAGAGGACATTCACACAAACTTTACCAACTGGGTGCCTTTTGATCCTTTGAGTCACAGACTGTGGAACCAGCAGTTGCTGTTTTTTGTTTTTGTTTGTTTGTTGTTGTTTTTCGGGGGGGGGGAGGGGCATTTTACAGTTAATGACATCACTGTTGTGTCTAGTGAGTCAGGGCACCGAACAGGATATGGTCAACACTAAAATTAGTGGCAGGTGGTATTGGGACTAAAGGATTCATGGGTTATTTTACTTACCAACATCTCATGGCTAGTCTTGGTGGCAAAGTGTCTGTGAACATTTTACAGTATTTAGCTGAAAGATAAGGTATGATAATGATAAGCTGAGAACCATTATCAATAGCTGATCATGTTTTGGGCAAAAGGAATAAATAGCTTGAACGAAGTCTGTGTAGCTGGAAAGGACTGCAGTATGACAGGGAATTGTTTGTACATATCAGGGGTCAATCAACCAAGCTGAGCAGTCAGTGCCAAGCTGAGCTTCTATTAATTATGAATTATGCTCATATCTGCACCTGAGGCGTTGCTGGCAACGAACAGATCATACAGCAGAAATATGATCAAAAAGCATGTCTTCGGAACAGATGCTGGATTAAATGTAATTATGAAAATGAATACAACTCTCACTCTCACTTAATCTCATGTTGTCATGGCTATTAGTCGAGACATGATGACACACGTGCAGGCTAAAAATAATCACAGTGCTCCACGGATTAGAAACAGCCAAAGAAGAGAGGCAGGCGTGGCTGTCTGTCAGTTTAGTGAAATGTGAATTCATCATTGTTCTTGAAGAGAAAAAGAAATTGCATTTCACTGACAAAAGGCTCAGTTTTGTTGGCCAAGGAATATCTGAGTCACAAATGTGTAGCATGCCAGGTTTCTCACTCCACAGGAGCTCATTAATTAAATGAGGTGAAAAAAGACTCCATTTCCTAAAGCCTCTAATTAAGGATAATATCCCAGCTGTTTTGTCATGATAATGACGGCAGCCTTCTGCACTGCAATCTGCAGGTTTCTGTGAGGAGGTCCAACTGGCACCTGACGATTCTTCTACACTTATTAACGCCAAACAACTCCTGGACACACAGGGAGTTGTTTAAGTGGACAGTTACAGTTAAATGAGGTGATTGTGTGGTTACAGTGAAAACACAATCAGTCCACCTCAGTCCAGGGCCAAAATGTGAAATGAACAGGAGTCCTGTTTGTGCCTGTGGCCACACAGTTCCCGACAACAGCTGCAATGGGTTAAAAATGCACTCACTTCAGGCCCAGTTTGGCCTAGTTCAGTTCAAACCCCCAGCTGTGATGCCTGAGGTGAGTCACACACCCACACACACACCCACACACACACACACACACACACACAGTCATGTCTCCATGATTTCAGGACGTTACATTGACTGGAGACTCACTCTAGCTCTACTACTTTCCGAACCCAAACCTGAAACATAACTCTTAACCTGACCTTCAAACATGTCTTCACCTTAAAACTGGATGATTTACATTGTAGTGTAGTGGGGGACACACCACAAGTCCCCACAACATGTAAGAATGCTGCAAATAAATAAAACACAAGCAAGAGCTATGCTGACTTAACACAATTACAAGTTTCTGAGTGGTCATGTTAACAACCACCTCAAAATGATAAGTGTAAAGATAAGACAAACTCTGTAACCATGCCATGTAATCTAATAATGTGAAAGGTCACGATTCACAAACAAAATCATTTTTCCCATCTTTAATATCTTACCCTCAATGTAGAATGTAGAAAACTAATGAGACCTATACAGTGGACTCAAATTATGCCATATGTGAAATATGGTCACAATCTCCCTCATAAAGCTGTAATGGGTTCTTACATGGCCCATGCCCCATCTTTCCACCATTTTTTACAAAATCCGACAACAAACAGACACACGCAAAAACATAAGCCCCATGGCAGAGGTAATGATTTTTGCAGCGAGGAAAGAAATATTATCCTGCTGATCATCAGGGAATTCTGCATGGTCTGCAACTATGTTTGGGTATGTGGTACCTGTCAAAGTAAAATCCACAACCAGGATCTAAGGTTTCTCAGCCAAACATCGCTCACACTGCCTCCACTGACCTTCCTTCTTCCCATTAGTGCATCCTCACACCATCTCTCCCCAAGGCAAAGATGTACCCGGCTATCTACATGATGTAAAAGAAAATGTGATTCACCAGACCAGGACACCTTTTTCCATTGCTCCATGGTCCCCCTTGGTGTTTTCAGTGGGCTAGGGTCAGCATGAGCACACTGAGCAGTCTGCAGCTACATAGCCTCATACACAACAAGCTGTGATGAACTGTGTGTTCTGATAGATTTCTATCATAGCCAGCATTAATGTTTTCAGCAGCTTATATTGGAGTAGCTCTTCTGTGGGAGTGGACCACACACTACACTCTCAGCCACACAGTCATTATTTGTTGCACATTTACTTGTTCTGGAATACTAAATCTTTGACAAGTATCTGTTGTACCCACTTGATCAAGCTAGAGACTGAAACTTTCTCAAATGAGCTAATTGTTGTCACAAGAGTGTGCTCCTACATGATTCCCTTACTGATTCCCCGTACTGCTGCCTTTGATGTTGGAAACAACTGAAATAATGACAGGTGAGAGTGAAAGTGACATTCCTGTGACACAATCATGCCTAATCAGCAGACGAGGCTGTGTCAGGGGGGTATTTTTTGACGCTCTACAGATATCACTACAATAAGTTCTCACTAGCGCTCCCTGAAGAAACAATAGTCCTAAACATTTTTATAGACAAATGTAAATTTTGCTTCTCTTTCTTTAAGGATATATCTAAACTGATAGCACCGAGTGACTTATTATGAGGGCATAAGTATTCAACAAGAAGATGGGTCCACGTGTTTCTCCATATACTGTAGGTGTTATACTGTAAGTCAGCTGAGCTAACAGAAATATGAAGCTATGTATCAAAAGAAAGCAAAAGAGGAAGACACTTCGTTTGAAGCCCTATTGTCAAACTGAAATTTGAACTCCACGCATTTTTGTGAGAGAATATATACCATATACAACCTCTGTGCACATATGCTGTCATTATACTACCTTTTTTCATTTTTAAACATAGTAACTGTAGGGCACATCTAACTGTGACTTTGAGTGTTGAGGTGTTGTTGCAAGTGATTTTTTTCCCATACATTTTACATGTGGAAGGACCCACCATGCTGTTGTATTAACCATGTGTTAACTCAGAAGGTGAGTGCTAGCTAGATTAGTTTGTGGATTCCCAATGGCCATCGCTCCTCCTTCATGTTATTTTCATGTTTATACACACCTGGTAAATCAGCAGCAGCACCTGCAATCTCAGCACTGCATGATATGAAGAAGGGGGTTTAACATCATCTGTTTCTCTTGCATTAGTTGAGGTATGAGATGGCAAATTGAGGTATGAGATACTAAATTCTGTGACCTCAGCACCATGGCCATACACACGGTTTTAGAGGTCCAAACACTGGTCAGGGGTATGTCGAGGGAACAGCGAATGACTGACAGCTAAGGGTGGACCTGGGGAAATAACTAAGATTCCCCTGAGATATTGTGGAGGCCAGCCGTAGAACCCACCATGGTTCTGTTCTCAGAAACATCCAAGCAGGTCATCTTGTTGGAGCTAACAGTGCCCTGGGAGGAGAGGATGGAGGAAGCCAGTGAAGGAAGAGGGAGAAATATGCGGAGCTGGTGGAGGAGTGCTGTAGATTGGGGTGGCATGCACAGTGCTTGCCCACCAAGGTTGGGGGAAGGGGCTTTGCAGGAAAGTCACTCTGCAAGACCTACAGCCTCCTGGGAATCACAGGAGCACACAAGAGAAGAGACATCAGCACAGCTTCAGAGGCCGCAGACACAATGGCTGTGTATCAGGAGGGACAAACCGTGGGCGAACGCTGCTTGGACACAGACAGGGAACTGATCACTCCTGGTCAGGTTGCCTGGGTGAGGGGGTCTGAAGTTGAAAGACCCAAAACCCCTTATGACCCCAGTTACTATCATTGATGATGTGCCCAAGAAAGTGCAACACAAGATGTATGCAACAACCACTGCCCCTCAAAACCAAATGTGAAACAAATGTGATTTCCTTGCTCTGCATACAGTATGTAAATAGGATAGCAAAAACTGATAGCAATAACATCCAAACCATGTCAATGGACAGGAACAAGAGCAACTGTCATTATCTGTCAGTACTTGTGCTTGAGCATTACTTGTGCATTACCTGTGTGAGTTTGTATTATTTTGGATTTGAATTACAGATTTTAATTCTCAAAAAGTACACGAAAAGAAGCAAATCTGTTTACACAGTAATTATGCGATGTGTGTGTTGTTAAATGGAACCCATCAGATCAGTCAGATTTAGTTTGCATTGACCAGCACAGGGACATAATGCTGATCCTACTTCCTCTCCTTCCTTCCTCTTTCTTTCCTCTCCGACTCATCTCATCCTGTGCCATATCTCTTCCCTTCCCAAAGCTGAGCATTGACTGATGCAGTCTTTTCATTTTCCTCTGTGTCAGTGAAGAAAGTAAACACAGGGTCAGTTGATATTTATATGCAAATGTCAGCGGCCGCTGCGAGGATAATCTTGCAGTAAAAAATTAAAATATACAGGGGTCCAACATTTTTTCATGTATTTCAAGCCTTTATACAAACTGAAGTTAAAACAAAATTGAACTTTTGTTGAAAGTTTGTCAGTCTTGACATTGGATTGATGCAATTAATGTTAACCTGATATTGACTTAATTCATTCAGGTGAAACACAATATCGCACTATGGCTGATTCAGCACCCTGTCCAGTTTGATGACATAATCAAAGAAGCACAGCGCTGAGTCAAGATTTTGTATTAACAACAAGATCATTCACAATTATTTCATGACTTTCATTACATATACCTTAGACAAACTATGGAAATTCAGACCTGAGTGACCTCAGTGGTGGTGCTCAGCATGCACAAAGCCACAAAGTGACAAATGGAATGCTAAGGTCGCAAACACAACAGGGAAAAATGTAGCCTCCCTGTTGATTTTGACCTTTAGAGCAAAGTGCTCAAAACTGCCTGTCAGGCTGTGATATAACAAATTGCCCACACAGATATTCCATTAATTAAATGACAGCACCAACACTGTCAGTATAATAAAAAAAAATCATGGCCACTGGAGAACATTATTATAGGGGGCTCAGTCACTGCACATACACTAAAATTTTTTGCAATGAAAATTTAGGATAAATAAGTACTGAAGGTATACTGTGTGCATACGGATATCCTCTTTTCACACAAAAAACTTCTAATAATGTTATAACAGCTCTATAATAAAATATGCAGAATACATACTATACACTATGCATGCATTGAGATAATATATACCAATCTAACGTAATCAATTATAGTACCCTTAATCTCATCTGACACTACAAACTTCATCACCATTGACTGTGTACTCCCTTTCCTCTCCCAGACAATCTTCATTTTCTCAATCACTAACTGAAACCGTATAAAGTTTTATAGCACAAAACTACAACTTCTTCTTATTTACCTGAGGTGCTGAAATGAAAATGAGGACTAATTCAATTCATCATTTCATAGTGCAGACGTTCTTCTCTTTGATATTGATTATGAGATAAATAAAGTTGTCTCCTGACTCCTTCATGCCAGTGGAGGCATCAGTATGTGCCGGAGCACACTCACTCACTTTTCAGGTCCTACCTGAACTCTGGCCTCCACAGTCACAAGGATCTAGAGTGGGACCTAATTATACTCCCAGCTGGAGTGATAATTGAAGTGAGAATATAGAGCAGATCAGAGAGAATCTGCTCTATATTCCACTGGGGTATCAGAGGGCTTTACTTCACATTCAGCTCTGCACTACGTTTATATCCAGTAAATCCAACTCACTCTGTTTGTGGGACATGGCATACTTCACCTTGACAAGGACACTAATTTCAGCTACTCCACCAATGACTGCCTCATCCCAAGGCTCTGATGCTTCTCTTTGATCTTCATCAATTCCACACTCATGACCACGAACACTACAGACATCAATGCACATCCATCTGTTAAACCTGACATTACCTCAATCTGGCAGCTGTCATCATGAACTGTTAGTAAAACAGCATTGCCCTACTGCATCTAGAATCCAAAACTGAATCAACTTTGTATATATGTGATAACGAGTACAGGTGTTTTCAAAAAACAGCACCAAGGATTTGGAGTTCATGATGGTTTGACTTTGTCACTTTCAACTTATTTGACTGTGAACATTTCTGTTTTTAGCTTCATACTATTTGTTCAGGATACAATCTGTTTTAATTTACCCTTAACGAAAGATAAAGTGATGGGTTACATGCTGAGACAAGTTTTTTAATACTAATGGGTGTGAATCCTTTTACAGATTTATCTCAAAAGACTTTTGAAAAGATATTTGTTAGTTTCTGACACCTGGAAACTCCAAGTGGTTTCTTCTTTCATCTATTAAATGTAGTGGTCAAAATGGGTTTTATATGTTTTGTGTGTTTTCTTTCATTTCAGATTCCTTTATTTGTCAGTCAGAATGTTATTTTGCTACTGCAGTTTGTCTGTGGAACTTAATGAAGTCAGTTCATATCCTTAACTCCAGTTCAGCTGAGACATTTCTCTCTCAAACCTCCCTCACACTGATTCTGATGTGACACTCATCAGTGTTAAACTGGGAATGGATGACAGATCTATTTTGCAACTACAGATCAATTAAGCAGGAATACTTACAGTTCATATTGTCTGACTGACAACTGAGCACTGACACTTCAAACAGCTAAAAAACACTCAATAGAGACTTCCTGTACAGGAGGATTTCATGTAAACAGATCCAAGTTCATTGGTTGATTGGCACAAGGGCCTTCATGAGTAATTGCTGATGCATGCAATGGTCATGGGGCGAGATCTGATTCATGAGCTTTTTTACTAAAAAGATTGAGACACCGATAGCATTCAAACTTTACAGGGGTTGTTGTGTTGGAATCCAGACACAGTGCTGCTTCACTTGTTCTTGCCTTTTTACAGGTATGTTGAGTTGCCTGCTCCTGTTGGGTGACAACTAAAGGCATCCAGTTTAAAAGGGAAGCTGCTATGGCCACCAGCGCTGTCCTTTCTCCCAGCTTCCAAGGAGATCATGCAGTGCCATGTTATGGTGGTGTTTACATTGTACAGATAATGGTTTAAATGGCAGTCCCAGAACCTGTAGGGCGGAGAAGCCCTTTTTCTTTTCTTCTGTTGATGGTAGGGAGGCAGGTAAGGACAAAGTATTTTTCTTTTCATTTCTTGTTGAATAGATAAGCAGGTTAGTAGTAAGTAGGTAGTAAGGTTAGTGCCTGGTGGAAGCATTGTTGTGTTTGTGACTTTGGGCTTTGCTCACCCTGAGGCCATTATTGTAAAATAAAGTCAACAGTTTTGGACTGCTAACCTCTGTGGCAGGGATCATCTTTGGAAGTGTGTGTTTGGAGCGGGGGCCTTTATGTTATGCTCTGGTTTTCCCCTAGGCTGAGCATTACACTGTGAACAAGACTGAATATCATTATCTCCTGTAAGTTGCTATGGTGAACTTGTTGGCAAACAGATGCTTATTTATACCCTAGAGCCCTGCTTTTACGTCTCTACCAACTCTTGGGGGTTAGGATGTCTCTTTAGCTGATAAAAGCTTTACTATGTTCACCAGTCTGTAACTGTGAATTGTGAATTTTAAGAGATTTGTTCATTGAAAATGTCTGCCTGCTGTGGCCAACTATGATACAGGGAGAGTGGGGTGGGCCCTCCTGCCCTCTGGGAGGCGCTACATGAATCTCCAAACAAGAACCACCAGGTTCAGGATTAGCTTCTTCCCCACAGCTGTCTCCCTGCTGAACTCTGCCCCTCAAGGCCCCCACCCCCATTTTGCACAAGCACACCAACCCCCATCCCTCCACCCCCCAGGAGGTGAACTGGACTAATTCCCACTACTTCCTTGCTCTACTGTGCATACTGTAATTATACTGGACTTATTACCCACTACCTCCTTGCACTGATATACATACTCTAAATTGTATAATCACATCTGCATACTTTTCAATGTGTTATAGTCTGTACATACCTGTAGCAATAGCATACTTGTTCATTCTTACCTGCATGCTGTCACAACAAATATTTATTAATTTGTACAATGTATATATACTATGTATATTATAAAATTAATATACTGTACACTAGATATTTAATTCACTGCTTAAGCACTTCTGGTTGGATCAAAACTGCATTTCGTTGCTCTGTACTTGTGACACGTGCAATGACAATAAAATTGAATCTAATCTTATCTAATCTAATCTCGCCATGAAGCTCTGTGATGCCAGGAGAGCTGTGCATACATCTGATTAACTTGCTTGACTGATTACAGTGGCCTTTTAGAAATGTAACTGTGTATTTTCAACATTATAAAGATGTTGCCACATTGGCCTTTCATCAGACAACTACAGCTGCGAGGACTGCTTGAGAAACCTTGTCTGTGAAGAGATTTGAAGGGCAGCTCACTGTCCTACAGTTGGATGCTGAAATGACTATGAAACAAACCATGTTTCCAGTGTATTGGCAGTGTCATGCGGGTGAAGCCCCCACTATGACTGCAAGAGAATGTTACACACTTCACAATTCATGGGAAAGCAAAAATATGATGGAAAATATGATAAATATGACATAACTAACTTGTCCAGTATAAACCTATTCTTGAGTGACCTTCCAAAATTTTGTGAATGTTTCTTTTGACATTCATATATTTTGTGGCAATTTAGAAGTTTGTTTACTTCTCTTGATAGCTGGAAATAAACACAGCCAGTGCTATGGTTTATCAAGCGTCTGTTGGCTTACCCATAGATGCAGGAGATGTCAATGACCACATCGATCATGTCGCAGCACAGCTCGTACGTCTGCATGTCCACCGGGCTGCTGTCAGTGGCGATGTAAATCTTACTGACCACGTCAAACAGGAAAGCCTTCTCAATACCTGAGTTCTGCACACAAAGGTAGAGTTAAAAAAGACACAAAATAAGTGCAAGTTACAATTCTTATCACACCATGTGATCACTGAGAGTTTTCAATGGCCAAGATTACATGCAGGGAGTGTGTAATCCCCCACACAAACCATGCGCTTTGATTGTCTCATTCACTCACTCTACGTACAGATGGTCTGTGATATGTGCAGCTGTTAGTCGGGAAAGGGTGTCGAATTACTAAAGAATTTCAAGCACCTGTGTGATCATTTTCTGCTGCTTATTTGGAGATGGGTCATGTCTGCGGCAGGTTAATCGAGTTAAGATCCTCCCCCTGTGGGATCCCCTGGCAGTCCCAGGCCAGATGAGATAAACAGTGTCTCCACTGTGTTCTGGATCCACCATACTGCTTTAGCTGAGTGCTTTGTAAGTGTTAAATTGCTTTACTCTTGTTGTATTACAGTAAATACTTTCAGGTAGATGAGTCAGGCACTAATTTCTAAATAGCAGCCTCTCAAAGGACAGTCTGTTCCTCTGATTAATTCCTACAGAAGTTCCTTCTTGCTTTGTTGCTCTCGTTTGGGATAGCCACAGTGTACCACTTTCTTGATTTAACTTTTTCTTCTTTTATTTTGTCTGTGCTTGAAACCGGCACTAATAATGCACTGGGTTGGTTATCCTCAGTTGGGTTCAAGGAGCGGGGGTGGTGGTGTCAAACCTCCAACCCAGGGAGCAGTGCTACCACCTGAACCACAACGGCAACGCATACAAATTAAAAAAATCTGATCAGAAAAATGCCTGCAAAGTAACTTCTGATAATTAGATACTAATGCACTATACTGTATTATAAAGGGGAACTTCAGTCCAGTTGCGGACAGGTAACAGTCCACTGAAAATGAAATGAAAATCAGGCTTTAAACAGACAATATGATTAAGCAAAGAAGGTTGAATAATAATTCAAGTTTTTTAGCTTTCCTCATGGCTTCCTATCCCACCCCAACAGCAACATAATGTTTTTTTAAATTTAAATAGGTCACTGCTACGGAAGATAATCAGCCCATCATCACCACATTAAGCACTCAGCATTCCATTAAATCAGCAGTGTTACTGAGTGATAAGTCTGTATTATGTTCAATCTAGAAAACATGATTTGTAAATGCAAACAGCTAGACCCTGCCCAACTTTATCTTCCAAGAGAAGCAGGACCTTCTGAGTGATTTACAGCCGTACTAGCAGTGCAGGTCAACGGAGGGCTGAATCACTCTGTCAGCCTGAGATTGTCAAAAATGTGTAGACATACACAGTACCCATGGTTCTGAGTGAAATGTCTCAACGAGTGTTGAGCATGGATTGCCGTGAGATGTCATAAACCCATTCACACCCTCTTCAGGAGAAACAGTTCTGTGACCCACTGACTCCTAAACTTCCATCATCAGGTCCATTCCCTTTGTCAAAAAACTTTGGTTAATGACCAAATGCCTGCCAAATAAGTGACTTTAGTTCATGTGACCTTCAAAGGAACTTTTCAAAGATGATGATGAAGAAACAAGTTAATAATATATGTGCCACCTATTATGCGTTATGACCTTGAGTGAGATTGGTACTCTCTCACCAAGCGATCACTGTTGTAGTGTCATGAGAGTGATCTCTGCAGCTGTGACAGCTTTATGGGTGAGAAGTCTAATTGATTGACAGCTTGTCTCCTATTTATGTTCAGCAGACAGGTAAGATGTCTGCCTTTTGCTTTGTTTTCTTTTTGTTGAAGATAGGAAAGTTAGTTGTTCATATTATAGATGGCTCTGTTTGTTGTTTTGGCTGCACTCTCTCCGACGCCTGTTCCACCCTGATTGATGAATAAATCAATTCTGTTTGGACTGCAAATCTGCAGTGGCAGCGGTCCTCCTCGGGAGCAGGAAGAGAAGGGAATCATTTTATGCTTTGCTCAGGTTTCTCATCGGCCAGGCATAACAGACAGACGTTCATCCTTTGTTGTCAGGGCTGGCCTTTTCATATCTCTGCGTGCAGGCCTCCTCTGCCCACGGTGAGCAGCTTTCCTCAACTGCTGGAGATGCAATCACACCACATGCAGGGCATCGCATGCAAGTTGCCACAGAAAGCTGACACACTGAACTTTCTCAAGAGTTGTTGAGATAATTTAGTATTTCAATGTTGATTTGACGTTGATTTTGTAATGTGCAGTCTTTGGCTTTAGGTAATTTTCATAATTACAAGGCAGTTCCTTTCCTCCTTCAAGTAAACCTAAAAGTGTGATTCACCCGAATCCAATTAGCTCCGATTTTTTAAGTGAATGAACTCAAAAGGTTGGATTTTGAGTGGCAGCAACTTTGATATTTCTTCACTTTTTGTACTTAATAGAAAATATCCCCAAAATATTACAACACACAATATCAATCAATTTCAACAGTGCCAAATACTTTTATCTATTTGCACAAAACACCCTAAGGCTTCCTTTACTGGCTTCCATCAAGAGAAGTTGAGAGTGTGTGTTGTTTGAAAGTAGCATTAGCTGCTAGGATTAGCATCATTTGCCTTAGGTTGACTAGTTCTCTCTAAAACATAACCGCCTGTTATTCTGTAGCATTGTGCCCTCTTTACATCCACCTGAAATCAGTCTCATCATATGTTAGTCTTCAACCTGATTTTGAAATTCTTTGTTAATGGTTTTTTTTATTACTAAAATGAAGGGGAAAAAAAGGTCTTTGGACACAATTACATACATTAGAATGCTCCTTTAACCTCCAAGTCAGGAGGGTGAGTGTTTAATGAAAAAAAAGTTGTGCTTACCAGCCAAGGACAGAGAGCTTAAATTTAAATTTACATCTGCAGTTGAGTTTTAAACACAGTACAAATTTTGTGTTCATTCATCTGTGGATTAGATGTACATGGGCACAAATTTTTTGTCACAGTTGTGTTTTGACATAAGTGCTAAATTCATTGAAAACAGTGGAGCTACAAGGAGGAGATTGTGCTGGATGCTGGACGTTAAAAGCTCTTGACTGTGTCCTCTAGAAAGAGAGGTTCAACTCCCAGACACCTGTCTGTGGTAAGGTTGAGACAAACACTGGTTAAGGTCAATGAAAGATAGTGGTATGGGTTCAGCATAAATACACTATACAAATAATGTATTAAACTAGACCTGAATCTTCCTCTCACCTTAACCATGTGCTGTCAGAGTCTAAACATAAAACCATAAAACAGTATGATAATGTCATAGTCACAACTAGTCCATATCCTACTGTAAAGAAAAAGAAAGAAAACATTCTTGTGCATGTACATACTTCAATAAAGACAATTTAATGAGTCATCAGTTGAAATATATTAGTTGAAGGTCGTTATTGAAGGTTGTGCTGGCTATCACAAAATAACAGCAAATTCTTCCTGATGTACACAAAACCAATAGATTCATTTTGTGGCTATCAACATGAATAAATGTGATACCGAACTCCAAACTGATGTAAACAGTCATATGTATTAAAGACCAAACTCATTAGCTGCCCTTGTCAAAACACAATGCCACGTCTGGATTTTAATTTCAGGTTTAGATAGGACAGCTAAAGCAATACTCCGCTGCAACATGATGATGGGATGATGTTTTCATGCCCTCTGTATGCCACACATACATTGGATATTTCCATATATTATTACATCTGTCATGAGGTTTATTTTTTTATTTTTTGACATTTTTTTTACAACATTATATACTATGGTGTTTTTTGCATTTTTATGACATAATATACATTGACCTTTTCCTGTATTATTGACACATATTATACTGTTACGTGTTTTTACAACATAGTTGTTTTTCTGTCAAAGCGCAATCCCACTGCTCTTCAGTTTTATTATTCTTACTATCTTTGTATTTTGCCCTTGTAGCTCCCATGGCTTTCATTTCTCAGACACAATTTTTACATAAAATTTGAGAGAGATTTGGGCTGTTTCACACAGTGTGACTACTGAAGAGGTAGGACTAGCAGTTTTCAAATTGTCAGACATTAAGCAACAAGAGGTTGCCTAAACTGCTACATTGACTCACAAATATGGCATTGACATATGACATTTTTAAAATTGCTATATGTCAGTCTTTTTCATGGTGTCTGCAGAAATGACACATGTATGTCTTTGGCCAAGTTTTCTAATGTTCATCTTGAAAACAATATAAGCAATATAAGCATTTTCTTTCGATGTAGTGTACTCAGTCTACTTCTGCCTTTGTCCCTGTGTGTGTGGCCTGTGCATCACCATGGCAACCTCTGAGTTCATGCACACACAGTTGATTCAGAACAGTTGATTAGACAACTTCTCTTCATACAACTTCAACTGCTTCTTCAAACAAATTCAAGATAGCAATGCAGTGTTACTTTAGCAATCGCACAAGGCAGCAATCCCACCACAATTTCTCCAGACATTACATTTTTCTTGTTTTAATTGTAACATTTCCCCAGTTGTCTCAATGCACTTGGTAAATGTTGTTACCATAGTTTAATGAAATAATCTAAATTCATGATTTACAAATTTATTCAACATTTTTGTGTTTTGTTCACCTTTATGAAGGACATGTCCCTATCATAACTATCCCTGGAGTTCTACAAAATGTATATTGGTATTACTACTATAAAACTGACAAATATATTTTTTATGACATACATTATACAATATAGATGTGCCTCTATGGGGTGTGCGATATTGAAAAACTAAGTAGAACCACAGGGGTTTATGCATCTTGTTGGTGTGATAGCCCAAGACAGTCGGTGAGGAAGGCGTGGTAAAAACTAGTTTATATGCTTTTGTTCTCATTAATTCATCCTTTTTTCCAAACTGCATGCATATCAAAATCAGTGGTACCATTTCAAAAAATGTGTGCAGTCATGCAATACAGCTATATTAGTTATGTATCACTACCACCTAGTGACTCGACTGCAAAGTACATGAGGGCAAGCACATGCAGTAATATGTGTCCATAGACATCTGACAAAAAGAAGTCTTTAGTTAAATACCAGTAAATAACTTTAGTTTACTGCTACATTTACAGCATAAAGGCCAGATGCCTCGCCCGTGCTCAGTGGTTGTAGTGTTAGCCTTGTTGTGTGCCACAGCAGCAGGGCAACTCACTGATATGAAGATGTTTAACAGGTTTTCAAGCGTGGGCAGCTGCGGGATGAGCTTCTGGACCACTTTACTGAAAGCCTCGAATATGGAGTGGTCGTATATACTGGTCAAATAGAAGCTGCAGAGGGCAGGGAGAAGAATCACAATGAGTGTATCACTTCAATGAAAAACTGATTTACCATACCAAACACAATAAATCTATAATACTTCTATAATAAAAGTCAGTATCAGAATTATATGGGAGTCAGGAGGTGTAAAACATCACAATTTCAGTCCAATGAGTCGGTTTGTCAGTTGCCATGGCATGAAATTATTACAGACAAACAGGGTATAGGACTCACGCATCTAAAACTGTTTTACTGGTGCTCGATCGAAAACAAACAAGAAGGTAAACAGTCAAAAGATGTACAGATTGAACTGATACTTCCTTATTGAATAAATTTAACAGAGCAACATTAACAACAGCGAAAATAACAAAAGACAGATAAAGATGGTGGGTGCATTAAATAGATATTAACTCCTAGGTTTTTGTAAGCTGATACAGTTCAGTCATTCATCTCATCATTTCAAGTCAGAGGAATTCATGTTCATATGCTTTAACATGGTCTGTAAATTAAAACTAGGCATTTTAGGTTGAATTAATTTGAAAGTATGAAAACTGATATATTTCAATTAAGTTTAAAATAAAAAAAGTAAATTAATAACTAAAAAATAGTTGATTATACAATAAAATATAATAAATATAAATGTTTATAATTATTTATTTATGAATAGTTTTTAACTTATGTTGAATTTATTGTCCTGGTTCAGTACATGTCCTTTCTGTTAAAGAACACAGTGAGCAATAGCAAACTGGAGTTCAATTCCTTATATATGTACACAGATTTGGCCAGTACAACTAATTCTGAATGTTTTGCCCTTTGCAAGTTTGCACTGTATTTGCTTTTGTTGTTAAAATGTTTTTGGGCAATTAATATGTTTTTTATATCGTTCCGTGTTTTATGTAATCTGTGTAGATAATTTGAACCCTAACTTAAAGGACTGTTAAGATTTATTACATTTTGATGACATGATCATTATGAAATGTGCTTGTATTACAGTATGTATTTATTCCACATACACCAAACAGCCACAACATTAAACCCACCTGTCTGATATTGTGTCATGGATTTTCAAAGACCTCTGAAGTTGTCCTGTGGTATTAGGCACCAAGCCGGTAGCATCAGATTCTATAAGTCCTTTAAGTTGTGAAATGGAGCCTTGACAGATCAGCCTTGTTTTTCCAACCCATCCCACAGATGCTAGATTCAATTGAAATCTGGGGATTTTTTTCAGTGTGGCAGGGCACATTATCCTACAACAATGTTAAAGTGAGTGGTTGCTTACATCCACATGAAACCAGGACTCAAGATTTCCTGGCATAATGTTGTCCAGAGGATCACACTGGCTCTGCAGTCTTGCCTTCTTCCCATAGTGCATCCTGATGCGACCTGCATGCATATGCGCCTTCTTCCATTCTGACCACATTCTGAACAGGGGTCAACATGGACACTGTTACTGGTCTGCAGCTACACAGCCTCATACACAACAAGCTGTGATGAACTGTGTGTTTCTATTATAGCTAGCATTAAGGTTTTCAACAGTCTGTGCTTCAGTAGCTCTTCTGTGAGACTGGACCAAACAGGTCAGCCTTCACTACGCACGTTCATCAATGAGCCTTGACCACTCATGACCCTGTAAATGGTTCGCTGGTTCTCCTTCCTTGGGCCACTTTTGGTAGGAACTGACCACTGCATACTGAGAACACCCCACAAGACCTGCTGTTCTGGAGATGTTCTGACCCAGTCGTCTAAATATCACAACATTACCTTCATCAAAGTCACTTAAATATATAAATATACTTAAACTTTACTGTTTTTCCTGTTGCATCAACTTCAAGAACTGACTGTTTACTTGCTGCCTGATATGTCCCACCCCTTGGCAAGCATAATTTTAACAAGATAACCAATGTTCTTCACTTCACCCGTCAGTGGTTTTAATGTTGTGGCTGATCCGTGTATATAGTAAAACCAAAAACCCTCCAAATGCCACAGGTAAAGCCCACCTCAAGTGAATCTGTTCCAGGCCTGCATCTGCAAGGTCATCATTGGCTCGCTTGTGAATGTCCCTCTGCTTCTCGATCTTATGGTCGTCCGACAGGCCATCAACTTTGTGAATGAACACCTCGAAGTTGATGTCTTGGTTGACCTTATAGGCTCTGGTGACTGTGAGGTGCAGTCTACTCAGAGCCTCCACATAGTCATCCTGTTAAGAGAGAAAGAACAGGCTCATATAAGGGAGTAACTTTTAAACCATCAGGTCACCGGGAATAAGGACCAAAGACTAATTTATAGTTTTTTTGTAGCGACTTTATGAATTCTTGGCACTGACCTGTGAGTCAATTACAAAGATGAGTGCCCCAGTGCCTCTGAAGATCATTTCGTAGTCAAAGGTGGGGTCAAAGAAGTCGATCTGACCAGGGAAGTCCCAGATCTGAAAGCTGACGAAGGAACTGCTGGAGACGTCCTCCCTGCAGATCTTGTTGGTGCTCTCCAGGAACAGGGTCTCGTTGGGCGACATCTTGTGAAAGACCACCTTCTGGATGGAGGACTTGCCGCTCCTCCGCAGGCCCATCAGCAGAATGCGAGGTTTGACCTCTCCATTCAGTGATTCACTGAAGCCTAACAGCAAAGACAGAAACACAATAAGTAAGCCTACATCAGAGAATCACCTATGATTCAGCACTTATACTGCAGATTTAGAGAGTGCTTCAAGAGGGACTCCACTAATGTTACTTGTCTAAGTCAATTTACAAGCACAACTCAGAAGAGATGCAGAATATTGCCGTAAAATATTATCATGAAGATGGCATGATGGACATGGCAGAATGATCCAGATCCAGAAATATTATCCCTGTTCATTGTAAATCTGACCTTTTATAGCAGAGCAATTTCAAAACTACTGAAGTAGAACCATGTCTTAGATCTGACCTGTCCACAGCAGATCTGGCCGCAACTTCATTTTCACTTTCAGTTAATGCTAGCAGATGGAAAAGAGTGCTGCCCTAAAGGGTGCATAACTGCTGCAATGCATGACATCTGCTGATGATAACAAGAAAAGCCAGAGGAATTCCAGCCAGTTTAACTTTTCCAGGAACAAATGGACATTCACGATTATTTTTTCTGCAATGTAGCACTTGGTTATGATATCAAAACAAAAGTGTCAGTTGTAGACACAACTGTTCCCACAGTGACCAGAGTTTGACAGCAAAACAAGCATCGAACTGTCCACATGAGCCTCTGAAGCAAGACAGGGATGAGAGCCAGGACAGCAGAGTTTAGCAAGCAAAGACCCGGTGTCCATTTATACCTTCACATACAGTAAAATATTACAGAGAGAGACATTACTTAGAAGTTTAACATTAACCCATACCTTCCTATATTTGCAAATATAGCAAAAAAGAGTCCAGACTTTGTTTTGAAACTAACTTCACACACGGCATTCATCGTACTTTTCAGTACTCCTCTGCTCAACTGAAAACTTCAGCTGTGTATGTGTGGAACCAGTGGATAGGTGAATGGAGACTTCTGATTGGAGCAATCAGGGCACCCTCTGTTCACAGTGCAGATGAATGCTCGGCGGAGGGGTTACCTTCTGAACAACGCATATACCTTAGAATAATATTGGACATAGAACAGTTAATGATGATGCAAAAGAGAGGCTTCTCTTGTCTTTTCGTTTGGATTTTAACTTGTGAAACATGTGAATATCCATGGTGAGGACATTTTTACATGTCTCCAATACGCTTCCATATGTGCTCAGATCACATACGTGCAGTTAATGACATTATGTCATTAAAATTTTGGATCAGTCTTTGCATGTACACAGACAGACTGATACTAAAGAGATTCTGGGTAACATCTGTTGTGACAACACAACCAAGAAAAAAATGTAAGTACTTTTAGAAGTCACATACTTCAAGTGTCTTTAGCTCATCTTCCTCCTTTAACTGGCTAACTAACTATAAGCTTATGATAGCTAGCTCACAACACAAGAATTCAGTTTAATTTTCTGTGCAAGTGTCTTATTGAAATCTCCTGCAGCACAACACAGCACATTCTTTTAAAGCTATATCTATTATTGATGTGCATAAACGTTTTAAATGAATGGCTGTCCTTCACAACTGTCACTGTTTTCATTTTGGCATTGCTAAACCATCTTCCTCATAACAATAATGAAACCTGATGGCGTGTGCTTTGTGTTTCACTTTTTAACTTTGGTGGGTCTATGCTGCCCTCTGCTGGAAATTACTGAAAATGCCAGACTGTGTTCTTCTTGTGGAATGGAAAATTCATGTCACAAGAAAAAAACATTCATTCAGACACAAACACATTGATTTTTACAAATATCAATGTGTTTTTTCCGCCTGAATGAAAATATGCCTCTGCTGAAGGTTAAAGCATGTCAGTCAATGATGTGACCCCCTGTCTGCACCCTTCATCACACTCAACTGCTAACTTAAATCAAAATATGCCTTCACCCCCCCCCCCCCCAGATAACCACATGGCCAGAAATATAAGTGGAGCCCTTAACAAGGCACAAGTAGCCAACACTGCAGCTGTGGTGATGAAGAGCACTTGTTTTGAGTGAGCTTGCTCTTACAAATGCGCTTGAAGACTAGAAGCCAAAGACAGAAACTGCCCTGAGAGCAGATGCCAATCCATGACAGCCGCCTTCTCCCACAGCTGGCCCCGAAGGAGGGTGCTCCAAATGAAGCACCAAGAAATGGGCCTATCACAGTATTGTCTCATAACAGAAACTGGGCTATGGGCTAATAAATAGTCCAAATCATGGACCTCTTACTTGCCTAGGTTTGTAAGACTACACCTTTAAGTAATAAGCAAATCATTGTAGTTCACAGTCTTTATTATCTTTAAGTTACTATCTAAGTTGTTAATCATATAACATAAATGCATTTTCATTTTTTCATCAGTAAATGTATTCATAGATTTTCAAAGCAAAACCTCCCAGACTGCAACAAGATCTTAATGGGGATCGGAAGTGGATCACATTCTCAAAACAAAGCTCCCAGCATCCTACCCTGGGCTGAGAGGGGATGCTCTAGCGTACAACTGCTTTTCAAAATAAACGCCCCATCACTGTAACTGTGGCCACACAGGAACTCAGAGCAAGCTTCAAGAGTGCTGAAGACTTTCAAAATAAAATCTCAATGAGGCTTTTTTTTTAACATTATGCACAAACATACACACATACAGAAACAACTCAACTTATAACAAACAGCATGTATTATCTCTGCAGAGGATGTTATGTTTTTGGTTTCACTTGGTTTCTTTGTGTGTTTGATTTGTAGCAGGATTATATGAATACTAATGAAAGGGTACCAGATTAAAGTCCAGATCAGAAAGACAACTCCTCCATGCATTTTGACTCATATGTCAAAATTGATAAATGTGGAAATAAATATATGCAGAAATAGATAATCAATATGGACATGGAAATATAAATACAAATATAAAAATAAATAATTTCACTTTTGGCCCCCTTCTATTCAACAGTTTGGATTATGGAATATAGAGGACACACTATTGTGTAAAATATTTTTGTGTCTTGGTGCTGAAGTTAGAGGGCCCTGGACTGCAATTCTAATAAGTTTTAGCAGTCAACTCAGGATAAAACTTCTCATTGGTGTCCAAACAAATCATCAGGAGACAAAGTTTTTCTTTAATGCTGGCAGAAAGGGAGAATTCACAGTGTACACAAGACACCTGAAGAGCTCTGATCTACACTGGCGTGTCCCTTCTTTTATATTTTGCGTTGCATTTGTCCATACCTATAGACTAGCGCTGTTAACGATTGCATTTTGCTTATAACAGTACACCTTTATAATCTTTCTCAGACATCAGCTGGCACAGGGCTTCTCTTCACTTTTGAAGGCACGTGCCAAAGCATACAGGTCTGGACATGTCTTTCCCATGGTCAAGACATGCTTTTTCCATTTAAAAAAAAAATGCCAGTCTTAATTCATTTTACACCATTGTTTTCAGGAGTCTTCTTGCCCCTATCTTTCACTAAGTTCTGCTTGCCTTTTTTACACCCTTATTTCTTGACTTTCTCTTGTTGTTATTTAAAAAAAAAAATCAAATAGGGTTATACAAGTGTGCTCAGGATTACATTCTGCCAGTGAGAAGTGGGCTTCAGATCACTTCTCTGTCAGTGAGTGTGGTTACAGTAAGTGCACTTTTGAGATTGTGTGGATGACATGAGTATTCAGCATATTTTGCCTACTACCACTAACACACATCATGACATATTATCATTAGCTGGCATTGCATTTTATCCTTTCCAGCACATCACAAATCTTCAAAGAAAAGTTATACTACAACACTATTTTTAGTCAAGGTGGTCAAGGGGACAACAGTGTCAAAGGTATTAGACTAAAGAGCTCTGGCTACACATCCATCGTTTAGATTGTAAATACCAATAGCGGATTTTTAAAGGCAGTTGCAATAATAAAAGATAAAAAGTGAGCTGTGGTGATCACAACAACCTTGTACTGAAGTTATAAATGCTGGGTTCCAGGTGTTGCTTTTGGCAGACTCATTGAAAAGAGGATGGAGCACACAGCTGTTTCCCCAGTTAAACAGTAGTGTGGATGTAGGCAGAAAAGAAAACTCCCCTGCACCTCTCATCTCCCAGAGGCACACAGTGAGTCCCCAACACACCAAGGACTCAATCTGTGCCCCGCAGGAAAAAATACCAGTTCACCAATTTGCCACTGCGTGACATGTAGACTCAAGATTCTGCTCTCATGATGCATTCACTGAACAACAAGTGAAACCCATGCTTAGATGCATCATGTGGAGTTGTAACTCATCCAGGTGCTGCAACCCATACGCACCAGCATCTGTACGCTGACGCAGTGACTCTCTGGGAAATCTGTCACTCTGCTCAAAAACATACAGATGCATCAAACGTCATCGGAATTTACAAAACTGTCCTAGAGTAGATATTCAATGAGAAAACAGAACCATTTCCAGTGCAGACACAGCCACTGGCTGCCACTGCCTTATAATCCAAAAGTCTACACAACAAATAGATAAGACTATGACTGCAAACAGAAACAATGTAACCAACAAGCTCATTACATCACTCAGACAGAGTGTAGGCTGCGAAAAAAAGGTCTGTGAATTACTCAGCTAATGGAGTCCAGTCATGAAACCAGACTGGAGGTGTGGGTTAGAAATACTTCAACTTTTTTCTTTTTTTAAAGACACAAACATTTGAATTTGCTATTTACAAGAAGCATCTGCTGTTGTGAATTATACGTCATGACAAAAAAGATGTCTAATGATCAAGAATTACTGATTTGCTGGTGAGTGTTACAAAGTCATCTCAACAAGTTTAGATATCCATTAGTGCACTGTGAAACAAAGTGTCTATTAATGGAGATGATTGGGTCCTGTGGCTGGTCTACCTAGAAGTGGGCCAGTCAAGATGATTCCAAAGGCACAATGCACAATCCTTACTGAGGTAAAGAAAAAGCCCAGAGTATCAACTAAAAAAGTTAAAGAAATCTCTGGAGCTGAGTCTTGAAGTTTAGAGCAGGTTGAAACGTCCCCGGGAAAAACTTTTGTGTACTGATAAAGCTGTAGGCTGAATTGCTCAGGAAGAAGGCAGCACTTTGTGTGGTGTAAAAAAAAGAGAACTGCTTACCACTATGAAAACAACACAGGGGTGAAGTAGGCCTTCACAGTGGAAAATGAATGTTCTAAAAGAAATAGTTTACCCCATTATTAAATGGCATTAATAGCCCATATAGTTACAATTCAAAAAAATATCTACAACTCGGGTCAACATTTTATGCAGTTAACGTACAAAATAATAATTATACTATCGCCTATGCGAAGTCAAACCCCTTAAGAAGATAGCAGGTCAGTTTCAACAGTGCTGGAGAAACCTGACTAAATCAGAGGAAGGGAAAGATCCTCAGACAGACTCAGTCAAGTGTCAACACATCAACCTCTGCACTCCTTTTTCTTTAATGACGCACATGACAGACTCGGCTGCTGCGAGCCAGGCACCCCCCCCCCCCCCTCCCCTCGTCGGAGCTGCGTGTCCGCCTACCTCCGTCCTCGCAGCCCGACTCGCCCTCTGAGAACGCCTCCAGGTCGTCCTCGTCGTCGTAATATCCCACCAGAGACGCGTCCTCCTCGTCCTCTCCGCGCGGCGCGGAAGTTTTCTCGCTCGTCATGCCCCTTTCTCCTTTTCCTCCTGCCGCCTGTGGTTTTATATTTGAATTTAAACTGCCCGTGGTGGCCAACTTCCCCACATTGTCAGCTGATATGTGAGAGCCATGATGGTGAACCCTGACCCTACACCCCCCCCGCGGTCCGACCCACTGCAGCCACACGAGACAGGATCCGGGTTAAGATTCATTCCACTCATATTGGATTATTCAATACAACCACATAGGTTCCAGAGTGTTTGGTGCCAGTAATAATAATAATAATAATAATAATAAATAATAATAATAATAATAATAATAATAATAATAATAATAATATAATAATAATAATAATAATAATAATAATAATAATAATAACAAGTAGGCTATGCAGAATGAATGAATCGGCTGTACTGAAATTGAAAAGATCATTTCAGTCTTTAAATCCGGTTTCATTTGAACTAAAGATTTTAGTAAAAACAGAAAACATTGTGGAAGTGAATGGCAAAGGAAATGTTGAATAAAATAAACAGATTTTAAGGCTCTATTATTTAGTTTGTATTATTCACAGATTTGTCTTGTGGTTTTTTGAGAGGGAGGGCGTTCGTAAGCGCAAATAAGATTTGTGGATTTACTGATATCCATCCTGCGGGCAGGCTGAAGAATGCCTGTCTCAACATTCCAGTCTGAGCAGTTCTGTTCAGCGTTCAGTTGCAACTGTAAAGGGAGTGCTTTGGTTTTAGAAAGCCAGCTTCAAGATGCAGGAGAAGTGGCTGAAATTTTTAATTCACTGTTCTCTGCTATCAGCAGCTGATTGTGGTAAGTGATGTGCCTTCAGTGGTACTGCTGAATTACTGTGTGTGTGTGTGTGTGTGTGTGTGTGTGTGTGTGTGTGTGTGTGTGTGTGTGTGTGTGTGTGTGTGTGTGTGTGTGTGTGAGTGTGTGTACTGCTGTGGTGACTATTGACAGCAACTAAAAAACTTTGTACTTCTCTTGTCATTTGCAAGTTAAACACTGCTATTCATTTCTGAAACCCATCTGAAAGTTGGGAGTCAGACTTCCATGTGATGGTGATCCACTTCCTGGCAACACACAAGGCCAGTGAGAGAAACTTCTTTTGAGCTTTTCTTAATCATGCATCAATATTTGTAGTATCTCCTAATAAACAGGTTTGAGGATCTAATGGAAGATGCATTCCTAGACGTTTTGTCATGATGTCATGCCAGAATGTGTTAAGTTTTGTCTATAACCAAGTGCAGTGCAGGAATGAGCCCTCTTCTATACTACATCTAAAACACAAGCTGGAAATCTCAGCTTTATATTTATGCAATTTCAGTGGTGTAAGATAGGACTGATGGAGAAAGTTATAATAGGTCAGCCTGTATCCGGAGTTAATAGTGGCACTTAGACTTTTTCCACACAATTCAGACCAGAGCTCTGTACCCATTGTCACACCCAAGTCGGACTCCCATTTCTCCCTTGATTTATGTAAACCTGGTATTGGAGCATCATCCATCAAAAGAGAGTACACTTTCGAGAAAAGACGAGGTGCATTACTCTCATGAAGCAGTCCTTCCCTTTCAGATCATTGAGCATGGGTAAAGTCATCTCAGATCCCAAACCAGATTTAAGAAATGATCTTAACTGTAAATAACAAACAAAGTTTCTGCTGGACAGATCATACTTCCTCCTTAGGTCCTCAAAAGACATCAGGGATCCCTCCTCATAGCAGTCCTCCAAATGACGAATCCCTTTCTGGTGCCACATTTCCATGGTCTTATTATCCACTGACATGGGTATGACTTGATTCCATTTCAATGGTGTTTTGGGTGAAAATATACTTTTTAGTCGAATATTTTTCTGGACTTTTGCCACGTTTTGATGATATGAATCAGGACAGGGTTGTCAGTTCTTCTGGAGATAGTTTTAGGTGTCCGTGTATAGATAAAGTCTGCAGGAATATTTTCTTTAAGAGCATACATTCCAAATGAAACCCAAAGTGGGACATTTTCCCTTTCAAAGAGAAAAGAAACAAGTCGCATTTGGGCAGACAAATAATGCTTTTAATGGTTAGGCAGTCGAAGACCCCCCAGTTTATAGTCCCATGTAAATTTTTCTATTGAGACCCTTGGAGTCTTCCATATGAATTGTCTAATATGTTTATTAAGGTGTTTAAAAAAGCTGGGTGGCACTGGAATCAGTAAAGACTGAAAGAGGTCCTGCAGCCTTGGTAATATATTCATTTTAATGCAATTTATTTGGCCAATCAAAGTAATAGGTAAATGTATCCATTTCTGTAAATCCTCTATTATTCGACTAGCTAGTGGTAAGTAATTCAGCTTGTACACATTCTTAAGATTGCTCCCCACTTGAAGACCATTTAAACAGGACTCTTTGCTGATGTTCAGCATAGTCAAAGCTTGAGAGTGGGAGAATTTCACTTTTGTCGTAATTTACTTTATATCCAGAAACAGATCCAAATGTAAGTTTTTAATTTAGCAAGGGAATCAAATGGATTTGTTAAATACAAAATTATATCATCTACCATGAGATTCACTTTATGTATTGTCTGGCCCACTTTCACACCCTTTATCTCTGAGTCTTGTCTGATTGTCTCGGCCAGAGGTTCGAGCTATAACAAAGAGCCCAGGGGATAAGGGACACCCTTGTCTGCACGATCTACTCAGAGGGAAAGCAGTGGACATTTGTCTTTTAGAGATTACTTTGTCTTGTGGTTTCTTATAGTGTCCTGGCCCAATTAATAAAATAAGAGCCAAATCTGTATTTAAATAGAACCATGAATAAATAGGGCCAGTCAAGCCTATCAAAGGCCTTTTCAGCATCCAGGGTAACAGCTATACTGGGTTCAGCACTGGAGGTTGCCATATGAATGATATTAAGTAATCTACACATGTTACTGGCAGAAGTTCTCTCCTGGATAAAACCAACCTGGTCTAGGTTTATCAATTTTGGTAAGAATTTACTCAACCTGTTTGCTAAAGCTTTAGAAATCAATTTGTAATCCACATTCAGGAGTGCAATTGGTTGAAAAAAGGAGCATTTTAAGCGGTCTTTCTTCTTTTTATGGATCACTGTAATTATAGCCATTGAAAATGAATCAGGCAGGCTTTGTGTTTTAGATGCTAGGTTAATTACATCCATAAGAAGAGGTATAAGCAAGTCCTTAAACTCTTTATAGAGTTTGGGGGGGAACCCATCCTCCCCTGGTGATTTATTAGACTGCAGTGTAGGTAGAGCATTTTCGATTTCTTTTGTGGTAAATGATGAATCTAGAACCCGCTGGTCATCGTGATTCAGTTTAGGTAACTCAATATTATTTAAGAATGTATCTATGATGGATAGATGTTCTGGTGATTCTGACTTATATAAATTAATATAAATTTATTTAGATTTTATAAATTCAAAATATAAATTTTATTTATTTTTGGGGGGAAAAAGAAAGCCATATTTGAGGCAGCGTTGCATTAGACTTTTGTATATTGTTTATTGGATTAATGTGCCATATGACAAAAGGAAATTATTTTGCTGCAATAACTTGAATGTTCATTAAAATCAATTCACTCATAAATTTAGCCGATTATATAATATAATTTGTATATATATATATATATATATATATATTATATATATTATATAATTTGAAAGTCATAGTCAAAGTCTGTTTATTTTGGGAGGGCTACAGTATGTATTATGTGCATTTAAGGACAGAAACAGTCTATAAACCTATGCAGCAACAGAGACTTTGGACAGGAAAAGTGTAATCACTGTTATGCAGAGGAATTTACACGTCGTCATGTGTCTTTGTATCAGGCTCATTTAATATGAAGTCTGACTGAAAGAGCCAATCAATGTCTAAATGTGGTTTATGACACTGAGAAACAGACAAATTCATATTTACAGTATGTGAATGTAAACTATGATTAAAACTCCCTACCCTGACCACTTTCTGCACCACCAGGTCACTGCAATTCATGTGAACTGTGATAAACGGAAATAATAATCCTTTCCTTTGTACATGTAAAACATTATTTCATTTCTTGTATAAAGTGACGAACAGCTGAATAGCTGTTTGTGAAACAATGACTGGATTGGCTGTTTGCTAAAGTATATTAATTAGAAGGAATATATTTTATGTGGCTAATGTTGAGGGCATAATAGACTGGAAGATGTTTTCTTTTCAACAAATATAACATGAAGTGTAAAGTTCTCAGCCTGACGAAATTGAACTCAACTAAACTCAAATAAAGAAGCACAGGCTGCAGTTCTGTTTGAGAAGTACTCAGTTACTGTGTTGCCTACATGGGAATGGGGACATGGCAAATCCATGCACTCGCCTGAAATCTGTGTCTTTGTTCTTTATCCGGTTCCCACTCTCTGGTGTTCATTTCTGCAGGACATATGACACCTAGAGATTGACCCTCATCCAAGCAAAAAGCTGTATTTGATGGCGTTCCTATCTCTTCCTTTGGCAGCTTGACCAGGACAGAAGACCTCAAACCTCAGTGAAAATCTGTCTGGACCCAAAAATTTTACCAGGGCACTGTGAAGAAGCATGTTATAATATCATACAATCTCTCCATGAGATTCCACTATTTATCAACCATACATTATGTAAATCTTTAAAAAAAAATGTTTTAACAAGATTCAGTTTTGGTGAAGGGCTGTTGGTTATTTTACACTGAAACCAAGAAATTAATCCTGCAGTCTTACTCTATCAACGGTGCAGTGTGCCTGCATCCAGTTGACCAATGGGACTGCCTCAACTTTTGAAGTCTGGTCAGTGAATGGAATGGGCTTCATAGGCTTTGATGCAGAGTCTCGGATTTGGATTTCCCTGTCTCCCTCCGCTGTGACAGTTAAAAAGCATTGGAACCACAGAAAAGGAATTAATTTTGCCTTTAGTAGACAGTGTCCGCTACTGATCCAGAGAATTCAATTAACATGATCAAAATCCCCAAAGAAAGGTGAGATGCAACAGTACAATTGCTGTCCACATAAAATAAACACATACACACACAAATTACTACTAAGTTTTCATACTAATTTTATGACTGTTTCAATGCGACATAATTCTGAGCTCGCCCAAGAAGAATAGCATTTGTCAACAGGGAGCTGAGATAGCAGCAGTGTTCTTTGTTGTGTAAGTGAAATGGTGAATTATTTGTTGTTAGCGACAATGTGTGAGAGCAGAAGACTGCAACTTGTTGTAACTTGTCGTCACCTCCTGCATGCGAAGTCCCGCCCAATGGTTTTACTGGGCTGCACAGAGGTACCTACCCCATGGCTGGGACTTATTCATCCCCCCCAAAAAACCTTATAAACCACTTTTAGGAGGCTCCCTTTTAGGAGTCCCTCTTTTTCAATGGGCTTTTTTAGGGTTAGGGTAAGGATTTCTGTGGGCCCCACTAAAAAAGTCATGAGTGGACAGAATGGACCACGTCAGAGGTCAGAATGGATTTTCAGGATCTCTTTTAACTGCAGATGGAAATCCTCTTGATGGCAGACACCTTTCTAAACAATCAAGTGGATCCTGTGGAATTGCTGAATGTAATCCTTGGACTCATTAGCATGTGCGTTGTAACCCTCATTACATCCTGCACAACAATATTTCTACTTAAATGTGGTAAGATTTGTAATTTTCCTGTCACGAGGCTTAAATAAAAAGGCTTCTGCACTCTATTAGATCAAGCTAGGCCAGTAAATCAGCCCAGCCAATATAGATGCTGACCTTTATTTTCACTGATATATCTTTTAAGATCTGTTCTGTGCATCAGTCAGCTGTATCAGTATAAATGTCGACACATAGAGTCACATCAACAAGTCTGTTAAGTCAACAAGTTACTGCACAGGAATAATGTGTTGATGTGTTCTAAATGTGATTGTAATTTCTCTTGTAGTCAAGAAGAAGCTCCGTCCTCCTCCAAGAGTTGATCCGCAACTGGTGGAGTACTTTGCCAGTTTTGGGAATAATGTTACCTTTCCAGATCTGAAGAATGTTACTGTGTCATCCATTCAGGGTTCAGAGAGCAGCAAAGAGTCACAGGAAAAATGGGAGTTGAGGATTCACCTGAGGAATCAAAACTGTTATGATCCAGACTACTTCACTCATCAATTATAAAGTGCTACATTTATACAGCGCCTTTATCCTGTTCGTTTGTTTCATTATTGGAAAGATGTAACACTGCATAATTGTAATTTTCACCATGATCAAAAGTGAAACATGACATTGTGGACTTGTGGACTGATCAGCAGTGTGCATCTTATGGACCTCTGCCAGGGAGGTTATGTTTTCATTTCTATTTGTCTGTCTGACTTTTAGCAGGATTAATCAAAAACTAATGGATGGGTATTTTTATGCTAGAGATGGATAGAACCTATTACATTTTGGGAGTGATCTGAATCTCTATCCAGATCCAGTTTTTTCACCCATGTGAGAAAGGGCAACAAGTAAAGCATGGTAAGTCTGAGATTTCATCTGTGTCCTGATCCTAATCCTCCTTTTCTAAAACATTCACCAGAGATGTGGAGTGTGTGTGTGTGCATGTGTGTGTCACTAAGCTGGAGTGCACTGCAACAGCTGGCATCGTCCTCTCTGCACATATTCACACGCTGAGTAGCCAGCCTGCTGTCGGTGCAGCAGCATCATCCTCTTACACTCCACAAACACAGCGACCAACTCTTTGAAAGGCTTGTTTGTCTGGATTTTGCATGGATGCTCCTTTTTGCTACGACAGAGAGGAACAGAAGTCTGCAGGCCCCATGGAGGGTAAGGTTAAACACATTGAACTGGACCAGCTTTTTTCTTCTTTTCTGAGAGAATCTAAAATGGAAAAAATGTGATGGGATGTGGAAATAACAATAATCACTTTGATATTTTAAACAGTAGCAAACACAGTAGCTTGTCATTGGAGTACTGAGCACATTTTTATATGCAAGCAGTTTATTATTTATTTGTTAGATCAGTTGTTAGCCTGTAATTAGATGTTTCTATTGTATATATTTTGCTCTTTGCTTCTATAATGGCACTTTATTCAAGGTGTTTCAGATATAGCCTAAGTGTCAGTTCTTTAACTTGTAATGTGGTTTTACAATATGAAACAATATCATATTAAATTAATAGTCATTTTGGTGTCAAATATATTTAACCCAACCTGTCAAAGAGCCGTACCTTTGACCTCAGCCAGGTCTGTTTGGCCCAAAAATGTAACGATTTCTATCAATTCTATTACACAGCCCATATTAACACGGAAAGTGTTTTGCACTAATTCCAACCTCAGGTGAACAATTTGTAAAGAGACTGATTTGTGGTTTGGGAGGGACTTCTGTCTGAGGTAATGTCTTCCTCCATTTTGCTGCAGCATTTACATCTGTAGCTTGAGGCTGCCATGTTTGGTACCTGCACAGGCAGGGTTGACACTGTAATGACTCCAGGAAGCACCATGCAACATATAACTCACTCTCTCTGTTTGTTTACGGATACAACATATGTCTTATGAACTATCTTAGGAAATGATAGTAGCTTAGGTGTATTTTTCAACGTTTTTTCACATTCACCCCCCCCCCTTTTCTCATCTTTATACCACAATAGGCTAACCACATCCTGACAAGACTGATATCCATCTGAAAGTTTCTTTCTTTTCCCAGAATGTGGAACTATTTCTTTAAGACTTTAGAAGTGCCTTAACCAAGAATGGTTTATCTCTATTAGCAAAACCAGAAGGGATAGAAAACATAGGAAGGTTGAATTCGGTGATAGGAAAATGCAGATAAAATGATGACCTCTGACCCTTGGAACCGGTCAGTTATTGGTGGCCTTAGTTCTACAGGCCTAAATTTTGCAGGTTCATGAAAGGAGATGAGCGATCAGTAGAAATTCAACAGAAAGAAGTTGCAAGTGTACCAACTTAATATTGTTTTCCGTTTTAATTAGCACCAGTGCAAATTCTTAAAATACAAACATGCTACATCTCTAGAAATCATTGGCACGAAACAATGAATGCAACCCAGCTTGCAAAATAAATAAATAAATAAATAAAACACCCTTAATAATGTGTCTGATCAGTCCGTAATCAGTCAAACAAATGATAAAACACCATAAACACAGAGTATTATACAGTATAAAGTATAATTACAAATTTATAGACCTAAACTGCTTTACATAATAATGTCTATGCATGCCCAGTTGTGCTTCAGATGGAATTAGTGAACAGAAAGAGAGTGAATGTAAAGCTGCACATTCACATGCTTTGTGTTCAACACTCATGATAATCTGCAACAAAGATTAAAGGATGACCCTTGACATAGAGCATAATCTGACTATCAGCTCATGAAATCCTTTGGGTCAGATGCTTAACATTAATGGAGCCGGACAGTCAGCATGAGAATTCAGGTCAGGGGTGTGTAATGAGTGAATTGAAAACTTGCCGGGTCTGAGTGTGACAAAAATGTATGGCTTGAATTTCATGTGCTTGAATGACAAAAACAATTACAAAATTAATATTACTACTACTCTACCAGCAGAGACAGAGCAATGGAATCACTTATTTTGAGTTGTGTGTGTGTGTGTCCACCTGATGAAAGTAAGATTGCAGGCTGAAAAACCACAACTCAAGCTGAAAAAGTTAACAAGGCTCTGTGGAGCTAAGGGGAAGCGAAGAGTCTTTGTGCGCCTGTCACTACAAGTGACACATTTTGCTTAATGTGATTTTTGATGTTAATTTTTAGTGTAAAAATACTGATTATCAATGCTTTACATCCACTCATCATATTTAATTTGAAAAAAACTACACATTATTTTCAGTTTCATTTTAGAAGTTTCAATCTGAGGGTGGATGGCTATATTTTGTTATTCAAATAAAATGATCTTCTAATTGCTATAATGCTATAATGTGTGATGTACTGCATGTACATAAAAGTTGTAGTATACGTGACTATGTGAGTATGAATGTGTGTATGTCAGCAATGATGAATGGACAGGGGCTGGTCCATGTCCCGGCATCATCACACCAGGGCCTGAGTGACCAGACGGCCCTGCACCGAGCTGCCATGGTAGGGAACAGCAACGCTATGGCTGCTCTGATTCAGGGGGGCTGTGCTGTCGACTTGCGGGGCAGAGTGAGTTGTGGACCCGCTGTGCATGTCAACACTCATTCACAAACCTCCAGGAAAACTCAAATTGTGTAGCTAACAAAATAATAGTTTATAATAGGAGTATTATGTCCAATATCTGTTTCAGGATGGCAACACTGCAATGCACGAGGCGTCTTGGCATGGTTTCTCCCAGTGCGTCAAACTGCTGGTCAAGGCAGGAGCTGATGTACTCATCAAGAACAAGGTGGGATAATAACAGACATATACTTTACTTGTGATGTGTTTCGTGAACTTTCCACCGCTTATGGATTAACAATGCATCTTTGTTCATACAACACACAGGGTTGAAAGCTCAGCAGAATATTTTAATGACAGATTTATGACAGTCCAAATGATTCTATGGCTTTGCTGTCTTCCCCCATGCCACTGGGGAAGAGATACAAGACAATTAAAACCAGGACTAACAGGCTGAGGAACAGCTTCTTCCCCACAGCTGTGTCCTCCATCACCCTTCCCTCCACGACACACACACACACACACACACACACACACACACACATATCAATATAGATGGAGTTGTACCACTGTCTGCCATAAAAACCATATGAACATTTGCAATATATAACTACTGTTGCTGGGATTCATTTACTGAAGATCCACGCTACCTTAAAAAAAAAACACAAAAAAATCCCATAAAATAAAGCTCAAACACTCGGAAAATTAAAAATGACAGTGAGAATAGTCACAATAAAAGTAGCAGTAGCACATACAGTGGGGAAAATAGTATTATTTCATACACTGCTGATCTTGCATGTTCTCCCTTGAATGGAGAAAGGTCTGTAATTTTTAATGTAGGTACACTTCAATTGTGAGAGACAAAAAGAGAACTTAATATTCGGTACAGAAACATTTGTGTACAGAGGTACAACAACAGAGGTCAGATGTTTCCTGTAGTTCTTGACTAGGTTTTCACTGCAGCGGGGATTTTGGCCCACTCCTCCATGAAGATCTTCTCCAGATCTTTCAGGTTTTGGGGCTGTCACTGGGCAACACAAAGTTTCAGCTCCCTCCAAAGATTTTCTTTTGGGTTCAGGTCTGGAGACTGGTTAGGCCACTCCAGGACCTTGAAATGCCTCTTACAGGGCCACTCCTCAGTTGTCCTGGCTGTGTCATTGTCATGCTGGAAGACCCAACCATGACCCATCTTCGATGCTCTTACTGAGGGAAGGAGGTTGTTGCCCAAAATCTCACAATACATGGCCCCATCCATCCTCCCCTCAATACAATGCAGTCGTCCTGTCCCCTTTGCAGAAAAGCCCCCCAAATTACGATGTTTCTACCCCCATGCTTCATGGTTGGGATGGTGTTCTTGGGGTTGTACTCATCCTTCTTCTTCCTCCAAACACGCTGAGTGGAGTTTAAACCAAAAAGCTCTATTTTGGTCTCATCTGACCACATGACCTTCTCCCATGTCTCCTCTGGATCATCCAGATGGTCACTGACAAACTTCAGACGGGCCTGGATGTGTGCTGGCTTGAGCAGGGGGACCTTGCGTGCGCTGCAGGATTTTAATCCATGACAGCGTAGTGTGTTACTAATGGTAACCTTTGAGACTGTGGTCCCAGTCCTCTTCAGGTCATTGATCAGGTCCTCCCGTGTAATTCTGAGTTGATCCTTCACCTTTCTCATGATCATTGATACCCCAAGAGGCGAGATCTTGCATGGAGCCCCAGACCGAGGGAGATTGACAGTCATCTTGAGTTTCTTCCATTTTCTCAATGGCACCAACAGTTGTTGCCTTCTCACCAAGCTGCTTGCCTATTGTCCTGTAACCCCTCTCAGCCTTGAGCAGGTCTTCAATTTTGTCCCTGGTGTCCTTAGACATCTCTTTGGTCTTGCCCATGTTGGAGAGGTTGGAGTCTGATTGATTTAGTGTGTGGACAGGTGTCTTTTATACAGGTAACAAATTAAAACAGGTACAATTAATACAGGTAATGAGTAGAGAATATGAGGGCTTCTTAAAGACAAACTAATAGGTCTGTGAGAGCCAGAATTCTTGCTGTTTGGTAGGTGATCAAATACTTATTTCATGCAATAAAATGCAAGTTAATTATTTAAAAATCATACAATGTGTTTTTCTGGTGTTTTTCTTTAGAGTGTGTCTCTCACAGTTGAAGCATATCAATGATAAAAATTGTAGACCTCTCCATTCTTTGTAAGTGGGAAAACTTGTAACATTGGCGTAGTGTATCAAATACTTATTTTACCCACTGTATGTGCTACTGCTACTTTAATTGTGACTATTCTCACTGTTTTTAATTGTCTGAGTGTTTGAGCTTCATTTTATTGGATTTTTTTTATTATTTCCTTTATTTACTGGAGTTTGTCTGTGCCTGCTGAAAGTAAAGTTGTCATCTTATGGGTGATGTTTGCATCCAGCTATCCACCGTATAAGGTGATAAAATGAAAGCCAACAGTAGGGCTGCCTTTACTCTGTAACTACTGTATCGTGCTGATTCAGGCAGGAAACACAGCACTTCACCTGGCCTGTCAGAATGCACATGCTCAGACTGCTCGCCATCTGCTGCTTGGAGGAGCCACACCAGACTCCAAGAACAATGTGAGTTGTCCAATGCACTGAACTCTTTAAAAAAGCGGTTGACTATGTCACTGTAAAATCATTCAGGTATAACACCACTGACTGTTGAACAGTAAGGAACAGTGATATATCAGGTGTCCCTTGAGCAAAGATGAAACAGAAGTCTGCTTTGGTTCCAGGCGGGTGACACCTGCCTACATGTGGCTGCTCGCTACGGCAACCTGACCCTGGTCAAAATCCTTCTCCGTTCGCTGTGCTCTGTGAGTGAGAAAAACAAGGTATGATATGTCAACAATCAAGTGTTTTTAACATTCTTAGATTTGATGCATGCATAGTTTTCATGTTTTTCCATTATATGGGGGTTGCAGTCCACTCTACCACAGTCATATCCACAGTGGTAGAGGGTATTTTGGCACTTCCTCCAAGTTTTTGGAGATGGCGTGGATCCTGCTAGTAGAAAGGGGAGTGAGGATTCTGACCTACACAAACAACTGGCTAATCCTCACATCATCACATCAGGAAGCCAGTGCCCACACAGAGCTGCTGTTCCAATACTTCATGCAGCTGGGCTTTGCTGTCAAGTTTGGCAAGAGCAAACCAGTCCACGGGTGGATTATCTGGGACTGCACCTGAGTACTTGGCCCTTGGACACATGCCAGTCAGTCATGACTGCTCTGTTGGGTTTGGCATTGCAGGCATGTGATAGCGAGGCCAGACAACACTACAGTGGTAGTTTTTGGTCCATGTTTCAAAGGGAGTCAAGTTGCATACACATTGGAGTTTTATATGAGTCAACTGTGTTCCATCCTGACTGTGCAGTGAGTGCAAAGATCTGTCTCTGGAGCCATGCACATATTCATAGAACTGGAGTTACACCCAGTCACAACTACAGTATATTAAAACACTGTCTGTGATGTATCTGTTGCAGATTTGCAACTTGTCTGTGTTTGTCTGCAGGGAGGTGACACGGCTCTACATGTTGCTGCTGCTCTGAACCATAAGAAGACAGTTCAGCTCTTACTGGAGGCAGGAACTGATGGGAAAATCAAAAACAATGTAAGTTATATTTTACATGGTAAATAGAAAGAGTAGTAACAAATAGTGCTCATAAGCATGATAAAATTATGCTGTGATTTCAAAGTAAGAGCCCTAAAAAGACTGAAGGCATTGATATCATGAGTCGTCACAGCTTTCATAATCTCAAAGTCATGTGGATTAAAGGGGACCTATAGTGCTAATTTAGAGCTCTATATTTTTATTCTTAACAAAAAAGATTGTATTAACTGTTATGGAATCGCAGCTACAGAAAATGAGAAGCGCAATAGGTCTAAGTTCTGCTTGTTTTCTGCATGCTTTATCAGAGCATTCAGGGTTCTTACATTTGTAAATGCAAATGTAAAAAGATATTTCTGATTGTTGTAAGTTTTTTTTGGTAATTATGTGAGCAAAAAATACAAAGCTCTATAATGACATTGTGCATTTCACAAGAAGAGCTCCAAAATTCAGAAAACCTGACATTTCAAAGTCAGACACTTTGGCTCATTGCTGTGGATCATGAACTGTGTGTTGTTTTGTGTGTACTGTGTGTGACACAATGTTGCCTCACAGGCTGGGAAAACAGCACTTGATAAGGCGAGAGACAACAATCATAAAGATGTGGCATTCCTCCTGGCCAGAGCTCCTGAGGTTGGCATTGACATTTTATTAGCAGGAGTCATTTGAATCCAGATATTATTGTGTTTGTGATGCTTAAGCAACCCCTCCTGTTTAGTTGCCTGGCTTCTTCTAAGCAGTAACTGTCTTCAGGTGCATCGCTTCTTGCGAGGAAGGACAATAAGGAAACGAAGAGATAGACTGATAGCAGAGAACAGGGGTCAGTCTGCCACAAAAGCAGAAATACTACCTAACAAAGTAAGAAAAGAGCAAACAGACACACTTTTATAGCTTGTGGAGATAAAATGGTGTCTCATGAGCGTTATAGACAGTTGTTGCAATGGAGCAAGCCACAATAAGCCAAATCATTCAACTTCCTTTTGTCTGTGTCCTGAGGAGGACAGCAGCGCTGTGGTGGAGGAATGTCCCAGCAGGGAACAAATGGGACAACAGCCAAAGCAGCAGTATTACCACATGACCCCAGACACCTTCAGCAGCCCCTATAGCAACCTCAAGAGAAGAAGAGTCTGGAAGCAGGTGGGTCAACAGTGGAGACACCAGGACCAGCATACTCAGCTGTCATGAAGAGATCACCAAGTCACAGGAATTCTGATTGCGTTGAAGTCATACTTGGATCAACTGCTTAAACATCACTGGTTCATTCTTCAATCAGCTAATCAGCTAGACAGCTATATTGTTTACATTCTGTTTCCTGGTGATCCAAAATTTGGTGAAATAGTTCTTATTCCAAATTTTACATATTTTGAAATACTGTGACCCTGCTGAAAACTCTGTTTGCACTGCTAGGTACTGAAAATCAATCTTTTCTCCCCTCTTAAGATTGCAGTACTTGATCTGAGAAGAACCAGATCAGGCTGCTCAATGCTGAAAGATGTGCGGAGGGCCACATTGATTTTGTGATGGAATTGATTTTAAAACCACCAGTGAAGCCCACTATAAATTGTTAAGGTATATGTGTCCTGAGGTGCACTTCCTCTAAGGCCACTAGGTGGAGGACCATCTATGTTTGATTGCATGCAAGTCTACTCATACAAGTTTCTTTTTATTAGCAAAAGTGCAATTGGCGAAACTGATGTTTGATAGTGATTTCTTGATGATGTTGATGTTCTTGCATTTGTTCTTGTAGCTAACTAAAGAAGCTAGTAGTAATGGTAGTGTCATTCAGCTAATGTTTGGAGTGATGACCAGATGAGCAGAGTCACATACTTGATTTGCCCTGTGCTAAGACCACTCTCGTGTCATAATCCCTCTGCATATCATATGAAAACAAAACTACATTTTGAGTGTTACTTTTACTCATTTGAAGGCTCTGGATGAAGGTGACCTGAGAAAAGGCAAGAATGAGTTCCCCATGAAGCCAGATCTGATCTGTGATGATGGTGAAGGCAGTTTGGCTCTGAATGGAACCTACCAGCTTTATACACTGTACCGTGACAAGGATGGTGACATTAGACAGGTAACTGATGAATCATATTTACTACAATAATGAGATATTTTCTAAGAGCAGTGGCTATGCAATGAATTTAATTTATAAATAAAGGATGTTCCAGAGCACAGACACATAGCAGCCATGGACCCATGAGCTCGGAGCAGAGTTTGGCACTAATGGAGCACATGCTGAACTATACTGAACACATAGAAAAGATCATTAAAAGGGTACTCTCAGGACTCATTTTGCATTTTGAATCATTTTTCATTACTATCAACCATTATTTTTAGGCACCAGTCAATGGATGCCACTGCAAGCCACTACTGAAGAAGCTGGAGGGTGAAATGAAAGCCACCCAGGAGGAGATGAGGCTGCACATTCTCAACATCCAGGAACGGGTCAACGGCAAGATAGGCAAAATGGACCAAAGGAACAGGCACCAGGTCCAGTTCTGCTCTTTTACACCTTCAGTGTCTTCAACTAATGGTTCAGCTCATTTGGGTTTTTCAAATTTGACCCCAGTGTCTGATAAATGCAACTGAATCTTAATTTCAAGGGAAAACATCCCTGGTTGATTCAGCAGGTTTTTCTGCTCTTTGGTTTGGGCAGATCAACATGTTGAACATGCTGAATCAGGAAAGAGCTGCAGCAGAGAGGAAGAACATGATGTACATGATTGAGCAGAGAGCTGCCCAGCACAGGGAAGAAGCACTGAAGACACAGGTATCACTTACAGCTTACAGCTCACAGCTGGATTTCTTTAGATCAAAATTTATGCATGTGTTCCAAGATTAATTTTAGAATTATGAGAATATATAATTATCTGAAAAATTGCAATGAGAAGTGAGAGTCATTTGATGTTACTAGATTTTGGTGAGGGAAAAATACAACTGTTATAATCCAAGTGCCTCGTTTGCACAGATTTGCTTCTACGACAACTTTGTGTCTCATCTCAAGCAGGCAGCAGTGAGTCACGAGCTGAAGAGGTGGTGCATATCTCACCTAAAGGATATGGACATCCACGCCCCAGCCAAGGTCCAGTACTACAAACTCCTCCCTTCACCATCTGTGGAGCAGTCGGTGGCAGACACCGATCTGGAATCGCTCCCCCTGCTGTCTGCGGTGCCCGGAGACAGCAGCACCTCATTGGCTGACTACGTCAACATCCTGCCGTCCACATCTGTCTACAGTCTGGGAAGTCTAAAGCAGGGGCCAGTGGGGAGGAAGATGTACTATGAAACTTTGAGAGTGGACAGGTCACCAGGTATGTCCAAGAAAAACTAATAAAATGTAGTCAACAATGTTAAAGAGGCACTCAGTAATGGCTGCTATCACTGCAACATCAACAGGCCAGCATCAAAGCTCACAACTACCTGTGACTGACACTGAGAGGAAGATAACTGGCTATCAAAATATAAACATGTTTTCGCAGCAGAGATGAGAAAGGGAACAATGAGATCCAAAGAGAAATATCTAGTGGAAAACTTGCATAACTGGCACAACTTCAGGACAACTTCATATTGACCATCACATCAAAGTTTAATTAAATGAATGACCATGAAATGGGTTATGATGTCAGTCATTTATGAAAATGCTACCCTGCATCAAAATGCAGAATCAACAGAATCAAACTCAGATGTTTCAAGGGTCTCTCATTGTTTTTCTCAACAGGTGGACTTTGGTCTGTCTTAGATAATATGGGTATGAGTAGATGGCGAAAAACTTTGTGAGCAAAAAAGGGAAGTTGCACAAGCAGCATTAGAATAGTGTTCGACCTGGACCATGATCTTTCCTTGATTCCAACCAAGTGGTTTGTTTTCTCTAACTAAACTCAGATGACTATGAGAACACAGTCCAGTTTCCTCTGCCTGCTGGCCATACCTCGGGCCTCCTGCTGGGCTCTGGCGATCCCCTCTGCCAACCTGCGGGAGTGCAGGACAGTCCCATTGTAGCATTGGTGTCAGCAGTTGGGGAAGACTTCTCAAGCAGCAGCAGCAGTCTGTCCAGCGCCAGTGACCATGGACCTACACTGATCACACATAAGGGACTCCATTACAACAGGCAACATGGGAAACACTTTGGAGAGTTGCTGAGCACCCACAGGCGTGCAGAGACAAATTTCGACAGCACCAGAACACTGGAGTTCTTCATTGACCGTCCTGCTGAGCCCACATTTAACCAGGAGAGGAAAAATCTGCATGCTGTGGAGGTGAGTGTACTAATGTGTGGGATGATGATCTGGCCACATTGAGCAGTGATGGACTTGGACTAAACCTGTCAATCATCCCTCAAACATGTTTTTCTCTAAGCCTTTGAGGATAAGTCCATTTTATTATAAGATGAGTCTTTTTATAGGTTTAGCCATCATCTAGTTGTATTTTTACACTCTTGTAAAATTAGACAGCCCAGTCTTGATGCAAAGCTATAATCACTTCCCTGCTCTCGCCTTGTATTAACACAAACACAGGGATACTGATCTTCTCATCTCATTCTCTGAAATAATCTAAGCACCTTTACTAAAATGATGAAATATGCATTTAAAGATATAATTTCTTTAAAAAAAAATATCTGAAGTCCTACTGATCCTCAAACTTCCTGGGCTTTCCTGTCATGCAGGTAACTCAGCGTTTCTTCGAGACGGTGACGACTCAATTGGAGCGCTGGTACGAGAGGAAGATTGCAGTGGTGGAGCAGCAGACGGAGCTGAGAGCCCGGCAGGACACCAGGGAGCTTCTGCAGCGAATCAGCATGCTGGAGGAGGAGCTTCAAAGGCTGAAGACCAATGAAAATGCAGAAAGCTGACAAATTCAAAATTTAAACACTGAGATCAGTGTCAATTGTAGCAGACAGAAAAAGGTGAAAATGTCCATTTTGTTTGTTGCCAAGAAAGAGATTTTGCATAATTAAGCTTTTAACACTTGATAGCCAATAATATTGTTTTAAATGGAAACCTCCCATAAGGGACCTAAGAAGAAAAACAAATCGTCATAGCTAGTATGTAATGGTTGCCTATTTGTAAAAGTTACCACATGCAACTGCTGCATAGATCGCCTAATGAATATTAGGTGTAGGGACCCGTGGTTGTGTCTCCCTGTATGCTAATATGTGCAGATACAAGAAGGTGGTTGGTGGAACTGCTTCTTGCTTGATGGTGATGGCTGCCAGCCAGGCCCACATCCAACTCAGTGCATTAATTTCCTGTGCATATCTGTTTGAACATTTTACTTTGTCAAGCACAGGGGTGGACTGCCATCTCTGTTTGAGTGTTTTCAGGTAAGCCGTTTTGGATTCTTTTTGTCTTTGTTGGGTCAGTAGTTGCCTCCAAGCTAATTTGGTTTTGTTCATTATGTTGGCTGTTGTCCCTCTTGAATTCCTGAATTTCAGTTTTGTCGCAAGTGTAACATACAAACAAAACAACAAAAGAGCTTTTCTATGAGGGACAATGACATAAGAATAAATGAATGATTGATCAAATAAATGCATTATATAATAATATTTAGATAAATAAATAAATAAAGGTAATGTAAAAATGTATTTCTACATCTATTTATCTATCTGTACTTATGTCTGTTCTTTTGCCCTCACGCGTTTAAATGTGAGAATGTAGATAATATACATAACAAAAGATTAAAGGACAAATGGACTCCCAAACAAAGCTCTTGCAGTGAAGTTCTGAGAAGACATCACCAGAGAAGACACAAAGTGTCTTATGTCTGTGCATCAAAAACCCCTGAACTTTTGACATGGTGTTAAAAAAAGAGCTGTTTGTCCCACGCTGTAATGTAATATCTGTTATTTTATCAAACTGAACGTGCTGATGCTGAAAAACTGTGAGACTGTCCAAACTGTACCTTAAACATTCAGACCAAGGACTTTTGTTGCATGCTCTACCCCTCTTTCAGCCTCAGTCTCCTACTTCTCTCTAAATTGTCTACTGTCAATACTGTCAATAAAACCAAATGCCACATATTGTATTATTTGTAAATTACAAGTATTGGATCATATAATTTTAATGGTGCACATCTCCGTGAACAAGTTTAAAGTTTCAACATTTTAATCTGAATCAACATTTTAAAAGTTGAAAGCAGGTCATTAATTTTGTATGTAAAATCCACATTTTTTGAAAACCCTCACAAGGATATCAAGATCAACATGTGGGTGAGTTAGGGTGTAGTGCCAAAGAACAAACAGAGTGGACAAAGTCCCGCCCCCTCTGCTCTGCCGGCCCATCATGCAGAGCAGCTGCTTGGTTGTGTAACCCAATGATCCTGGTTTGACATCTGGCATTTGGCCTCAGTGACCACTGCAGCAGCTTCTGAAGGGAAAATCAAATCAATACTACATTGACTCTGTCAGAGTGCGATGGAAACCTAATTAAAGGCCTTCCGGGCACAGCTGGTCATTTTATGCAGCCAAGCATCAGGGCCCTCGAATCAAGCCAGTAATATGTACTATTGCTTCACTCTGGACGCTGTGGGAGGAGATACATGGGCCTCCCTGAGCAGGATGGTGTTAGCATTCAATATGGAAAAAAGCCATGCCTATGTCATGTCGCTGTTTTTGCCAAACAGTGGTGCATTCTGGCCTAAACTACTTTAGCTATATATTGCACCAAACAAACTAAATAATATATACTGTGGAAAAGTGAACAGAAGAATGAACAGCGCTCTCTCGGTCAACACATTTAAAACTGATGTATGAGCTCTGTTTTGGTCTCCACCATCTCCTGAGAAAAATATCTTGCTCTCTAGGTGCTAAAGACTCCACTGCTGTACATTCACCAGCGAGTTGCTATATGGCTGTCTGCTGCTTGCTAAGGAGCAGGTGGTGTACAGTGGTTTAATCAGCGCTTTATCTCTGAAAACAGCTGCTGCTGGAGACAGCACTGATGAAAGTGATGTGAAAAACACTAACTCAACCAGGAAGCACTGCCCTAAATTCCCTAAACACTTCCCCATACTACTATGGACTTCAATAGATAACACCTTTAAGATCCTTTGATAAGTTCTGGATCTGGATCCTTTACAATTAATTGGAGTTCTCCTGAAGTCAAGACACATCGCAAAAAATAAATCACAATCTGATCATTACATTTTGAGCAATGCTGGTAACATGGCTAAGATAAAAACAAAAGAAATCTATACAGAGTAAAATCTTCATCTGGATCTATGTCTATGTATGTCTACTGAAAACAACCACAATCTGTTAACACTCCACTGAATGTACACTGAATCAGCTACAATTTCATGTGATTGGAGGACTCTACCTCTATTAGTTACTGCACAATAGCCTCATATGTGTGTGCATTCCACTTTTGTGTAAACTTTGTCACTGGATCAAGAAGAGTATCTAGATCTAGATCAGTTTGTAATGTTTTCTTGGGAGCATTTTGATAATGCCCCCTAACCTTTCTTCTATCAACTTGTTTTGCCGTTCTAGCTATAGTGCAGAGAGACAGGAAACTTTTGGGGGGCAGAGTAGAGGGAAGACATGCAGCACTTGCTCTGACCAGCTGGGAGTCAGACGGGGGACCTGCTGCTCAGGAGCTGCAGCCCATGTGGTATGCTCCCTAACCATACTATCAGGTCACCCACTTTATTTCAAATCTTTATGTATTTGTGGCGATATGGCTCAAAAGATGAAATACTCTAATTAAGTTCTAAATTTAAATGGAGTTTCTATTTATGACAAAATCCAATGATGCCAAAAATACTTGTCATAGCCCATAATGATCCACATGTGAGAATGTTTCTTTGTTCACTACTGAGTCATTTTCACATTTGACAACACTTTTGCACTGTCCCTGTGCTTACACAACTTACACAGCAGGGATGCCAGGATGCATGAACATCCCCTATCATTCCAAATTAAAGTGTGCAAGAGGCAGGTAGGACCCCATCCATTAACCCAGATCTACATTACACTGGTGGAGTGACTTGAACTTAAAGTTCTCTCTGCTGGCTCGGGCTAGGGCACGAGGAGCAGACTCTATAATAGAAACCCAGCCATAAGCAAATATCATCTCACTCTGTCAGAGAGGGTGATATTGATGGCACTGGTTGGAGTTGGTATTGCTGGCATGGGAGAGGGAGGGGGGTTCGGGGGTGGGGGCATTGTCCCGTCGAGAGGCAATCGATGCTCACATCCTGTGAACCCTGTATGTAACACGGGAGAGCACTTTCAACATACAGGCAGCCGTGGTGCACTCAGATACATAGAGAAAGAAAGACCAAGGGAAGCAGAGGGATGTAGACTGGAGTTTGGGACTGGCACAAGAGGAGCGCCAAACACATCCATGGGGTAGTCACACAGACACTTGTCAACTCTGAGGATGCTCACATAAACAGGATGAAGTGCATCAAGAAGCAAAGAGGGAACCCACACCAGTGATATGTAAGTGCTACTGAAATGGTTGGTTCATTGCATGGAGTCGTTTTGGTGTTATGTCATGCTTCCATGTTAAGCGTGCAACATGTTAGTCCAGGAACAAATTGTCTAAAATGGTTTTCTCAAATGGTCTCATAGTAAGTGGAAATGTTAAATCTGTTATTGGTGTAAAAGACATGTGGTTCCAGCTAAATTTCCAACATGACGAGAAAACCAGACGAGACCTGCAATTAATATTTACAGCTCAGTTTTATTTAGGTGCAAATCATGGCAATGACATGCTGTCGAACTGTGGTTCTGATCCTTAGAACGTCATGATGATGTCATCCAGAGATAACTTCTGCAGCTGCACCATCATCTCAATCATGAAATACATTCAAGAGTTCAATGACAGCAGCCATTGCGATATACCAGGGTTTAAACTAAACAACTTGGACTATCTCAAAAATAAACCAAACTTGCTTTTCAAAATGTGAGATCTGAGACACTTCAACATCTTTATTTTCTGGTACATGTCTATTCATATTTAGTGTGGGATATCCCAGTTATGGATGATAAATGTATGTATGCATACTTTGTTGTATAAAGTTGTATCACAATGCCAGACATTAGTTAAGCTTCTCTGTCTTCCCCTTTGGTCTTGACGAAGCTCTGGACAGGATGTGGTTTTATAGGCTGTACAATGCATGATTGACAGTTCAGGGTTGGGTTATTTTTTTAAACTTTCTCCAAGTATCATAATATTAAAACATCTGTCACCATATTATCTGTATTTAAACGGGATGAGTTGGTTTTTAATGGACTGTCATGAAACAAGTCAGCATCAGCACCTGCAGTCCCAAACTAGTTTTCAGTAGTAGGTCTACATAATTTCCAGTTATACTTCTATATATTGTTTTGTTGTAGTTCTACAGGACAGGAGTTACACTAGTAGCAGGATTGACAGGGTAGGCAGCTAAAAAACATTAACTTTCGCCTCCTGGATTTTCAGCAGTAATTTCAGGAAAGCTTAGCAGTTTGCCTTCTTACCTGCAGATGTTTCTTGAAGTTAGACATTGAGTCCCTGGATGTTGATAGTATTTTCATAGCTGGAAGGCAAAGCTTGCATGTAATCGTGATGTTTTTCCCTTTCTCTAATTTAAGTGCAGAATAATGCTGACCAGCAGTGGACATAATGATGAAGAGCCACTGGTGACTGCTTTAACGTCCTCATCTTAAGATATATTTTCACTTGCATTTAGTTATCTTGTGATTGTTGTGGCGTAAAATTTTGTGATGTGTCCGCACAATGCTTGTGCCTACTGCATGGCAGTAAATCTTGTTTCATTTTAAAATGTATGGTTCTTGTAGAGGTGTGGATGAAGTCATTGTTGGCAGGTGGGCAGGAAGTCCATGTGCAGAGTCAAACCAACGACAAACGTATCTTACCAAGGATGTACATTTTTCCAAAGCCTCAGGTTATTCCTCTGTGCACTGAGTGACATGCTCCTCCATTACTCTAAACACATACACACTCATTTATTTCAACTCCACCATCCCCCCATACACCATTACACACTGTCCTGCTACCAGAAATACTCACCAGAGAGCACCACATGTGGCTTTATCTGCCCCTGCAAGTAGTCCCCATCAAATACTGTCTTTCCTCTTACTTGAGTAACCTTCGCTAAAAACTACAGTCATCAGCTATTGTAGGAAATAACAGACCATTATTATTATTTGTTCAACAGGAACCGATGGAATTGAGAATAAGAGCCACAGATATGGTAGAAAGGTCAGGAAGTTTTAAGGCCGGACAAACACATTGGCAGTTGAAGTCTTTTTGGGATTTTAATAGAATAAGACCATGTTTATTAAGGATACCCATGATCTTAGTAAAACTTCGGCTTTTCTTGCATTTGGAAATTAATTGGATAAGTCCTGCTAACAGTGTAACTGTATGCTGCTAAAAATGGGGCCTCATGCATAAGCAGTCCAACATTCATTGAGGTTGTAAACAATCAGCCGCATTAGCTAAATATATTTGGAAGAGAAAATGACTGTAAGCAACAAAACAAAATGCCCACCTCCAGGTTTACCTCGAGAGGAAGCATTCTGGATAAACTCTAACCTTGTTAGAGCCTTTTTAACCCTGATCAACTGACTGCTTGTGTATCTTGCCTCACTGGAGTCATTGTTGGTTATGTTGCCACAGTGTTACATCCACTAAATGACTTGAGTGAGTTTAATGTTATTATAACTAACAGGACTGATAACCTGAGTTACAAATCTAAATCTCAAGTTGTAAGAAACTAAAGCATTCCTTGCCTAATATGTGTGATATGTGCTTTCTGGGGCCAACTCAATGTGTGCCATCATGGAATGATCACCAGACCACGGTGGGGCCTGTGCTACCAGGGACAGGCCCAGAGTCCAGATCCTCTGTATAAAGAGAGTTAATATTTCTTGCTCAATTAAAAGGCCAAAAACAACCACAAAAAGAAACAAAGGACCATAAAAAGACAAAATAATTGTAAAGAGACAAAAAAATTACCAAAAAGAGCCATAAAATTACTACTAACAATGTGGTTGTCATTTTTTCTCTTTCAGTCCGGGGTTCCGTATTGAAGGAGTGTTTACCTGTCTGTGCTCAGGGGTCCACGTTTTCCTAATGTGTCAATGCATGCTGTGTCTCCACAGTTTGAGGACATGGTGAGAAGCTGACCATGGGTGACTGGAACCTGCTGGGCAGCATCTTAGAAGAGGTACACATTCATTCCACCATTGTGGGTAAGATCTGGCTTACCATACTCTTCATCTTCCGCATGCTGATCCTGGGAGCGGCCGCCGAGGATGTATGGGATGACGAGCAGTCCGAGTTTGTGTGCAACACCGACCAGCCAGGCTGCAAGACAGTCTGCTACGACCGTGCCTTCCCCATCTCCCTCATTCGCTTCTGGGTCCTGCAGGTCATCTTTGTGTCTGCGCCCTCGCTGGTCTACATGGGCCACGCTCTCTACTGCATTCGCTCGCTGGAGAAGGTACGCCACCGCAGGCGGGCCCAGCTGAAGGAGGAGCTGGACGAGGCTGAGTTGGCTTTAGACGAGCACAAGCGCATGGAGAGGGAGCTAAGGAGGCTGGATGAACAGAAGAGGGTGAAGAAAGCTCCTCTTAGAGGCTCTCTGTTGAGAACATACATCATCCATATCCTTACGCGATCTGTGGTGGAGGTCTCCTTCATCCTGGGTCAGTATATACTATATGGTGTCCAACTGGAGCCACTCTATAAGTGTGAGAGACTACCTTGCCCCAACAGCGTGGACTGTTACATCTCCCGGCCCACGGAGAAGACCATTTTCATGGTCTTCATGATCGCCATCGCTGGTGTCTCACTTTTCCTCAACATTCTGGAAATATCTCACCTGGGCATCAGGAAAATCAAACAGACGTTGTATGGAGAACGGTACATGGAAGATGACAGTTTGATTTACAAGTCCAAGAAGAAAGCATCCTTACCACACCTTTGTGTGACGAGCAATTTATCACCACACAATGGGCCTTTGACTCAGACCTTCAAAGTGATTCCAGAGGCAGACATGAAGCCTCCTCATTACAGCAGTGGGCTCAAACCCAACCAGGAAGCTTCAAGACACAACAGCTTTGCTCACGTGGGACACAGTCAGACCAGCTATATCTGTCCCCAGTCTAGGATGCCACCCAGGTCTGGACAGAACTGTGCAATGCAAGTATTCCCAACGCATGACAGTCCAGAGGCCCACACAACCATGGTGGACCACCATTCACGTAGGGCTTCAGCTGATTCCAATGCAGCAGGACGTGTGACAAGACACCCTGAGGACACCCATGAGGGAGAGCACCCTCACCCGAGCCATTTGAAAGCTCTGCTGTCTAGTAGCACCTTCAGACCCAGCACTATCAGAGACCTTCATGAGGATGAACGAAGGGAGTCAATGGGGAGCGAGGTCATGATACCCAACCCCAGAAAGACCAGCTTCATGATCAGGCCCCCCTCTGAGAGCTTGTCCTCCATCAGCGGCTCCACGAGCCCTTCCCTCCATACCTCAGAGGAGTCGGATGAATTAGGCTCCCTGCAGGGAGACATGCCCATGATGCCACCTGCTGGAGGCCGCAGAATGTCAATGGTATGTAAAGAAAATAAATCAAAAACATGGTCACAGACATTTACTGTTCAGATGCTAAGGTTATACCTCTTGACACCCATCTACCATTGTTGTCATCAGTTACATATATAAAAGGAGAAGCATCCTCTAGTATCAAAGAAGTCAAAACAAAAGAAGAAGTTACTTTGAAGCTTGACTGTTGGTTTCATCCATTAGTTAATATGATAGTGTCAAAAAGTCACTAATGTAGATGAGTCAAAGAGACAGCAAAAGAGATGAAGTGCAGTATTGATTTTATTTCTGCTTATCCGGACCAAGCCCCATAGTGACAAATTGGCAGCCTCTGTCCACACAGCATCTGTTCCCAGCTGTACTGAGAACAGTGAACAGAAAACACAGCACAGGAACAAATTGTCTAAAAATTGTCAGCAGCAAACTGCTGTGAAGGTATTTGAGGAGGTGCACATCAGCTCTGACAGGAGGCCACACACTGACAGACCATTCGAAAAGGAAGACAGCAACGACAGTCGAGAGGAGACGGTGCTTAACAGGATGTTTCAGTGTAATTATTCTAAGATAATTTAATAAAAAAATGAATTTATAAAGATAAAGAGTAAAATATATATTAATATAATATATTAATAATTTAAGCACACATTTGTTGTAAGGATGGATAAAAAGAGGAAGTATTAAAAATGCATTCACAATTAGTTCTATATTATATACATTCTACATGCGGTAAGTAATGTTTCATAAACACTGACTGCTACATAGCTGAAATCATGCGCTCATATTAATAAATTGTGTACACTAATTACTGATGCATGCTCCAGTTGTTGTGCAATGAAATTAAAAGTAAATAGCATTAAACATATCCAACATTTGTTTCGTGAAACGTGTGAACTTGAACAATGGCTTTGCTTTTATTGAAATCCAGGTATATAATGTGTGCATCACACCTTCTTGTCTTTCTCAGAGTATGTTCCTGGATATCTCCTCTATCATGAAGAAGTGAAGAGAAGAAGGTTGCCATCCTGTCCACAGGAGCCCAGCCGGGTCACAAACAGGGGAGGAGCCGTATCAGCAATCCAGCCATCAACATTGATCCACAGCTCGAGTCACATGGGACCAAAACCAGACAAACACTCAGCCATGATGAGACAGCCAGAGCTCAATGTGATTTGGATTTCAAGCACCTTAGAACGCCCTATGTGTGGGTACGAACAGGAAGGGATTGCATCGTTTTAAAAAGGTGGATATCCTTTTGTTCAGATTGTGCAGAAACAACACTGGATTATGGAGCATTCTCCTTAGAGGATCTGTTTGCTTCTGTAACACGGACTTTATAAGCTTTAAGTCAAAGACTTGATTAGGATGTCGATCTCTGTACAGTCATTTATATACAGTAATTTCAAGAGAAATTATGATACTTTGTAATTATATTCAGATTAAATGCTTCTTAATAAAACGAAAGCATCTTGTCAATAGATATTTCATCAAATTCACACACCAACACCAAACCACAGAATTCTCATGCTTTTTCTTTTATTTCTCAAGAAAAAAATGCCTTGACAAATGCTGCGGTTTCCCTTTAAAAACCTTAACAAAACATGACATGTTGCACGACACTGACAAAGAAAATCGAACAATCAAAGATTAAAAAAATCTGCTGAATCTGCATATAACAGTCATGTTGCAAGTACTCAAAAAAAAGGAATGTGAAAAAATGGCTCACCAAAAGTCTACAAATACAACAATGTAACCACTGTAGTTAGAAAGTTAGAAACAACCAAATTTCTACATGTCTATCATACAGTCCTTACCCATAAGAAGAGGTATGCTGAATCATCCAGGTAGATAAGTGTTAAGACTCTGTTCAATGGAGGTTGGACAAAAAATCAAAACCAAAGTCACAATCTCAGATTCAAGTGGCCCCAACACATTCTGTAAACTGCGCCCACCACATAGTACTGTAATTGCAAAGTGAAGGCATTTGCAAAACACCCACTGAGGGAAAGCTCCCCTTGACAACTACTGCTCGAGATTTTATCTTGAACTGTTGGGCCTAGATCAGCGCTGCATTCAGAGATGCTGGAAAATTTGAAAAAAATCAAACATTCGGTTAAGAAAAAAATGCAATTGACTGGGCTAGTTGGTCAGTCCCAAGATCTCTGACAAAATTAATATCATATCAATATGGCAGCACACAGCATAGACAGTATGGTGCCTCTTGGAGCTCATGACCTCTGTTAGAGACACAATTATGCAATGAATAGACTATGCCACTGTTTTTGTTTTTTTTGCAATACATGCACAGACTCAACTCTTGCTGGCATTATGTGATCTAACACAGTGGACAGCATGTTGGCTGTGTTCAGAGTGAACGCTCATCTGAACATTCTGCATTGCACTGCAACAACAATAACACCAACACTGCGACTGTAAACATTAAAAGTGTGTGAGAAATTACCCAACTGCAGCAAGTTTCAACTCTCCAGTTCATTTTGAAGTGAACTTGTGTGACACCTCATGAGAATATCATTTAGAAATGTAGAGTGGGTTTTAAGGACTATCTGTAATAAATCATGTCTAGAATTTGCAGACACTAAAATCAAACAATATACTGTTATCACCATTGCTGTCATATATGCTCTATGCTAACTAGTTAACTAACGCTGCAACAGTTCCTTCTACAGAGATCCATACTGATACAGTTGCTGTTGCACATGTATGGAAGAAGAAAAAGGTCAGAATTTCACTGATAATGTCGGACTTCTCATTTGTTCCGGAATTCACCTTTTGCCTCAAAACCCTCTTGAACATTTCTCGAAATGTGACATCTTTGGTCTGATCTTGTTCTACAGATGAGGAATATTGTGCTTCTCAAAAATGCAGATATTTTGTTCACATCTCTGACGTGCAGCGCTCCATAAGAATAAAATATGTTTCAGTTGCCTGATGATGAGCATGATGAGAATAGGGAAGGAGCGTGTACAGTTAAAAAGTCCAAATGAGGCACACAATCACTTCATGGCATTTATTCATTTGTGGTATGTTCTGCACAAAGCATGTATGGTGCAAAAATGCAACCAGGAGCAAATGAATGTTCTGATATCACATTTTCATCAGTCTTGAGGTTTTTTTTGCAGTTTTGTGGAGAAAAGATTAAACAGTAAAAAATGATATGATGCCTCATTTTGACATTTGCTCTAGTGTAGCTTCCTTTGTTTTTCTAGCTTAATTACAGAAATGCATCTGACTGATGACAACAAACACTTTACTCTTTTACATAGTTGGTCCTCTTTTGTGGTATATTTTGACACTTACACGAGCGTTTGGCTTTTCCATATGGAGAGCCACAGTGGTCAGTATTAAAGAAATAGATAATAATGATAAAACATACAGTATATACAAATCATATACTGTAATCTTGAAATTGTAAAATAATGCAATGCATCTTTAAAACTCATCTGATTCTTATCAAACCAATTTCTCACAGGTAATCTTTTTTTTTATTCCTTTTCACATTTTTATTAAATTTCAGTGTGAAAGATCTGTGTAATTATGTCAGTTTTGGTTTCATCCATAGCATTATATTTATTTGAATAATATTGAACACTTTCTGGTCTCCATATTTCTGGGGGGTACTTTGTTGATTTCACTGACAGAACCTTTATGAATCACGAAAGAAAAAGTCTGAAAAAAGTTTGTTTTTCCTTACAACAACGGGGGTCAGAAAGGGCCACGTCCATGGCGTGACACTGCTGAAGCGCAGGTTCTTAAAGCTGCAGTGTACGTTCTGTTGAACAAAATCCTTTGTTCCTTGACTGGGTAGTTTGGCCTCTGTAACCTCTAAGGCAAGAAATTGTAGCTGCACTTGTCAGATTCCTAGTTTTCATCAACACGTTTAACTTATGTATATAAAAATTGCTTTAAACAGCTTGTCCATTCAAACGAATTCTCAGGTCTTTACAAAACAAGAAGAAGAAGAAATACAGAAAATTGTAAACACACTCGCTCCCCTTTAAATTTTACAACTTAAGTAAGTGCATGTGTGACTTGTAAATCAAGAACTATTTTTTACATGAAATTGTCAACAATAACAAAACACAACCATCAATAAATCTGTTCTAAGAAAGGGTAGTGACCTACATTTTACATCTATGCAGTTACCTCTACAACCCCATGCCCACCCCCCACCCCCACCCCCAACAAGAGTCCAAATAAATAAATAAAGCGACAAGTTCACATTGATGAATGAAAGTGTATGAGAATCAGCTGAGCAGTGTTCTTAAGTACATTCTAATCAGATTATCACTGGCCAACAATGGCAATAGCAGCTGTTCATTTAAAGAGCCATTAACATTTGTTTTTTTAAAAGAAAATCAAGTGCAATGAAACATGGTCAGCTGTGGCTTCCAATTCAAATTCTACTTTGACCTTCCCTGCCCCAAAACATGTCCCAGAATTCCAATGGCGTCAACGCGCTCCGCTCACTGCGAGGCGGCACTCACCCCTGCCACGTGCCTCACCATTGACTTTTCAACAACATATGAATTTGGCATCTCCCTAAATCAATAACGCGCCAGTGTGTTTGTTTGGAGCTCCGAGCTGCATGCCACGCCATCAGGAAGTAGCAGGGGCTGATCATTTTGTGTCTGAGTTGTGGATTTAAAAATGCAGGTGTCTCACACCAATGCACTGTACCAAATACTTTGAGTAAGGACATTTGTCTCATCTATAATACAAGAAGAGCATAACTAAATACATGATTGCCTTAAGTACAAACAGTAAATTCTTCCTACTTTTAAGACAATAAATAAAAAAGAGCACTTATGTTTTGTTGAAGCTGTTGTATAAACGACCAGACCAGTGTGTTTTAAATTTAGACCACTTGACTGTACATGACTACCATCCATTTTTCAAAGCAATACATTTTTGAGTGTTTTTTTTACCTTCCAGGCAGCTATTGCTTTCCATTCATTTCACCCTGTCATAATGCATTTCTTCATTGTGTTGTGGGTTTAAGTTTTTATCTGGTAATTTTAGCCATTTAAAATGAAACCTAATGAACACAATAAAGTGACTTTCTGAAGCCACTACAAATCAATGAGGACAGATGGTTCAGATAAGAAATCCATCACTGAGTTGAGACTTTTTATGTCCTCCATCTCTAAGCTAACACTTTATTTAACAGGACCTGTACTTCCTATATAATGAATCTGAGATTTTTTTAAAAATGAAAAAATGAAAAAATAAATCCAACAGACGTTTCATGTGTCAGTGGTTTCAGTGGTTTTCCCTTGAAGACCAGCTAAAATGTTCATGACTGGAAAATGACTATAAATGTAATCATGTAAATGAAAATTTCATTCTGTAACTACTCTCTACATTTGTTGAATTGTATGCTTCACTTTAATTTACACCTACACAGACAGACGAGAAACATTTTGTGCTTTACTGCTTTGATAAAGAAATGTTAAGCTACCGATTCATTTCAGTTAAAACAAAGTGTCCCAAATGGTTCCCATGTCCCATATTCACTAAATATTCCTTCCAGGAACCTTCCACTTACTTGTAGCATCTCCAATCAGGAATATCATATCATATGTATGTTAGTTTGACACCAACAAAAGCAGAAATGATTTCATAATCATGCTAAAGCCACTTTTCACTTTTCTGCATGTTCATTTTCCTTCCACAAAAGAAATGAATGAAATCAGCTGAGAACCTCCTGCAGCATGTTTTGGAAAATGGTGAACAGAAGTGTAAACTGGTCTTGGTGTGGTCCTTATTTAACCTATTTGGACAGGTCTGCATCATCAGTGCTTCTGCTTTAGCAAAGACATGAAACAAAAGGCAGAAGAGAAACGTCCGTCTGAGAACATGAAAAGTAAAAGTGAAGGTTATTTCCAAATGAAACTTTGCATAATGAGAATTCATTTGAGCATTTCATCTAATGCTGAATTTTAACAAATACACACCTTTGGTAACAGTTTACTTTAAAGTCCAGTGTCACTCCAACTCTGAAAATGTAAGCTGTCTGTTGACATTTATATTTTTGTTTTTACTGTGTGTTACGTACAGGCCTGGAGTCGGGGCATGGTTTGCATAACTATGCACAAAGAGTGGAAGCAGGGGGAACAGCAAGGCCTGGTTCTGGTAACTCTTGTGTTTCATCTGTTGCATACAGGCAACAGGGTTTTAACAAACGCTGGGCACAGTGACCCTGCACAGCTTCCTGAAGTCATGTGCCGTCATATTGTTCAGACCATAATTAGAAGAGGGAGAGTTGAATAAAACTGTTGGTAGTAATTTTACTTCCTCGTCAAAGGTATCAGCAAAATCTGTCTCTTTAGTGAAAAGAAATTACGTGGTGTCAATAGACCAGAGGCAGAATGGCTGCAAGACCACCATATAACTGCAAATTCCATTTACTATACATAACATCTGATGTTAACATTGATTCAGCTGCAAGAGAAAACTAAACATGAACCAAATAAAAGAACCAACAGATGCAAACAAGTCCCAAAGGACACCTGGAATAAGTTACAAACCGCCAACTACATCATGTGCTCAAAGAACTGAGACCTGTGAGCAAAACCAAGCCAATCTGCCTCAGTATTATCTGCATCATTAGTTCATACAGACATGAAAATCATCTGAAAGCCCTGGCATCCCTGTTTGAAACTATATGATGACCGAAACCAGCAGTAACAAGCAGAAACATTCCAAAATGCGATAGTTTGACTGGAGAACAACATTATACTGTCTATTATTATATCTATTCTATTTGGCATCTATGCCACATGTTATGTTTTTGTTTTTCAACGTTCTGCCATGTTATTTTACCAATAATTAAATAAATAAATATAGATTAAACAGGAATAAAAGCTGCTCTAACGTGTAACCATAACACCAATACGATTGATTTAGCAGACTGAAAAGGAGCTATGCATACTAGCTGTGCTTTCACTACTTAGCACACTTGATTTTTTTTCAGTCTGTTCTTTGAGTTCTGCTGACACTGGGTGACATTTTCAAAGTGAAGTTGAAGGTGAAGGTTTGAGTCCAAAACGCAAACTTGGATTTACTGGTCCTATCTGGTAGCAGCGCCTGCACTCTGTGTTGCTCATTCACAAGACATTGTGTATGTCTTCCTTAATGAAGACATCTGGTTGATTTTGCTCCCTCCACAGCCAGTGGCAGCATTAACAGCTGTCTACTTCTCACTGAAGCCCTGCATTAAGCTTCGTTTCCACCTTCACTCACCAACAGCTGCCTCCAGTGGTGGAGAGCAATTGCAATGTGAACTCTTGTTTGGCTTCTGACACTGTAGTGATACTGTAGCATCCACACCAGCAAGAAACCTGCTCTGCTGCTGCTGACAAACCTTACGTATAGCAGCTTTAAGGTTACCACATGTTTTTTTTTCATTGTGAACCGAGCCAGGCTAGCTGTGTCCCCTTGTCTCCAGCCGTCTTCTGACTCCAGCTCTGTACTTAACACTCAGAGCTGAGGTTGTTATCAGTCTTCTCACACTGAGAAAAAAAGAAAAGAAGCTTGTCCCCCAAAACCGGGCAACCAGTCATGACCAATGCTGATAATGGAAGCTGTGTGTAGCTGTCGAGATTAGACAGGACTCTAAAGTAAAGTGCATGTACATATTGACAGGGACATGAGTGAACATTCTGTGGAATTCCTGAGTTTAACCTCCCGTGATGCACGAGAGAGAGCTGGGGAAGCTGACAGAAAGAGAAGGAGAGAGAGGGAGAGCTGCCAGTGCTTTTGTTCTATACCAGTCCAAAAATATCTGCTGAACAGTATTGCTGAGAAGATAACGCTTGTGTCATCTGTTACAAAGAAGAAAAAAAGAAAATACTTCAAATATCAAGGTATGGACAAGACAGGTGTGTCACGGAACAAACAGACTCTAAGTACAGTCCCGTCTCTTCTGTTCCTCTGTCGTGCATTTCTCAGTCATTTCCTGACAGAAATCAACCGTTACAGTGGGGCTACATGTTTCCTCTGCTGTCTTCTGCGGCCCACACTGCCTATCCTCCCCCCGCTGATCTCCACCCACATCCGACAGATGCTCGGCCTCATTGTGCCGTGATGCGGGCGACCTGGGCTGGGACGAGTCGGGAGAAGGCGACGGTGGCGAGGACGTGAGGTCGATGCTGGCGGAGAGAGGGGGCGGCTGGCCGCCCTGCACCTCCCTGCACACTTGCTGGGACAGGAAGGAGAGGTTCTGCCACAGCTCGGACATGCAGACCTTCAGCTGGTTGCGCTCGCTCAGCAGCTTCTCCTTCTCGCACACCTGGGACAGAGTATCGGGGGGGTCAGTGGGGCAGAAACACTGGACTGCTCTGGTTCAGAACCAACACTGACACGGCATGCATGAGGCCACTGTGTTGATACAGACTACTGTAAACACAGTTTTGGAGTCCGCTTACCTGCCAGTCGTCTTAACTCAGCGGTTCTTCTTCAACAGTGACAACAAAGGATCGCTAACATTTGCAATTAGTCAGAAACTTAGAAACCATCATCTTTACCTGACTCTAATCCTCTCTGCCATAGCAGTAGTAGATAATGATGGTATCAATTGTTCCATCAGTCTGTTAATATGGATTTTTTTTTATAAAGGAAGGGGGAAATCACACTTGGGGTAGCTCCCTTTTAAAGTATATTTTCAGTTCATGAAAATGTACTAGTTCTTCTTTTCAAAGTTTTTCCTATCATTTACTCTGGGTATGATACAATAGCACTCTCATGTGCTGTAATCTGGGAATATGATGACACAGCAACAAAGTTCAAGAAGGTAAGAAACACAAGCCAAGGGTTTAGGCATATGAGCTGAACCACTGAACTGAGCTCATTGATCTTTGCCACCATCTAAAGATCAATGAGCTGTTACAAATGGCATGTGTGTACGCGCGTGTTTGTTACATGATCGCACCAGTTTGCGGATCTCGCTCTCCAGGTTCTGGATGCAGTCCAGCTTCCTCTTGCGGCAGCGCTGGGCGGCGATGCGGTTCTTGCTGCGGCGGCGGATGTCGTGGATGAACTCCAGCTGCTCCGAGCTCAGCTTGTGCATCTTGATGAGGATCTGGAAGTCGTTGCGCGGCAGGTTGGTGATCTGGTCCACAGGGAAGGGCAGCTTCACCTGTGAAAGGACCACAGGGTCTTACTTCATCTCATCGGATCCTTTCTTAATCCCAATCAAAAAAAGCTCCACTGTTATGTCATGGGATGGCAGCTGAACAAACTCCTACTTATTGATAAAAAAAACTATAAGATGAGGTTGACACCTGACAGTGTTGGAAAGTTTCTAAGTTCTTAAATATAGCATTTAAAGACAAAGATATTGCATAATGGATTATACAACATTTATGCCATGTGCAGATGTCTATGAGTTGGTCACAGCTCCTAATAATTTTTCCCCTCCAAACTTCTCACATGGTTTCATTTCAATAAATGTTCTGATGATCTAAATGGTGACCCCACATTAATCAGGTGTCCCTGTTGTTGTAGTTGTAGTTCCAATTCGCTCCACCTCCAGCAGCTACAACACAAACATGCTGCTCATGCCTCAGTATTCAACCTGTACTTTCACTTTCATTCATCAAGCTCTTCAAGCACATTACTGCTGACACTTGACCAAACATAGGACTTAAGCAGATACAACATTATGTGCCTTATTTTATTATGATATCAAGTTGGTTGTTGGGTTAAAAAGAAGCACCTCTTTTATTAGACAACCATACTGAGAGCACAGTGGCTGGTTGTTTGATATAAACGCACATTGTTCCTTCAGTATTGTTGCTGGATGGAGAGTAATGTGGCGCAACATCCACTAGATGTCAGAATGGAGCTGCTTACTGATGCCAGCAGCTGTGACACAAAGACAGCACAGGATGAGCTCTTTGTTCAGTCAGGCAGTGATGCTGGTCTCAGGTGTGCACAATCTGAAATGTGTATAAACGCTTTCTATCAAACTTACTATCTCCTTCTTTGTTTGTATGGATTAATCAGTGTTTCTCTAATGGGTATGCATTATTTGTATAATTATCATTTCTGCCATTATGCATCTAGTTATGTGAGCATTTATTGGTCATTGCCAGTATTTTTGATATGTAGTTATTCACTCATTCATTCATCTGTTGCTAGCCTGTGGCTGTGGCTCCCTGAAGTTGAATACTCACTTTTCAACTACTGTTCATTTAACCCGTTAGACCACTGATGGGAGAACAGTGTGTTCCCTCCATGTTCCACTGCATCCGATGCTGTTTTCTTCATGCCAGCAGTGTGCAGTGCAGAGCTACAGCAATGACATCACTCAGAGAGTAAAGGGGAAGAGACTGTGTGTGTGTGTGTGTGTGTGTGTGTGTGTGTGTGTTTAGGTGCCGCCTGTCCTTTACACTATAGACATCTATATATAGCTCAGTGACTCTCAGCAGTCACATAATAAGGTTGGAATGACAAAGTGAGTCTTGGACGGTCATAAATCCCCTAACCAATCTCTCTCTCTCTCTCTCTCTCTCCCTCTCTCTCCCTCTCGCTCCCTCTCGCTCCCTCTCATTCCCTCTCGCTCCCTCTCGCTCCCTCTCGCTCCTTCTCTCTCCCTCTCTCTCTGGTGTTCTGGTTTCCATTTTTAACAATGCACGTATCCTCTGAGATGCTCATTCTATCACTTACTGGTCATTATCAAACGTGCTCACATCAAAGTTTGCATCAAAAGAAGAACTGTACTGTAGCAAAAATGAAATAAAGAGCAGGACCAATAACTGCAGGATTATGAAGTCTGAAACAGGATCAGGGCTACAGGATTTAACTGCATTTGAGTTCTGAGATCAGTCATGGGTTACACACAGAGAAAAGCGGAAAGAGTGGAAGGAGGCAACGCACTTCATCATTTTTTAATTTTAGATTGTATCAGATACGTGTCTAATAAAGCAGGACTTTGGATATCACCACAGCTTTTTTCAGTCTCACAAAGGATAGCTCAGGTTCAACCTAAGTTCTGTTGCCTTGGTAACTCTCGAGAGTAGTTTTTACTCAAGCTTTTGGACCAAAATGTATTTAAAAAGTCATGAATGACTTCCTCACCAATCAACTGAAAGAAAATCTGAATCCCAAACCACATGAGAGTGACAAGTGCAATGAGCATATTTTCCAGCAGGGATCATCAGTTGAGCTTTGATACTTGATTAAGGAACTATCCAAGATTTGCAACCCCCAAAATACTCATCTTTCCAGTAATTCTTCAATAAAAGGGAAAATGCAAAATGCAAAGTTACGTGGAGATGGGGGTCTTGAAAGTCTGACCTAATTTGAGCGGGCAGATCTGGGATCAGGAGCAGCAGATGGTGGTGGAAACGTGGGCAGGACACCTTTCACCTGCCCACAGGGAACCCTTGTGTGTGTGTGTGTGTGTGTGTGTGTGTGTCCATTCTGTTGGTGAGATAAGTGGGTCGGGGCAAAGAAGTGGGACAGACTACACACACATACTGTACATACACACATTGACTCACAAAGACAGAATTGATATATGAGGTAGGTACGCAACAGAGTCGTAGTGCTATTTGTTTAAGCACATGCAGTGTGAAGTTGTAACCACTGAGTTCACACACACATTAGTCAGGTAGAACAGATCAAATGATGAAATGTTGGGCTGACGTTATGAACAGTTTCAACATGTTGAGAATATGACATAGCATTGAGCCAAACATCGAGCTTAGCAGTGAGATGACGCCATGGATGGAGCACGTTAAATAATGTAGGTTAACAGTTTTTGTTTTGACTTGTGCCGAGCTAATGAGGCTGCATTAAAAAATCCAGTCTGCGGAGAAGCTGCGGATCAGCCGAAAACACTGGCAGGCATTGTGGGCGCAGTTGTCCAGGTTTAACAGGCTGACTTTGTAAGGTTTCCTTAGAAAGAGTCAGTGAGAAGAGTGAATGTTGAATGAAATCTTTACTAGTTAACTTTAGCCAAGGAGGAAAAAAAATGATTCCATTCACTAAACCATTCAAAGGCTACGAGTAGCTACCGGAAACTTTTAATGTGGGTGTTTTCTTGTGTGTTACTGCATGCATGAGCTGTCACTGTGAATAACCCAATACACCTGAAATGTCAAAATGAAAATTTGGACCATTGGATTCATTTATATTGGCTCTGTTAAATTACATACGCCCGTATCGGTGCTGAGGTGCAAATCGGTCGTCCGACCTGGGTATAGGGGCGAAAGACTAATCGAACCATCAAGCACTTCAAAACATAGATATGAACTTCAACCAGATTATATGTGCTGTGAATATTTTAGATCCTCAAAAAAAGTGCAGAGGTTTTCAATCTCCGCCTGTCCTATGCACACATGTACACACTAAATTGGATCAAAGCTTAATACTGCAGTATTACAGTGAAATAATCCTCCGGAAAACTGCAAACTGAAAAATGTTTCCCGACGTGCTTATAGCAGCAGCTTTTATAAGTGTCTTACTGTACTGTGCATCTGTAATATGTGTTACAGTATAATGTTAGGGGACACAGGTTATGCCCAGCTTCACACAGGTAAAGAATGTGACTTAGACTAGACTGTGAGAGGATGCCAAGAAGAAGAAATTAAAAGAATATAGACCAGGTCTGCTCCTTGGCGTTTTGTTTCACGCACTCATAAGACATGCCCACAGAAGCAGGCGGTACTTCAGTGTGGCCCAAAACAAATTCATGTATACACTTTTGTAAGAATGTGTCCATATGTGTCCAACTGAGATGGATCACCCATCAAACTGTTCCACTAATCTTATCGGTGTGACCCTCCCAGGTAGAATGGGTAACGGGCACCCACACTTAACTAAATGACTGAATGAGGATTCATTTGATGACATTTCACCCAATTAATTTGGTGTCCTCTGCACAAAGGCAGTGTTTTTAGAAGAGTAGAAAAGCTATATAGCATTAGCATAAAGGTCCACAATTCCACAGAGGTGTTTAACATCATATTTCTGGTTTTTATCTTTCTTTTTCTCTTTTTTATGCTGGCACATGCCACTATGGCTCCATTCGACTTTTAGTTTGCCGTCTAACTGGCTTCTTAGCCAAGACATTACATCAGGCTCAGAAAGCAGGATGAGCTCAGTCAGTCCAGTGTTAAATATTCACTCTAAATATAGGATATAATTACATGCCAGTATATATTTAAGCTGTTAACTGAACATTTGTAAAATTACTTACATTGTCAACAGTCAGTTAATATTTGTAGCTCTGTACAGTACATGATAGACTTACAGTATTTTTAATGGGAGAGCACCAAGTGAAGTAAATGGACCGGGTCTGGAGGTGTGACTGCGAGTTCAGAATAACTGAACACCTTACAACACATTAACTGGCTCATCCACAGGCTACAGGCCTCACATCTAATGAAGCTGTCATCCCTGTGTGTGTGTGTGTGTGTGTGTGTGTGTGTGTGTGAGCAAGCGAGAGAGAGAGAGAGAGAGAGAGGGAGAAACTAATTTCACATCTCTTCAGATATTGCATGTTCTTAAGCGTCACCATAGCAACCAAGCAGTGCGTGTTCGCATCATTGCTCCGGAGAGGCGAGCTATCCAAGAATAGTCCCCACTGTAAGTCACACCTACAACGTGCTTGGAAAGAAGATCTCTCATACAGACGACTAGCATTTTAAAGTTGAAGTGAAAAAGAGGCCAGTTATTCATTACAGGTGATCAATAGTTCAAACCCATCATTTAACACTCTCACAAAGATATGTATAAACAACTTGCATAGTTCTGAACCTTGCTGCTGTCAAACAGGAACAAGGCTCTACAGCTCCATGAGGCTGTACTGTATTTAGCCACGGTGGCTGTTTGAGCTACATGCTAAAATCAGCAATCCATGTTCATAATGACAGTGCTTACAGGCTGATGGTATGCAGGTATATTTTTTTTACTGCGTTCACAATCTTAGTTAGCATGTTGCAATGTTAAGTGTAAAAACTGACCTGTTGTGGCATGAGAAGAAAAAAACAGTTGGAAGAATTTGGGGTCTTTGGAAACATGCAGGTCCAAAGTCTCATGTAAATCCATTCACTTGCTGTTGAGATGCTTCTGTCTGGACCAAAGTGCTGGACTGCTCATCATAGACTGACCCACGTTGCTTTTGACAGTACGGTTATCATTGTGGGTAAACAGGAAGTATAAGGTAATGAAAGCTCCCAGCAGTTTCACTGATTTCTCAGCACATTCAAAGCTGTTTATCCTTCTGGTACTGATTTTCAATTCTTAATTTGAATTCATCATAATGAAATGCAACACGGCTCATTTCACTACACTCGGGGGTTGTTCTTGCTGCAGGCTTACTTTGCCCGTCATAATGTTAAATGTTAGCTAACTTCAGCTAACTGCTCATTAACTGATATTAGTGATATTTTAGTTAGATGAGTCTTTTCTTTTATGACACTACATTTGATCAGAGGCCTGTTCAGGATTTCGCCACTGGAAGTCCACGGGCAGCAGACTGGCATATTGTAAACAAAGAGCAAACAGTGATAGTAGACGATACAAAGAAAAACACATAATCCAGACTAAAAGCAACATCTTGGAAAACCATCACCAGTTGTGTATATGCCACCAAAATCTACAATACTGAAGCTCAATTTACCTTGATGCTAACAAAAAAAATATCCTGATCATGAAAGTATAATAGAGGACCATACTAACCTCAGGCCCAGAGACTCTGGAGATGCCACTTTCACTGTCTCCCTCTGAGAAAGAGCCCGATTCATCACTGGAGTTGCCACCGCTGGCATCAAATCCCTGCTCGCTTTTGATCTTGGTGCAACCCTGAGAGAAGACCACCTCTCTGCTGTGGGGGTTCCTCTGCTCCGCCACCCCTGCCAGACAGCGAGACAGTCCAGAGATGGAGCCTGAGTGGGGGGACAAGGAGAAGTCGAACTGGGCTGGCAAGCTGGAAGGGGAGCTGCTGCTGCCGGCATCCTCTGGGTAGGAGAACGAGGAGCGGGAGCTGGAGGTCTGGGTTCGGGACTCGAAGGGAGGAGGGGAGTGGGCCAACGTCTTGATGGGGACTGGGCAGCTGGCGGTGAGGCTCGACTGACCAGAGGGAGGGGGTTCTATCTGCACCAGGGTGGAGACCTTGTCTCTAAACTTCTCCTCCGTGTAAGAATGGGCCAACATCTGTCGCTCACCGGCCGCCGAGGAGAAAATGACACTGCGCCTGTCTGACTCCCCCTCAGGTTTGGAGCAGGAGGCTTTGAACGCCGGCCTCTCCGTGTTCCCGCTAATGTCAGTCAGTGCTGCTGGTATTACCTCTGCAAAGCCAGCCTTGAGGTCCACTTCCCTCTTGTCCCTCTGCCTGTTTTTGACCAGTTCCCTGTAGTGGTCAAGGGAGAGTCGGTTGGTGAGCAGCTGCTGGATGGTGGCGCTGGGCACGCCGCTGAGATCCAGCCCGCCCCTCTGGAGGTAGGAGCGCAGATAGGAAGAGGGCGAGCCTCGGCTCGGCGAGTGCTCAGCTGCTACCGGAACCCCTTCGACCTCGAGCTCCATCTCCAGGACTTCCTCAGTGCACAGCTCTGGGTTGCAGCCGTTGCTTTCGTCTCCTTCCTCGAACGCAAAGGGTTCCTCTTTGATTCTGGAGGGTGTGAGTAGAGTTTGTGGGGCAGCACTGTTTTCTGCAAGTTGTGAGCTCACAGGGCTAACTGAGGTATGATTCGGCAAAATGACGTCATCACTGCCATGATGGTTTTCTCCATTGAGCTTGCTGTCACAGGTCTGGTAGTGATATTTCCTGTATTTTGGACATTGAGGAAGGTCAGTGGGAAGTGGTGTAGTGCTTGCTACATGATGCCTCGTGTCTGCAGAATCATCCAAAGATATTTCCTCTGAAAAGGCCGGATCCTTGGCCATGATGTCATCATCATACTCCACCTTGCCATTACCGGCATTCTGGCTGTCATTCTGGAGCTGTTCCTGAAGGAATCGAAAGCAGGAATCCTCTAAATTGTGAACGCCCAGGAAGTCAGCGCACAGGATGACCTCATGGATGTTCTCCTGACTTAAAACCAGCTTGGCTGTGTAGGCAAACTGGAGCAGTGGAGCAAAACCCTTTGCCGTCACCTGTTGAGAAGAACAGAGAACACATTTGAGTTAAATGTGACATGAAAAAGTGATTTTACTGTTGGTGTCTTAAGCATCAACCTGAAAGTGAGTCAATGTCACATTAAAAATGTCCCTACTTTGTGGAGCAGCAGGTTAAATGTCTCCATACAACATCCATAAGGATGTAAAGATTCACCCATCATCAGTGCACTGGCAAAAGATTGATTACAAAAGTACACTGGCTACAATTTGAGATCTGGAAGTATCATTTCTAATTCTGATTTATTTAGATACTGTATAATGTGCCTAATAGCTGATATAAATAATTTTATATCTAGGTTGAAACTGTTTCTCAGACAGTCTCTCTCTCTTCTCTGATTCTTATTGCAGTCATTCGCATTGTGTTGAATCAAATCACCCGGAATCACACAGCATTGTAAAACTGGTGAACTGGTTTAATGTATTGCATTAGCTGGTGCTGGTGTACGTTTGATGAACCAGATTGTTGGAGACTTCCCTATCAAAGAGACACATTAATCAATATGACAGATTTGGGGCATTTTAAGGTACTGCTCGGCCACTGGGATCAGCAGCTGTTCCCTGATCAGCCCTACTGGTGAATAAAAGCAGAAGCTACTAACAGGGCAGCAGAATAAAAGTATATATGCACAAAAGGTTTTTGTAAATGAGTCAACCCTACTGTCTCCATCAATGTTCCCTCCCTTCTCTTGCAACCTTATTAATCCAAGGAAGGTCAAGTCTGCTCACTGCCTTTGCCCCTGCTTTACATGCACAGTGTCCTGCTCAGTCACATTGGGACATCCCTGCAAACAAAGCTTATAAAGAAAATAAAGGTCAAGTTAAGCTGGGTCTAATGCATATAGTACAGAATAACAGTGCATTTTCTTCCAGAGCTGCTGGTTAAGCAGCAGAGCATCAGAAAGCAGCTGGTCTTTTTTTTCATCAGCATTTTTTATCCTTTCAGGATCAGGCCTCTTTTTAATGAAACCTAATTTATGCTTGTTAGATCAAGGTAGGTTTTTCATGGTTCTGTTTCAGATCAGGCTGGAACATCTCTGCTCCATGCTGGGCAACTGAGGTTGTCTGTTTCAGCCTGAGTGGGCTAAGACAACACCTCTGTGAGAACCAGAGGTTGTGGTTCTCATCATGGTGCTCTTTTACTGCATAACTGTCTTACTTAATAACAACCTGATCAATCCGTCTGGTCATTAAAATTAGTCAAGAGTCACAGAAGCTCAGTTTGAGATATTTAGTATTGGCTGCATTTTCCCATAATAACACTAAACCAGAACCCATTTTTGTCAGGCAGCATGAAGGAACAATGTGGCTGCCCACATCATTCAGGCAGCAAAACAGGTTGTTCTGAACTGTTATTTTAAGTTTGAGTTCCCCTGCAACATGAATATTTTATGTGTTGCAGTGTTCTTGTTCTCTCTTTACCTTGTCTGGCAGGTTAATGATCGGCTCTGCCTCGCCCGGCGACGCACTGTGCCCCAGCAGGGCCTGCAGGAAGTAGCGGCTGCTCGCGGCGAGGACGGCCCGATGCGCGCGCACCTCCCTGCCCTCCACCAGCACGGTCACGTCGCAGAGGATGCCTCGCCGCCGCTGCTCCTCCAGGCTCAGCAGCACGTTGGCACAGTGGACCTTCGACTCGTAGACGTACATGGGCGGCGGCGCCGCCTCTCCGTCCTGCTCCTCGCCTGCCAACATCACTTCCTCTGGGAGAGAACCAATACGAGGTCAGCTCGCTACATGGGTACATTGCTTTGCGACAGGTAGTAGGTAAAGGTAGTCTTTACATTATAAAGACTACCTTTTCATCTTGTGAATTTGCCATTTTGATGAAAACAACAATTGCACTTATTTTGGGGGATTTGTGGCACATGGCAAAAGGAGAGCATCATGTAAAATGGAACCCATCACAATAATTGTTTTTATCGCAATATCTTATATGTTTTGTAACCATTGGAGGAAAAAATCTTGATGGAAATAGAAAGTTGATTAATCCCTGGTGACTGTGATCATCATCAAGAAACAATACAAGATCATTTGGAGAGAGTTAAGCAGTACAAATGATAAGACATTTGCTAAACAACAAAGGATAAATAAAACCTGGGATTAAAAATGGGAAGATGTGCTGGGGACAGGTAAAAGTAAAAGTTTTACAGTAATGCATCGTGGAGAGAACATACAGTGCATGTAGCGGTTGAGACACTTGAGTTTGAAAAGTGTTTGTAAAATAACCTAAATTCCCTCCGGTCCCACAACACCCTTTTTCAAATGACCTAATAATGCCATGTACAGAGTGAAAAATATGGGAGAGGTAACAGTCACGTCTGATACTGTAGAGGTGAGACTATTAATCCATCAATGAAAGCAGCAGACACTGTGATGGTTTAAAAAAAGACTTGCTATGAGGATTCACTGTTGGTCTTTGTCTTGATGTGATTGCGGGCTGAACGTCTTCTGCTGGGTGTAAAAGCAGGAACCATGACATCATGTGACCTCATGACAACAATAATTGTCAGATTGTCAGGAAATGTACTTGCAAGGTTTTTGACTCCTTCTCCCACAATAAAAAGCCCACAATACAAAAGGCTACCAGCCATTCACTGCAGGGTTATTGTATTGGATTGTAACATGTTGCATATGTATACTGTAAATGCATGTACTGATAGATATTAAAGTGAAGATATAAAGCAGCCACACTGGTTGCAGCCAGCTGTATCCAGAGGCTTTTCATTGTGTTTCACTTCAGTGCTGTAGTACATAAAGCCCCGCCACAGACAGCTGAGCATGCAGTCTGTCTGTCTCATCAGCCACGGGCTCTGTGTGTGCGTGTGTGTGTCAGCAGGCTGCTTTCTGCTGACTCATGGCTTTTCAATAGGCAGAACCCAGCACCGGGGGCTTGCTGAAGCAGTGTGTTCTGGCTTTTCTCCCTGGGTCCCGTGGGCTAATCATCTCAGCATTGTAGATCAACCTCCCCACCCCCCCCCCCACCTCCAGGACCTCCTCAGGCTCACACCTTTCTCTATGCTTTTCTATGATGCTTGCAAATTTTTCACTGCCTGGTTTTGCCCAGTGCACTGCTCTGCTCTGATAGTGAAAACAAAAGACAGAGTACTGTGCTGTACCCTGCTTCATATACACAGTCCTGACTCAAGATTCAGGTGGCAGTTTCTCATGGAACAGCACAATCTGATGTGATTATACAAGCGTCAGGCGCTTAAAGGTACGTACAGCAAAACCCATGAGGATTCATGAATGGCTGGATCGTGAGTGTATCAGGATGTGACACTCATATTTTGTAATCATTTTCACAATATCCCGTGGTGTTATTACATAATTTCAAGGAAAAAGTAATTACAAACTAAACAAATTAGTTTAAAAAAATGTCCCGCTCACCGGTCTCCTACTTTACTACCGCTGCTGTTTCTGTGTTTTCAGCTGCATCTGGTGGCCTTCATCAGTACTCTTCTCAAATGAATTTCTTTGTGAGTTATAATTGCAATGAACAACGATAAGATACAGCGTAAATGATCCAGACAATTTGTGGACATTTGTCAAATCGTGATATACTGCAATGTCCAAACCCTTTCACTGAGGCACAGAAATTCATTTTCAACCTTGTTGTCAACCGTGATGTTTGTCAAGAGACTCTGGATATAAAGTCCAGATCTGACTGTGGATATCTTGCTCTGACCAGACCATCATCACCATCATTAGGTACTAGCACACTACAGTTTAGTCCCCAAGGTGATGGGGTATTGTGGGTGATAAGAGATCCTATCATGAACATAACATGCAGTTTTCTCCAAACACAGTTAAACATGAACACTTCAGAGGCTGGAGTCAGGGGTGGGGGTGGGGGCGCTGCAGTCAGTATTGACTTTTACATCCAAATACTGAAACCGTTTTGTGCAATCTCATAAACATTTCCCATTTCCGTACCCCCCATGCCTCACTTTGAATTAGCAGAGACTGATGTATGAAGCCATGTTTCTCCATGCTTTGCCCCCCGCCCCCTCCCAGCAGTGCTGTGTAAAATGTGAGATAGTTGAGGGGCTTTGGTAAACAAGAAATTGCCTGTTGTTTCATCATCTTGTCTGAGCGGTGCTTTAATGTGCATGAGGAGCGCAGCAGACTGGTCTGACGGGCAGCGAATTGTTAATCCATAATCCCCAAACTGGAAAAATAATGATAAGAACATTAGTACTGAAGGGGGGGCATAGCGGAGAGGAGAAACACAGCCAGCACTGAAATAACCTGGTGATGAGTTGATGAGCTGTGGAACACCACACTCATTCAGGTTAGTTCCTCCTGTGGCTCTCGAGACTCAAGCCTCACTTCTTTGTGGCGTGGATTCCACCTATCCTATTCCACCATCCTAAAGACTGAGGAGAGTCAGACCACCTGTACTTTGCGACATTGGAGCATTATGGTGCTGGAAGTAGCCATTAAAACTGGGATATTCATACCATGATTGATTGGTATTAAGGGACTGATGGGTGCCACGAAATCACCCCCGCACTGTTACACCGAGCAGCAGATAGGTCCATAAACTCTGAAACTCCTGCTGCAGGATTTTATGCATTGCGCTGCTGCCTGATTGGGCAATAATAGAAAGAAGCTTGCACAGGTGTCCCTAATAAAGTGATCATTGCATTAGACTGTTTTTAGCCTGCATGTCTAGCCTACCTACATACAGTAAAGAAAACAAAGATACAATGAACCGTTGAGCTTCAAAGCTCATGGTCACCCTGCGACCCAGTCCGAGTAGAGTGATCCTACACAAACTGCTCGCCAGGACTGAATACAGGTCTCTAAATCCAAACCTCAACAGGCAGAGGCCCGGCGAAGCAGAGCGGGTGCCCACCATGTCGCTCCCTCCTCATCAGTGAGCTGCTCCGCTAGCCTACATTCAACCCAGCACAACCATCAATCACACGCACACATCTGAGGCCATCCCAACCCCTGAGACAGCCACCGCTAAGCAAAGGTGGCCACAGGCGCGCACACACACACACACACACACACAGGGTGCAGGCAGAGTGGTAACATCCAGTGCTAAATTATTCATCACAGGAGCACCCCCCCCCCCTCCTCCGAGCTGCTCCTACACACACACACAAATATTCATTAACACACACACTAATAATTCACCAATCCACTCCGTGCATCTGTGTGTATTTGTGTGTGCGGGTACAGTCCAATGTATTACCATGGCCTACTTTCCTCCACCCTTTCCTGCCATCTCCCCTGCCCTGATTATGTCTTATTTTCATCTGATTCTGTCTGTGGGGTATTCTTCCACAGAACAGCCGTGTTCATCGCTCCCCCGCTTGCTCTTCTTCAGCTGCTTCCACTTTTCTGATTTACTTTCATTTTATTTTCAATCCACACCTTTCAGCACACATCCTGTGCCTTTTCACATTAAAAGCACGTACGGAATGTGCATGGATTATGCCGATTCAGAAACTGTGCGACATTTAATCTGAAAGATCAGTGGGAAGAGTTGAGTTGGACTGATGGAATGAGTTCAGTGGAGGTGTACCACAGAGGTAGCATTCAGTTTGCATTACTCAGGGAGGGGGAAGATTAGAAATGAAGAAGGCAGAAGCCCGACTGACCACTTATAGTGTACACAACGGTCGTATCCTGGTAAGGTAAAGTGTTGACATCCTGTTTGTTCTGTGACATGCTAAAATGTGGTGTCACAGCAGCAAGAGAGGAGAAAGGTCAGTAAACGCAGCACTATCTAAAGTTTGCTCACAGCTGACGTTAGACTGGTTATAAACCAGTACAACATTATGGAATGAACAGAAAATAAGTATTATTCATTTCATATACTACAGGATAACATGGTCTAATTCACAGTCGTGCTTTAGCTCAGATTGTGAACTGAGAAGACATGATTCAAACTGAGGGGAGCATGAATGTCTGAGTCGAATTTCATAGCAATCCTCTCCACAGCTGTAGGCAAGCACATTGCCACACTGCTGGTGAGCCTCATGTCTTCACACGTCTCACATCAACTCATCAAACTCATGCAAGTGAACCAGGAAGCAGATAAAGATAGCACTCAGTGCTGGCTGCATTATTGGGGCCCTCCCTCGGGACTTCCTGAGCTCCGGAAATACACCGCCATGACATCAGCGTCTCCCATTCAACAATGAGCCTTTGTTGAGAGAGCGGCTCTCACTTGCACTGGGGCTATTGAGATCCTGATAAATGACCTCTGAGGTCAGTGCCAACAGTGTTTGCTCAGCCGTGAAGCCTCCTTCCACCCTATGCAGCTCATCCTGCCATTGTCAAGTGGATTTGGATTTAATATGAATGAACCCCCCCCCACACACACACACACACACACACCACATAGCGAGCTGTCCTGACTGAGCAGCGGTATATGAGAGGACAGCTGCAGGTGTGCATGCTGATGCTCGTGGCCCACTGGAAGTAGTAAATGAACTGATTTCAGATGTAACATGGATTCAGAAAGGCACGTCTGCATTGGTATGAAAAGGGAGGGGTTAAGGCAGTCACAGTCCACGGATGCTGTATGACCTGCCTTCACCTTTTATCCTCTATGTGCACACCAACGTCGAACACTCACAGCTCAAACCCCCTCAGGAAGAGCACACTGAGACATTCCCTGCTTTCAAGACAAGAACCGTGATACTGCCAAACCGAGGGTTCTGTGTGGGGTTGGTTCAGTTTAGATGTCGTGTGTCTGTGAATAGCACAGTAAATACTAACTGAATCAGAAAGAGGAAGCGGCATTCTTCTGCTTTTCATATATTCTCAGACCTGCGGTGGGGTCAAACTTCTTACTGAGATGAGGAATCTAATCTAAAACTTATGAACGAGCCATGGTGCAATAAAGTACAATTATTCTCTAAAGACTAGACATGGTGAGGGTACAGCAAATGGTCTACCTTTACAGACAGTGTTGACACTGTACCTGTCACGTGCCTGTCAGTTACCTGTTCATTTATACCCCCCCACACACACACACACATTTCTGGCACACTAAAAAGCAGTTAGAGTTTGTTGGATTTGGTGCTCCTTATCTGTCACAAGGTACATAAGTCCTAGTTCAAACCGTTTGATCAGTGTACAGGATTATAACTTGTAATGGGTCATTTGGCATGCTGTGGATGCCAGTAGAAAGTTCACAGACACCATCTGACTCCAGCATTGTTGAAGTGTTTCATTGCTGAAAGTTAGGGAAACATGCTGGTGTGTCACAACCAGCATGTTTGATCTCAACTCTCTTTACTGTCCAGCCCAACCACCTCCTTGTGAATCTGCTGCGTGGCTTCCAGTCCCTCCAAACCCCGTTTGCTGTCACAGTCTTGTTGTATAGAAATGGCATTTGTTGGACTCTGATGAAGTGAGCAGTGACTGGCTGCCACCACACGGTGCCTCAGCCTCAGTGTTATGGGCTTCGCCAGTTCCTTCAGGGTGCGCACGCTGTCTTCCTAGAGGGGTTCCCAGAGCACACACATGCACACACACACACACACACACACACACACACACACACACACACACACACACACACAGTGGCTGGTAACCAGAAGAAACCCAGAATCTGGCTTTAGTGCATGCCAGCTCTGAATGAGGCCATGAGGCTTCTGTCCTGAGCATCATCCGTCATCATGCAAGTTTACCTTCATATCATCACAACACTTTCAGCATGACTGTTGGTGTTTTCCTCTTGTTTTGCTTGACCTTTGGGAAACCGGTTTGCTTGTATTTGACAAGGGTCAAAGGTCACCATCTTAACAGAATCACTGAGACCATTGTAAGTGAGTTTGTACACTGCTTTGTACATGCCTTTGACCGAATGCTGTCAGAAAACTGACGGTCTAAAATGAATTGTCCAGCAGAGAGGTTTGGAGTCAATGAGATCCTTTTGATTTTTGGTGACATGGTTCAATTTAAAACATACACATTCAATAAACAGAAAAAGGGAGCATTATTTATGGTTTTCTTCTGTTAACATTACATTATTATTGGTATTATAGAAAAGGAAATTAAAACAGAGGTGTGTGAATGAAGTGAGAGGGTCTGTTTCTACCTCCTCCTCCTTTTGTTTGAACAGATTCTGACTGACTCTCGTCCGTCTTACTCTTAAACCTCAGGTCCAACGATCTCCTGGCAACTGACAGAGGCAACAACAGGTAATATACAGAGGGTCATATGCAGAGTTTCACTGCATATGTCCTGCTGGAACAGAGGTCAACACAAAAGAGTCTCTTTGTGCAAATTTAGTAACATGCACCTGTTGACTGGTGCATGCTTGTCCCACATAAGAATGACCTGCATCACTTGCTCATCCACATGTCCGTTCACACAAACAGCACCATAGTATGCAGTGTGCACGGTGCCTGTGTGACCATGTGTGTTGCTGAGCAGTGGATTACTTCAACAGAGTGTGGGTGTGCAAATGGAAGTACACATGTGGGCCGCTCGACGCCCACGAGCTTTCCATACAGGACAGATTAACATCACCCTCATGAATTACACTCAATTCCTCCTGTGTTTCTAAGGTTTGCACAGCTTCACGCAACATAAAGTCACACTACAGCAAAAAGCAGCTTCAGCATGTTACCTCTCAAAATCGTTTTTGAATTTCTTTTTCACCATTTTGGGGATTTTTTTTTTTATACCAATGTCCAAAATGGTCTGTTGAAGGTGTTGTTTAGTAAGCTGGGTAAAAGACAGAGCATGTCAACATGTTGATCTCATCTGCGGAGTCAGGGGGTGTCCTGAATATCTGAGTCCCATGTTGGTCTGCAGTGCGTCTCCTCCTGTGTCAAACTGAAAACTGCAGTGACGCCACTGCCCTTTATTAAGCAGAAACACCTGAGATACCTGATCAGCGCAGGTCCACTGGATTTTATTTCACCTGTTTGACGGTTAGGGATGGAGCAGCATAGGACTTTCCCTCCCCAGGGAGCTCCTCCTCGGTCATCTGTGTTTCCTGACACTTCCCCTCCCTCTTTTCTGCCGGGAGGCCGGCTGACATCACTTTGCCTCCGGCTGCATAAATTGGATCAGGCTCGTCGGGTTTCAGGGAAAGTGAAGCTACGGTTTGTTGCCGTGTGTGAGTCATGGCCAGGACGGAGCGCTGCAGAAATGTAGATTCACTACGCTGGGAAGGCAGCCAAATGGAAGAGAAATGAAGCAACGGGACCACAACAAAAAGAGAAAAACACACTTGCAGTCGAGTAGCAGTTAGAAGACAACTCTTTCTTCCTAATACTAAACTAAAGCCAAGTTTGTTTTTAATGAAGGCCAGTGCTGAATTTGTAATTCAGATGTGGCCGGAACACAAAGTGCACATGAGAGCAGAGGGTGACGAGGTGGCACGGTACTGAAAAATGACATCATACATGCTAAGTCCGGGCTTACAAGCCTCAAGTTCAAGTAATTTGCATGATATGAATGTTAGAGCAGAGAGATGTACATGACTCTGTGTAAGCTGCACAGACTTGGTCTGTGTGCACCACCCAACTCTGACCCTGGTGGGAATATTTTAGAGTTCTGGAGAAATGCCAACGCAGATGGAAGAGAAACAGGGTTGGGACTAAAAAGTTTGTGGTTGATTTAAGTTGAATGTCAGTGGATGAGTAAAAACATGTTGCACTCAAAAGCAAAGCCCTGCATCGAAACCATGTGTTAATAGTTCAGCTGTTTATTCAGTGTAATATTTACGCAACTTCACTGTATGTATGCTCTCCTCCAGCTGACTCCAGTTTCCTGCTCTTCCTATCACACACTGTTTTACTCCAGTTCTGGATGCGCCACGCGGTCACAAAGCACAGCAGCGGCAGGCGCGGAGACGAGCGTGAGGTGAGCTCTTACATCAGTCATCAGTCCACACACAACTGCCCCCACGCACAACAGCAAATGCTGCACCAAATTCCTAATGCAGCTTTTCACTGACTTTCCTCTCCCTCAGACGCTCCCACGCAGGAGGCTGGGCTTTAGCTGAGCAGCGCTCGCACTGGAGCACCTTCATGTGAGCCATGCCTCAAAACAGCTGACCATCATCTCACCATCTGCCACCATGTCTGCACCGACGACCGCCAGCCGTGCCAGATGGGTTGCCAGATCTGTGGCAAGATTATGCACCAGACCCACCCAGGCCTTGCTCTCCTCTTTCTTTCTGTCTCAGTGCTGCTGCTGGGGTAGGAAAGGACAAGAAGCTTATATACCTCTCATTGGCAAGTTCTTCAGGCTGTTGTCCAGATGTGCAACAGATCCATGTTCCCTTTGTGGTCATTGTCACGGTAATACTGCAAGTAAGGGAAGAGGATTCCCCCTGACTCTTGATTTCTGAAATGGATGATGATATTGTTCTATCTGATGGATATAAAAGTCATAGTAGATATGTTGATTAATAGTTTTTCTGCCTGCTGAGAAGAAACTGATTTTTACCTACCCATGAGGTATGATTCATTTTAACCACACTGACAGAGAATAGTTTCAGCGGATTATTCAGCCTTGCTACCATTATGATGAAATCGAAATTCGATATTGAGTGGGGCATCTGCCACTGTATGAAAGGTAAGAGAAGTCAGGCTAGTCCCATCAGACAAGAAACTGCTTTAAACCAATATTGAAGGGAATGGAGACTGTCCTACAATGGTGGTCATTCCTCCAGGTTTCCAGGTCAGAGGGGCTGAAGAAGGTGGCTTCATCAGGCACTCTCTCAGCAGTCCAAACAATTGCTCTTCAAATCTTTTCGCAGACACAAATCCGGACGCCATCTCTTGCACTGGGATTAGGATGGGGATCTCCTGCCATGGCCAATTAGCAGCCGGTGACATTTTGTTTCCGGGTGTGAACGGGGGTCCATGAAATATTGAATGAACAACATGTAGGCCAGCTCTGTTTCCATACTTTGGAACCCAATGTGATGGAGATGCACAGAACACAAACATCACCTGTACCTGTCATATTCATTCAAGCCCAAACCGGCCACATGAAGAAACTCCATTCATAAGTGTGTAGAATAGCTGACATCAGAAGTGAAACTTCTCCAGCCCGTCTTTAGGCCCTTAGATCACTTCCTTCATAACCAATGACAAACACATCACTGTAGAGCAAGAGAACATTTTACAAATGAAACTCACTATAGATTAAAAAATTCAATTACTAAACTAAAGGAAACTCCCATTTCCTGTCCATAGATTTCACTATTAACTGCTGAAGACAAACTGACATTCACAAAGCAAAAGTTGTTTGAGTATATAATAAATATACATTGTGCTGTTGTGTTGATGTGTTTCTACATTTTTCTGCTATTGTCTTTTTCACTGCTGCTGTAACAGTGCCGTTTCCCACTTGTGGGACTAATAAAAGATTATCTTATAAGTCGCTCACAATGACGTGTGACACATGCCTACAGAGCATCCTTCTTTGTCTTCCATTTTTAAGACTTCTCCTTTTTTAAACGGAAAACTTCAAACTCAATAAACACATGAGGAAAGACAAAGAAAACTCATACTGACAGGACCTTTGGGGCTTTTCACTGGAGAGCAGGCTGGTTGATGGCTGATTTATTATGCCTATATTAAATTTTGGTTGTTTTTTTCAATCTTTAGACACAAACTCTCTTAACTTAAATGAACATTTAACAATAATCTGTTTTTCACTTAAATCCCCAAAAATATCTGAAAGTAAAAAGGTGTATTGTCAAGTAGATCTGCACTCTAAATTTTAAAATTAAAATTTAAAATAAATAAAAACAGTCAATTTTATCAGTGTCGTGAGCACAGACATAGGCCGGTGTCAATTATGATAAATGCCAGATTATGTTGATAGTTGACTGAGTTCATAATTCGGAGCCTCGTAAATAAATCCAAAGGTTCTTTGTTCCACTGAGGACCAGTAAGCTCCATAGCATTTCATGTTCATGTGACATGCAGTGTTGAGTCATGAGTGTCGAGCTCACTGACTGTACACCTGACTCTCACTTTGAGCTGAAGCATGCTCCACGTCCCTCTTCCACGCAAGCTCGCAGCTGACCCCCAGCTGGCGAGCATCAGATTAAACAGTCATCATGGCAGCGGTGCAGCTCTCTGGCATTGTTTGCTCCAGCCGTGCACTGACTGCACTAAAGCTATTTAAACTTGAGGCGGCTTTGTTATGGCTGAAGTTCAAACAAAACGCACAGAGATCTAAGCTTGTTTTGAACAAGTGAAATAAAAAGAGCAGTTTGCATTTTTATTTTATTTACTAAACGTTAGGTCAAATACTGTATCCAAAGAAGCAGTGGTAAAATGATCAATCAGATGACTGAAATGAACGGTCATCACTTGTGATATTCAATTCATTACCTGAGATCCTTGATGAAGCAAAAGAAATGCCCCTGAGAGGACTGAGTTTCATCTGGAGATGTCACCTGGACTGTTTCTAACTTAGCGAGCGTTTCACCCTGCTGTCCCTCCGTTCAGCAACACTTGTCCACAGACTGATTGTACACAGAAATGGTACAACGTGCTCTTCACACACACTGTACATACCACATGAACATCTCCAGGCTCTCACTCTCACAACTACTTTCAAATCAAGCTGCAGCCTCATTCATCAACACCACCACACTGACTGCCCTCTCACCTCCTTCCTACATCACAGTCCAACACTGTGTGTCCACAGCAGGACACCTCAGAGAGTAGAACTTTTTACTGCACAGATTCTCATGGTTACTGAGACCTGAATAAATAAATAGACAGTAGGCATGTATGCACACTGTTAATAACATTTCATTTGAGCCATCCATTTAAAACTACTGTGTTCTTCTTTGTTTTGTTTTTTTCTTTGGTGACTTGTCTAACTTTGGCGCCATGCAGTGGCAGCATCCAGAATGACACTGAGTCACTGTCTGTTTGTGCTTTTATTTTGTTTTGCTGTGTATTTTCGCTTCACTTTCCTCCTCAACAGAGAAGTGTTTTGTTTCTGTAAAATTGGGGGGACATGCAAAAGACAAAAATAGAATCTCTGCACTGACGGCCAACACTTTGTGAGGTTTGTCAATCATATGAGTCCACAACATTGTATGCTACACTTCCCAAGATGTACCTGAAGAACATCCTTAGGTAATGCTCCCAGCCAAAGGTAAGAGGTGTGCTTCTTCAGGCCCACTTCTGCAGCCCTGGACATGGTACAACCCTTCGTGGGGGTTATTGTCTCAGACTTGACAAAGCTTCTGCAGAACATATTATAAAACTGTTTATGACAAGATGTGTATCAATCTGCCCCATGCCCCAAGTAACCTGACCTTAATGTGCAGAGTGGAGAATAATGGCTGTCCCTACAGCAATACTGATTCTGAAATCAGCAAGATTTACAACAAATACTGGAGAAATATTTCAGTGGTCTCTACTCAAGGACTGTCTGCAGCTGAAGTGGTGGTGGTAAATATTTCATATTTCATCCGTTCAGCTGAACTGAGAGCAGACGGGGAAGTCCTCTCACCCCATTACAACCAAGTGCTGCTTTCCTTCCCCCATTGAGGGAGGGCAACGGAGGGTGGGAGGAAGAGGGAGACGTGGCTCCGAGGCCTGAAGGATGCGGGGGACAACAAAGAGCTGATCTGTTCCCAGCGGACGAAACGAGTGGCACAAACCAGCAGGCACCAGTGCGCGCAGGGTAAAGGCGGGCTGCTGCTCGCGTTAGTGGGTCGGAGGTCGCACATTAGAGGGGCTGGTTTAAAGAATCTTACTGGATACATCATCATCACACTTACGGTATATGTAAGATCAAGTCCTGCTTTATCTCGCGGTGCCTGTTTACTGGGCCGTTCGCTCAGCAGCTGAGGGCGGGAATAAGGGGGGTGGGAGGCTGGGTCCTTTGTCCCTCTGCAGCCCACTTCCTCCCCCTCCTCCCCTCCAGCATGACAGGAGCGCGTGCCCCCGGTTTGTGGCAACGTTTACTCTTCCCCCCCGGTGAAAAACACGTGCCCCCCCAACCGCCCATTCCCCCTGCACGTTTGTCTTCCATAGCAATGTACTGACACAAGTGGGACGTGGTTAACTGAAGAATGACAACACAAAGAGCGACAACTTCCATGTCGACTGAACGCGTGTGTGTGCGGTGTCATAATGACGCCACAAACACAGTCACTCTCAGTATTCCTTATTTGTGATCCGTCTTTTTTGTTTTATTTGCGTGTGTTTTTTTAATTTGTGAGAAGTTAGCGCTGGTAAAACATACTTTGTTAGAGACGCGCTTCCTCTGCGTAATAGCGAAACATTTTTGGGGGGGTTTACATTAAGACACCAGCTTAAAAACACGCCACGGACCAACAACAACAGCATCCCCCTGCGAACCTGAACACCAGCAGAGTCAAAGCCACATTACGTCGGCACACACACACAGCTCGGCTCCCGGTTGAACCACAAACAAGCGCCAGACAGATTAGCAGCAAATCCACCCGTCGTCTAGTTTATCCCATGTTTCCTCGCGATCCTCGCCACTCACCCGTTTCTTCTGCTTGTCGGCGTTCCTCAGACACAAGAGCGGGTCCACATTGTGTTCCTCTATCCCGTCAGCCCACCGACACGCAGAACCGCGGGCATCGGTCGGTGTGAGTGTGTGTGTGTGTGTCACGATGAAACGCCTTTTCTCCTCCAGGAGCTGCATTGTTGACATTGGCTTCATGACGTCATACTGGCCCTCATTCACAACGACGAGCTCAGCGACGCTTTGCCTTGACGATGCAGCGGAGACGCTTGGTTCCGCTCTCACACTTGCTTTACTACTCATTTCATCATCCGACACATCCGATCCGACGGCACAAGCATTCACTGACCGACCATTCGTTTCATCAAAATGACAGAAAATGGTTTAAAATGCAGACGTGACTGAAACGATTACATCGTAGGAATAATAGCTGCTGATTACTCTTTCCGTTGACCAATTAATGTATTGGCATTTGAAGCATGTATATACAACTAAGCAAATCTGAGCTTTGCTTAATTAAAATGGTGAAATCAATCTATTTTGAGGACCTGTAGTACACAGAGCTAGAAACCCTGATACCTCCTCAGGGTGGCTGAAACCCCTCAAGGACACCTCTGATGCCCACAAAAACCCCTTAACGGCACCCTGCAACCCAGGATGCTATTGAAACCCTGAAGAGCTAAATATAAATCATGGTACAAAAATACAGTTAACTACATTCTTTTAAGAGAATTTCGACAGAGAATTTCGACACATCTTCCTACTTCACAGTGTCAACTAACATTTCTTAATGAGCTGGATACCTCTTCTGTAAATGCAAGCAATTTGACATGAAACAGGAAAATCACTGGTGTAAAAAAATCAAATGAATGATGCATGCTGGTTCACTCTCACACTAAGATGCTTGAATAGGATGGAGTCATTGTTCATATCATTAGCAACACCTTTAGCTTTTCCTGCTATGACAAATGCAAATGTGTTCTATGGAAAAGCATTTTCACCATTTATTTATTTACTGTGGTGTCATATGTCTGAGTTTTTCAAGTACTTTTCTATATTTGCCTGAGTGTATAGTGTGTGCCTCAACATTCAGTTTCTCTTCTCAGTTGGTGTACTGAGAAACAAAAAAAATACTCATCCTTGTCAAACATCTTTCATTAGTGTTATTGATGGATTGCACTTCTGCACGCTTCTCTAGTATGACAAGTCAAAATGTCTGCTGTGAAAAAGGTCCAAGATTCTTATTGATATGTGAAAATTGATGCTCTAATGACAGCAAGGTCATAGAGATTCAGGTCAGAAAGATTTATTTAGAACCATCATGCTTAGTTCAAAATCAAACAAAAGTTGTCGGGAAAGAAAGGGCAAACAGATGCTCATCAAGCAAATATGTCCAAAATATGAAGAGGCCCATCTTTCTCTTAAGTACACTTAGCAGAAGATCCTTGTGTCAGCAGTTTGAGTAAAGTTTTTCCATACGTATGTATGAATACATGTTTGCTGACATTAACACTTTGACCCAAGGCAAACAGCTGCTAGCATGGTTGTAGCCACATTCATTTGAGAACTCACATTTTACTATTTAACACTAGCCACCCAGTATCTGTTCATTTTATTATTTTATTTTTGCTTTCATTTTTACCTGCTAAAATGAAAAATGAAAATGTACTGTGTACTGTTAATCACTAATCTGTTAATAACTAGCTAGAGTAATCAAATAAATATTTAACTATTAAATTATTCGTTAGCAGTAAGAACACAGTGGGAGGGCTACAGAAAACACAAGGCACTCAGATGACATTATAATCAGACTACTACACAAAGAAAGAGAAATAGGATCAAGTGAAAGGTGGCCCAATTCCTGCTTGACTGAAAATCAAACCTCATGTATTAGAAAATCATGTTTGCAGTGTACTGAGACCATTCTGAGCACGACAGGAGGTATGATACGGTTTCCAATGCCGAGCATAATCCTGTGGTTTCTGGCAGAGTGGTTATATGTTATCAGTTTGCCAGAAACAGGCACCTCTCAGACCTCATTCTGAGCGACTGGATTCAGATCTGCCCACATCCTCAATGTCAAGATGTTATAAATAGCGAGAACTGATTTGTACATTTGTCCTCTGGCTGCGAAGATCAACTAAGCAGGGGGACATGATGTTCTCAAGAGTGCCTTTCACACAGCATGTTCAAGGCTGCAACTTTATTCTGTCTTGCCATTCCAAATAAATGGTATGAACACAGAATTGGTAGGCTGGTGGGGGGCTTTGTTTTAATGCATTAAGCCAGCAGCAGAGGTAGTCACAGAGCGGGATCATGGAGGCTGACATGGAGGTATGGATGCCTATGCTGTTGGATTACATGTCATGCCTCCAAATTCTCAAACACGGGCATGCTACCTAATTATACTGGTTAAGTTTAATTCAGTGTAAACAGGCTGACTGAGATGGTGAAAAGGGAAAAAAAAAACATAGTCTTTACTGAAAAAGCAGTGAGGGAGCAGGCAAAAATCAAAAAAACAACTTGCAAAATAAACAACTATGAGGGTAAATATGAAAAGATGACTGGAAAACTGTCCATACACAAGGAGGAATAAAAACAATCTGGCAAGGGGCACAAGAAACAGGAGCACAGGGGCAGGTAAGTTAATGGGGACCGGGGTGGATGATCAAGGGCAGGAACTGAAAGTACAAGAGGGGTTAGCATTTCAAAATAAAAAAGGAACAAAGAAAAAAGAACAACACTTAATGGGAAAAGTATAAGTACTCAGACCCTCAATTGTGTTGTTGATTTCATTTTAAAGTGAAAAACGTCACGTTTTCTGCCCTGATATCGGCAGTGGATTGTGGTGCCTTATAAAATATATATAAAATATGGAAATAAAAAATACATAAAAATATTAAATCTGTTTTTCCTTTGTTATTATGGGTTATTAATATAGATTGATGGGCAATTTTATCACTTAAGAATTAAATGTAGACCACAGTTAAGTGTGCCAAAAGTGAAGGCATCTGAATACTTGTTTAATCGTACAGTATAGAAATAACATGTTCCAGTGGTGAGTGAGAAAGTGTCTTTAGACATAGGTGAGCAGCAGCAGCTGTTTCTATAGAAACACATTGTGGCTATGAGATGTCCTGTCTTTTAAATGAGTCACATTTCATTTTTACATATCACTATAACTCCTAATAGAATAGTATCTAGTCTGAAGACTTGCCCAAAAAAGTCACAAGGTCTAACCAGCAGGAGGTGACTAATCCATTACATTCAGCGCAGCTTTGAATTTCCTCTTCCTCCTTTAGAAAGGAGATGAGCCTGCTGGGCATCAGGAGTTGCTGATGCCTGTACTGTACCAGCGCAGGAGAGCGTGGTGGGTTCAAATTCAGCTCAACCTGTCATCCAGGAGCTTTCTGCATGTGGGTGTGTGCGTGTGTCACAACAGAGCATGTCAAATTAGTTCTGAAGGGAGTACTGGGATATATGAAAACCATGCATCACTATGGAAACTGCAGCCTCGCATTCAAGCAAATCCAGTCCTTTAAATCAGTCATGTGCCTCTAGTGGAAATGCCTGTGAACATCAGTATAGAAGGAAGTTCTTCCTTAGACCTTCCTAAGGCCATAAACAAGGTTACTGAAGTCCAGTACTCATCTGGATGTTAGGATGTACCTCTCTACCATCAACAGTAGTTCAGCCTTTAAGGTTATTTCAAAGAACTATGCAGACGTCTAAACATCCTGAGAACAATAAACCTCCTGATATTTGCAAGGAGAGTAAGTCAACTCTTTCTTGATATTGGTAAAAGTCACTTTAGGTGAGACACAAGCTAATGCTTAAATCTAAGTACCCAACAGAATTGTTCATCATCTATTTAGAAGGTGGAGGACCTCCTTATTGAAATTACAGATTCTGTTGAGTTGAATAAGTTCTTTTTGGAGGACAGTGGGGAGATTGGAGTGACAGCTGTTGACCTGTTGACGCATGCACCGTCCATCTCCTCTCTCCTTGGTGAACCAATCTCCAATAAATACTTCTGCTTAAGACATCGTTTATCTCCTGAGCCTGAGGGCCTATTCTTCCTGCTACCAAGATTTTCTAAGACATCAATAAGCTGCTGCCGATACGTGTTTTTCAGAACAAATCGTGTCGGCTCATTTGTTCCCAATTTACACATCAAATCAAAGTAATAATGTCAACTTTCCCGGTCTCTTCTTAAATGGCCCATCTAAAGATATAAATTCAACTAAGCATGAAATGAGAAAAGATAATCATATATATGCTTTGTGAATATACAGACACAAGTATTGCAAGCAACCAGAATAAATATTGAAAGCCACCTGTTAAATGCTAATTGCTTGTGTTGTGTAGTATGAAGTGGACTATCATCAGTGTTGGGTGTTTATCATGCGACTGCTACAGAGACTCTTTTACATTGACAGTAACAGAGGTGTGTGTGTGTATCACATGATGATGATCTGATAATGGTGCTCAAAAAGAGATCAGTGAATCCCAAATATTTGGATATTCCACATTTCAGTGTTATTTTGTGAATATGTCTTGCTATGGACTGAGTGACACAATAGTGTGTTCATACAACAACTTCATTTCAGTGTTTCAAGTGGAAGTGATGTAGTATGTAAATGCACAGGCCCTTTAACTGCCCACGCACAGAGGCTGCAGGAATGTGAGGAATGACAGTGAGCTCAGCAGACGGGACCTGGACAGCCTGGCTGTTCGAGTGGGAGGTTTAGTCATCGTCCTGCAGACAAAGCTATTTGTCTGTGGCATACTCTGAGCTCTGCTGCACTGTAACCACTGATCCTATTTGACTGGACCAATGTGCAACTGCAACATCAACAATAGCAGCACATGCTACGTTGTTTGTTTGTTAACCAGATTTTGACAGGAAATCCCAGTCCCTGCAGGTTCCAGAAGACATACCAAGTCTTTACCAAATTTAATTTGATCAAGAGTTAAGGGTGCTCACTTGCCCAATCTAGCATGTGTGGATTCTGGTGGAAAAAAAACAAGTGTGATTCATGGAGGCCCCACCTTACAACCTAAAGACACAACATAAAATGTGATACTCACACTCACACTGTGCCTGAATCCACGGGTCACCTTCTGAGGTCTCTGTGGTGTCCCTACCTCAGCAGAGCTGTTTTCACAACAGTGGAGGCGACCTACACAGTATTAGTACAGTATATACCTTCAATATACACATGTATGTATATGCATATAATGTATATAGGTAGGTATTTGCCTGTGCTTTGTAATGGTATATACTGTATGTATGTGCAAGAATTCAACTTAAGTTTAGATGGCTTCTCATACTTGGGTAAATGTGTCCTGATAGACCCTGGTACTGTACTCTACTTGTAGAGAGAATTAAAGTAAAAATTACATATGCAACATTGAAACTAGAAAATGAAAACCCCCGAAGAATCTCCATCATATTCTGATGCCATTGTTGCTAAATCCTGATTGGTGTATGGAAGTACATGACATGAGTTACATGACATGACTAAGCCTCACCCTCTTCAAATCAGTGAGGGAAAAAGAAATACAGAAACACTCACACACTGTGAACCAACCAAAAGGGTTGTGTTTTTGACTGGAGGATCCCATCACTCATAGTAAAGTGCACGTTGACAGAGGTTTGAAATGATATTCTGTGTATCACTGGGTAGTATTTGCTAGCTGGGCAGCTGTCAGCCTCTAACTCAACACTAAATTCTCCACTTTTACGATCAGTCTGCTGAGGCTAATGCTTGTTGTCTAACCTGTTGGTGATGATGCAGTCAGTCTAAATGTTACAACTTCGCACCACTTCTGACGTGCTGGAATAAACGGAAGGGTTGTGTTGTTAAGTGTGACTCAGCAAACTTTTGCCTTACAGATTTATCTCAGTGAGAAAGACCTCCTTGTGCAAACCCTCCATTGTTTCAAATACTCCACTCATTCATAGTTTCACCACCATTCACGCATGCAAAGCACATTAAATTAAAACAACTCACTAAGTACTACAACCTCTTTGAAACTTTCTGAAAGCATATAATTACAGTCTGTACATTTTAAAATCACAGAAGAAATACATCAGGAATTCTTCAGCTTCTATTAAAAGTATTCATGAACTAAACTGACATGAGACAATGAAATGCACAAGAACAATCCCAAGGCAACGTGTGAACAAATGCATTTATACAACAATCAGTGACCCACTGTTGTAGATACTAAACTAAAGCAAGACATATGCTGAGGATTTCTTTCACCCAAATAAGTGCAGTGCATAATAATGTTAATATAATTCTGTGAAAAAGGTCTGTGTGTGTAAAAAAAGTAACTAAAAGAATGCAGAAATTAAATGGATGAAAAAAATCTGTCATTATTCTACAGTTATTTCCATTTCAAAACAAAGCTTTTCTTTTGGCAGCGCATCTCTGAAGCAGAACTCCTTTGGTAACACTTGTATTCACAGTAAAATTGGTTTAAAAGGACAGCCCATCCTGCCTCGCCTCTTTTCATCAAACACAATAAAAAAACGGTTGTGAAAAATGGAATATATAAAAGTAAGAAGAATTTACAAATCACAATCCTTTTTAAGAATTAAAGAAAAAAGAAATAAAAACATATCTAACTCACTGGCTGAAAGGCAAGTATCATGAAACCAGGTGCCTCTGCTTTCAACTGTATGAAAGTCCATTTCAGAGTACAAGTCCATGTGGCGTGTCTTTGGTCCCACCGTGTCCAATCCAACGGCTCAACACTGAAATGACTCCATCACCAAATGTACAGAGGGCAAGACAGCAACTTAAAGATCTCATTCCCTTAAGATAACAAAAGATACATATATTTATTCTAAAATCCAACTGAGATTAATTTTTCTAGGAAAATATCTTCTGTATATGTATAGTGTATGGTCAAAATTGAATTACTGAGTCTAAGGACTTTATATTTTACTTATTTTTTGTTCTGACAATGCCAGTTGGTATTCCATGATGTTAGAGTTATTTGTAGTAATGTATAGTGTTCATACTGAAATTTTACTGGTGCAGGCACCAAAAAGCATTCGTCTTATCACTGGTTTTCCAACAGCTTGACCTACCACTTCATCCCTGCGTTTAGATCTTTGTACGAGCTTATGCTAGCGAGATGTGATGTGATGACGCCAGCTGGTGTTTGCAGTGGAGAACAAAATGTCAGTAGTTTTCAGCCTCACTCTCCTTTTTCTCATAACCGTGGTCTTCCTGACTGCGGGTCATCAGGAAATGCTCTCCGGCAAACAATTGAATGATCAGTTAAATTTAAGGTGGACTCTAAAGCTTCTAATTCCAAACTAGCTGTTTAAATTGAATACTATCGTGATATATTGTTTTTGGTGGGGTTGAGCATCTTGTTTTCTTGAGATAAAGGACTTCTTCTATCAGTCTGCAGAGAAAGAGGCAGCCCAGAAGACAGCAGAGGAAAAACAACAGAGGAGGCCCGAAATCCTATTCCTAGCTATGGTGCTGGTTCTGGCTCTTGATCAAGCTCAGCTTGCTCTTCAGGCCCTGGTGGTAGGCTGACAGGTGGCTGTTGTCCTCCAGCAGCTTGCTGTGCTCCTGCAGGAGTCGAGACGAGGTCTGCTGCTCCCTCTGCTCCTGCTCCAGCTCAGCCATCAGCTCCTGTCTTGATGTTTTGAAACAGACAGATTGTTACATCTCACCATTTTTAAGGGCGGAGAGGAACCAGCTACCCTAGCTCTGCCCAAAGTTCAAAAATACACCTACCCACATGTGGTACAGTGACTACATGAACTGCTGTTGTCTGCTGTTACAGTGAGTAATCACTAGAGGGCAGGGATAGTCTGTGTACAGTGCTGTGTACTAGTATACGGAAGTTCAGCAAGACTAATGCAACTGAGCTGTGCCAAGATGTGGTCCAGCGTGTTGTCATGTTAATGAGACCATGCCCCATCACTCACTGAGAAATCAATCTGTGCTCAGACAAAAATGTTGAAAAACTATTCATGGTTTCAGGGGGTTAAAACTGCCTGGGTTACAATTCTCTGGTAACAACAGCACAAAGAAATGTGGTATCTGGCCAACATAAACTCAACACAACCCAAATTACTATCATTCACCATTAAAGAGGAACAAGAAAGAGCTACAATGTGATTTGCATCCAAAATCACAGCTTGCATTGTGTGTTGTTTTTGGTTTGCATTCCTTACTTCTGGTTTGCAATCATAGATTGTGAAACTCTGTCTTTTTCTGAAAGTGGTCATTGCAGTGTATGATTCTCTCTGCTGCTCCTCTATTGGTCAGGTAAACTGTCAGTCACATCCTCCAAAGGACTCTGTGACCACAGAACTCAATGCCTTTAACCATCTCAACTCTTCCCTGCACCCATGTGTGTATGTTGCTGTGATTAACAACCGATCTTGAACACAGATCACTGAGGTGACTGCATCCCAGCTGTTGGTCGGCAGATGGATTTGAAAGTGTAGCTTGGAGCTAGTGGAGCTTTTGAGTTCATGCTTATATCATACAGATTCTCCTGCACATCCCTGAAGATGTGCAGCATTACATACATATATTCTATTGAAGATAGTAACTTCACTTACTTCCTCCGAACAAGGTGAGCGATCTCGGACTGGACCTTGAGGTACTCCTGAGCCATCCTGATGTGCTGCTCAAACACAGCCATGGACTCTTTGGAGTTTGGACACGGAGCCAGAGGCTGAAAGCACAGGGATGGCTCACTGATTACTACACTATTCAACAGCAGGGTAGCTGGCAGGTGACAGACTGACGGCAACACGTGGGACAACGGTACCAGGACACTACCTCAGCAAACTGTTCAGTTCAAACTAGAGCTCATTTAGAGAGAACGACACGAAGGAATCGACAAAGCATTTGTCAAATGTCTGACTCAGCATGGCCAATTGTAATCCTGAAACTCTTAATATTCAGTAAAAGAGGTTAGCTGGACAAACACAACAGGTTGAGTGCATTACCATGACTTGCAACATGTGCAGAATGTGGGCATGAGTCTGGGTGTTGGGTAATATTAATGCTACTCCCCTGCACAAGGTTTGAGAAATCGACACTGAAGCTGTGACTATGTACAAAACAAGAGCAGTGTAAAACACAGTAATACACAGAATCAAAAACAATGTTAATAACAAATCATTGTATTGTATCATCATTGTATTCTAGTAGTAGTAGTAGTAGTAGTAGTAGTAACATGTCAACAAAACGTTTTAATCTACTTCTATCTGAGCTTACCTGTAACTGGTGATCCAGTTTCAGATAGGCCATGGGAATGGAGCCGTCTAAGCCATTGGTTGCTAAAGAGACACACACACACACACACACACGTCATAGTCAATGTAAAAGAGTTTGTATCACCATGAATGCACACAACTGCACACATACATCACTGGCAGGTTGCGCTGGTTGATGACTGTCTCATGAGCTCAACATGTTGACAGAGGTGAATGGCAGTGAGATGTTTTGATGAAACAACTCTGTGGACTGATTTAGCTTTTAGCTTGGTCACCATGCTATTTTCTGCAGGTAAGGCTCAGTCTGGCTGCAGCCTCAGCATCGGCCGTCAGCCTTCCCATGAGGCCCCCTACCTGTGGGACTAAACGTCATCCTCAGCTCCGATTGGCCCATTGTGTTGACGGGGCTTGTGCAGTAGGTGGGGCTTTGGGAGCGTCCCGGTTGACTGTCCATGCTGGACACCCTGGACAGGCCAGTACGCAGTGTGGCTGTCTGAGCAGGAATAAAAAGAAAAGAAAAGGCCCAAGTCATAAAGTGGAGCTTGAAGAAAATGTGATGCTGTTCTGATGTTGTACTACCTTTAAGGGTTTGAACTGCAGTGGAAACTTGGCCTCGAAGCTTTTCAGGGTTTCCTCTCTGCCCACTGAGTTCCTGCATTCTGTGTTGTCGTCACTTCTGTTGCTGTTGATGGTGTAGTCGGTGTATGAACCTGCAGCCAGCAAAGACCGATTCATAAAAACACTTTCCTCCACCTGCTGCACGCGGGGAACTCAGAGCTGATCGTCACCTGTGCTTGTGGCTGATGAGGAGCCGCTTCTGTTGGCGGAGGACTGATGAGGGAGCTTCAGTGGTTCATCAGAACCTGGGAAGTACTGAAAGATCCAAACACACATACATAAAGTCTTACTAGATGGGAAATAATATCAAGTATGACCATTAGCATCTTAAGGGCAAAGCTCAGTATATTATTTTTTTCTTTTTCTTTCCCAGAGTGACAGATACTTCAGTAAATCAAGCTAATTTGTATAAGTCTGGCTCATTTTCAGGAAATTCTGTTTGTAAAGTCAGATTAGTTACCACGGACACCTCCTCCTCCAGATTAACCTGCCTGTACTATGAAGCAGGATCTGTGGTAAGCGAGGCAACTTCAGGTTTAACTCTGGGTGTTCAGGGTCATGAATGTGGTTCATGTCATATGCTGAATGGCTAACCAGCTCTGGAGCAGGTGATGTTTGGTGTGGTGTCAATGCGACACATTAGTCCTACAGAAAATGTGTTTAACTTCTTCATATTTGTCTAATATTATAGTTTACTCTTGGTTTGTATTCTACGCAGCTCTGCTCAGCAGCCTCTTCTCCACCTTCCACCTTTAACCCACCTCGACAAAAGTCAAACATACAGGCCTCTAAAGGTAAGTTGGTTTGTTTGGTCCATGGTTTACCTTCATGAGATGGCTCATGGTGTTCTTCACCTCTTCCATGGAGGGTCTCTGGCTGGGCTCTTTGTCCCAGCAGCGGGTCATCAGAGTCTCTATGGGTTCTGGGAGGTCTTTTATCAGAGGAGGCCGTGTACCTGTGTCACAGGAAACACCCGGTCAGTCAGGGGCCTGGGAGGTCTAAATGTGTCTGCTGCGGTTCCTAATGTGACCGCAGCAGAGAGAACTGCACAATGTGGCAAGAAAAGGTCAGTGATCCCTTTGGAGTTATAAGCATTCATGCATACATTTGTCTTAAAATATGGTCGGATCTTCATCTAAGTTTCGATAATGAACAAACCCAATCTATTTGTACTAATAGGAAAGAAATTGTTGTTTTGTTCCTCTCTATACAGAATACATTATTCAAATATTCAGTGTAGGTTGGAAAAAGTATATGAAGCTAATGACGTCAGCAGAAGTGAACCAGAGTCAGGAGTTAACAAAGTGACATCACATTTCACACAGGTTGGATTTGTTTTTCATAAATCTGTTCTTCATACAGCATCATTCCTTGTTCCTTCAGTGTCATCATCAGAAAAATAAACTCATCATCTCACCTCTGTGAACCGCCCACATGATACAAAACGCCGAGCCGCCAATCTCATCAAAGGGCTTCTTGCGCGTGATGACCTCCCACAGGATGATGCCCCAGCTAAACACGTCACACTTTTCACTGTAGTTACTGCCTGAAGAATACAAAGCAGAATAATAAATATATAAAGTAGATACAGAATCCAAGGCTTCAAATGACCAACCATTGAAATGAAGTGAATAAATGAAGAAAAATCTGTCAAAAATCAATATTTAAACAAATCCCAGAGCCCTGGGTCCAGAGGCTCTGGACACAGCTAGCTCCTGGGGGTGGTCTTCGTCGGGCTGTGGGCTTCCTGCTGCTGTCCTGCTGGGGGGGGGGCTCCCATACTGGCCCCTGTTCCCTTTCCTGTGGGGTGATCACAGGGCTGACTGGGTGTGCCGGGCCCTGGGCTTCCCTGCTGCCTGTGGGGCCGCAGACATTTTGCTGCCACCACTCTACCTTATCCAATCTTACTGTTGATAACATTACATATGTTGCTAGTACGGCTGCTACAGTGATCAATGTTATTGTTATTATTGTATTTGTTGTCTTCTCTTTTCTTCCTCTCTATGTCTTTCTGTCCTGTCTGTTCCCCTGTCTGGTCCAGGTCCATCACTCATTCCAGCATTCCAACAATAATAACTAATAAAGTTTAAACATACAAGAGGTGGAGTATGGTATGCTACACCTCTCATAGAGCAAATCTGTAAGGGTATCCAGATCTCTCACTGCATGCCTAAGCTGCTGGACAGGACAGGTTAAAAAAAATTTTTAAAAATGAAACAAATCCCAAATCCAGACCACTGATTGTGGCAAACGAAATCTTTGCTTGGTGATCACGCATATCTGTCAGCCGGAGCTCCAGAGCGACAGGCTCACCTTCAAACACCTCCGGCGCCATCCACGCTGCGCTGCCTTTGTTGTTGGTCATGTAGGTCTGAATGTCACAGGCTGTGCCGAAGTCACATATCTTCAGCACGGTGCCACGTGCCACGAGGAGCAGGCTGAAACAGGACAGAGAAAATCCATACTATAGATATCTTGTTACACTTGTGTATGTACAAAAGTACTTTCTTGATCATAAAGCAAAGCACTAAATGCCGACATGATGACGGATCACCAAAGCTATTACAATTCATCTTCCTGGGACTGTCTACATGTGCAGTTAATTTAATGGAAAGCCATCCCCTCGTTGTTGAGATATTTTAGTCTGGTGAAAGCAGTGGAGTGACATGGAGTCATGGAGGGACCATGACATAAGAATTATTTACTCTGAATGTTGTTGGAGTAGTTCACATTAAACAGAGGGCTTCAGGTTTGTACTCACTTCATTCTGTCTGGGAACAAACTGGAGGCAGAGCATCAGTGTTCATCACCTTACAATGCAAAGTGGGAAGTAGTTCTCACTGGGTGTTTGCACACAGGACTTCCCCTTCAACAGACCTCCGGCTCAGGAGCCGTTTCATGCACAGGACAGCAGGCAAATCCACTGTGCTGCTGGTGTTTTGGAGAAATATGGTTTGATTCTACCTGAGCTACGGTGACTCAAAGGTCCCTTGGAGCGGAAGCAGCAGCTGAAAGTTCTGAGCTGACAACGTTGTGATATAGGGATATATTCCAGTGATTTATTGACGATATTTCTTGGTTCAATCATGCAATTACAAGGTTTTCCACTTTTAAAGCTTCTGGTGACTTGTCACGGCCAGTGATCAGTGAACAGACATGGTTGTATCTGTTCAAATCAAATGTTGTCATGCATACCTGCATGCCTTTATTCTCCCATAGAATAAAAAACGAAGCTGTGAAAACAGTTGTATTCTTGCTTATTCTACAAAGATCTTCTAAAAATGTCCCAGACAAAATTACCTGCACCCATTAAAAGTGCTGATAAAAAAGCAGACAAAAAAACCCTTACTACTACTTTACAAAAACACATGTAAATCAGAGCGCCTGGATCAGAGATGAGTGGATCACAATGACTTTTGTCAGGTTCATTTAGACAGAACTGTGGAAGGGTATCAACATCTTAAGCCAGGACTGCAGATCATGACAGCTCACCACACCCAGCCAGGTTTTCAGAATTCATACAAACAGTCTTACTTTGGTGGTTTGAGGTCCCGGTGAATCAAGGCCTTGGGCTTCATGGCGTGGAGATAGGCCACACCCTGGGCACACTGCAGACACCAGCTCATGGCATGGGAGGCTGTGTAGTGAGGCTGTGGGTCTGCACTGTGCAGGACTGCAGAGAGAAAATTACATGAAACCGGAACATTGTTTAAACATGTTTATATCCTGACCAGTTTGAAGAATCTGTGTGTGTGTGTGTGTGTTGTTCATTAAAGGGAGCGTGTGTAGTTGATCGTGGTACCCAGACATAATAAGACTTACGGTTATATAAGGAGCCACACTCTGCATACTCCATGACCAGACAGACCTGAGAACACAAATCATGTTACTGTACCTGATCAATTCATTCACACTAACAATAAGATGATGGGCTAACATCATGCAGTGTATAAACCACAATGTGTTGATGTTCTGATGTTCCTGTTTCACAGACACACTTCTGTTCCGCTCATTTTTACCATCAGTACATTATCACCATGTCCTGCAGACAAAACTCCACAAGAGCCCTCACAGCTCTTACATACATATTAGTGCCCAGAAACAATGGAATAGGGGATTGGGGTAATATTTCAAGAAAACACACTGAATTGTCAACTTTAAACTGAAAATTTCCGAGAAAGCAAAATTGGACATTCTCTGAAGTTAAAGTGCTTAATTTGCGAGAAAAGGACTCACAAATGTATGAGAGTGTACAAACACTGTTCGAGATTATTATGCTGTAAATTTGTGAGTAAAAAAAACATCCGAAATTCTCTGGGATTCAAGTCATACATTTGATTTATTGCGCATCTATATATACTACACTATATATACTACACTATATATAAATTGTGGAACTACAACTCAAGGACAGAGCTGGGAAATTAACTGGGATATGTTTGACTGCACATGAGTTTTCATCCCATGCTGGGTGCTGGTGTACTTACTGGATTGTCGCAGGAGCCGTACAGTTTAACAATGTTGGGGTGGTTCACCCGGGAGAGCTGGCGGAGCTGTGCAGAAAAACAGAGAGCAGATGACTGTGAACTCATACATTAATCTCTCTCTGTGTTCGTCCACGCTACACTGAAGCATATTCTGTACAGTGACTGGAACAGTTCAGAAGATGAGCTCATCTCTAAAAGCCATAAAGTCAAAGATTAAACATTCTTTTCAATATTTTAAGCAGGACTAGTGAATTAGTTTTTGCTTTGTACAAATTTAGAGTAAAAAAATGAAAGGAGCACCATGCCAATTATTGGTCACCCCAAGTGATTTGCGCTCTCAGATTATTTTTACCAATCAATCCGCTTGTTGGGGATGTGGCCTGTTCTCTGTTGTGATGAGGAAAGGTCAGGAGATGCAGATTTAGTGGCTTTAGAGATACTCTGTCTTCTCAACCACTGTCCCAATTATCAACAGCTACTGCTAGCTGTCTGGCACTCTGGATATTAAAATAGTCAATGCATCCACACCACCAAAATCCACGTCAGAAGTTTGAAAGGGAACATTTAAAGGCGCCTGATGCATTTTGCAAACACGTCCTGTGGCTTGACGACTAGAGAACAACTTTTTGGCTGAAATAGGTGGAAGTTGTTTGAGCTGTGAAGGGCGCAGTTCTTGTATAGCTCTTTGTGAATTAAGGTGCGATACAATAAGGGAAATGGTAGTGAATATAATCAAAAGTGCACAGGCTCACTCAGGGCAAGCTGCCATTCTTCTGTGAACCCCTCTCAGCTCTTACAGGACACTTACACCAGGAGAAGAGTGGGCGTCCATGACCCCTGCTGCACATCTGAGCATGAGGCTGACTGAACAGCAGAGGCTGGTGGGTCACTGTACCTCAACGAGGAAGGCGTTCCTTTCATTCTCGCTCTCGATGGTCTTGATGGCCACATCCTTTCCTTTCCACACGGCCTTGAACACAACTCCAAACGTCCCTCTGCCCACAGCCTGGACAAACACGCACATGCACACACCGTTACTCACCAGGACAGGAGAAAAGCACTGGGAGGGGGGTTAGCGGGGGGTCCCTGAAGAAGGGGGGAGGGGTTAATAACACACTGTTTATTATCACACTTATTGTCCCACTGAGTTTAAGCAGTGGGCGCTTGAGGACGACTCTGCCCCTCTAAAAGCCGGGGCCTTGTTGTGCTTGTTCCAATGCCCTGAGGGTTTTCAATAACAGACGCTGACATGTTTGATGGTTCGCTCAGGCCTCGGCGAACTGAACTCTCAGTGCACTTCACGTTACAAGACAATAAACTGTGCGGTTACGCAATCATACTCGGTTTTTCTTAAGTGCACGGATGTGCAGCTTTATCTTAGGACAGCTGCACTTAACCCCCCCCCCCCCGGAGAGGCAGAGCTAACGCTCCAGCCTCTCCTGCTCTGCAAAGTTTACCGCTTCGACTTGAATGTCTTCATACTGGATGTCCTCGAACACACAGCCAGCTGGAGCCTCCACCATCGCAGCGCAGCGGCGACGCTCCCCGAAGCGAGCCCGAGGATGCTGGTTAGAAAAAAAATCCACAGACGCTCGTCTTGTGGTTATTGGGGGCAAGACGATACACTCCTGTGATCCGTCGGCTCCTGCCCGAAACAAGCCGTTTTTCATCTGTTGCTGTGAATCCAGGAAGTGGCTGCCGCTGCAGCTGCTGAGCGCTCCTGAACGCCCCACTGCAGAGCCCGGGGGCACAGGGAGGGTCCCGACATGTTCAACCCCGATGCGGACTGGTTTGTTTGGAACCGAACCGAGCTTTGGACCGTCTACAGCTCTTTGTTTCGCAAGGGGGTGAACGAATTTATCACACAAGCGCTCTGCGGACGGATTCACGATCTTGAATGCAGCTTTGTTTTGCTCGCGCATGCACTTTAACCACAAGGGGGTGGCAAAGCGTTTCATTATAGACGCCACACTTGAACTAACAGAAGCTTTATGGAATTGTTCAGTATTGCTGTGTTCTTATAGGCCTAGTTCTCCAACCTCAACTCATTTAATTCTTCTCCGGTTCTTAAAAGTAAAAAAAATGGACAACTCGTCATTAGATAGTTTCATCGTGTCAGCATTTAGTGCTTTGCTTTAAAAACTGTTTTTTAAATACTTTTACTTGCATTCAAAATTGTACTCGATGAGCTTGATATTGTTGGCATCAGATATTACCAGCAGACAGATGAGGCATGCTTCACAGTAAAATCAAAGAAATATCCCACAGAGCCGAGTAACTCTTTTCACCTGACAAACATCACGTTTCATCACAGATCTGTGCAAAATATTCACCCTGCTGAAGGAGAAAGCATCTTGATCCTCTGAGGGTTTGGTCAGTTTTATCCAAAAGAAGCCATTCAGTTTTGTTTTGTTTTGTTTGTTTTTAAAGCCACGTCCTCTTTACACAGCTCGAGAAATAAAAGAACACCATCTGTACATCTGACACTAAAGTAAAATAATTTAAAATTTGACACACGTGACTTTTGGACATGAACATGGAACCCATTAAAACCCGTCAGTGGACATGTGGACAAACTAAGCAAGAGATGGTGAATAAACCTTTTTTAAGTGTCTAGAATTCTTTTGACTTATGAAACCTGTCAGTTCATCATCTCACCCAGATCACATTCATATCACACTTGTACAGCAGCTGCTAATCTTGATTCTCATTTACTCTTTTAATTGTCTATTTAGGAGGAATGCAGACCACCCCAGCAATACGTGTTTTGTTCAAAAAGTGTTCAGATACAGTAAGTATTAAAAATAAATACAAATAGTGTTGGGCATAATTGTGTGGGTATATACACACTGATGTTTAAAACTTCTGAACACTTTACAGAAGGACATAATATTGACAGTCAATAAAATATCAATTTTTGAAATTTGGTATGAATTCAGATAATTCAATAACTGTTTTGGGGAATAAACAGGCAGATTTTTACACAAAATTCATGAGTAATTAGCAGCAATTACCAGAGGTTTGCAAAATTGGGCAATATACAAATTTTGGACTGTATATACAGTTTGAAAATAGATTTTATCAAAGGGCATATGTGTGTGTTTTTTTTCTTTCTCTTTATGACTCTTCTGAAAAAGTGTCCTTTCCAAATGGTTGAGAGCAGACTGAGTGAGTTTTGGAAAAGCCTCCTTCAAATATTATAAAAGCACAAAAGGACCAGTGTTTCTCCTTCATGTCAATACATTCAGATACGCAAGTTGCATACATACTTATACAATGTACATGTAGTTTCTCCATTGTCACAAGTGACACAACACATTAAACTTTCTCTCAACATACTGCATACACAAAAAACATTTCATCCTCATCCAATATTATAACTCAATATCTCTCATGGTCACTTATATATTACTGTATGCTGTATAGTGCAAAACTATCTGTAACTATCTGCAAAACATCCTGTAGAGGTCCATAATCAACAAAAGAAAAAGAAATACATTGTACAGGTCAACCATTAATTCTCTGTAGTCTATAGACTCTAACAAATGACACTTTGTTGTAGCCACACATAATGCACATGCACACATACACATACACTGCTGCAAAGTAAGCCTTTTTATGCAAGAAAACTGGTTTCGGTCTTATCAACTACATTTTACTCTGCATAGACTGTATCACAAATTTCTCTGCAGAAACTAAATGGAAATTGTCCATTATTTTGTGAAACGCATTTATTCAGGATAAACTATGCATGTCTTCATTTCCAAAATGATGAAATATCCCTATAAGTTCTCACTCATTCAAAAAATGTTTAGCAACAGTCTTCGGTTTCCATAATACATGGTAGCATGATAAAGGGCCAAAGTACGACACTGGTTGTTTCTATATAACTGTAGATACATATAACATATATGTACATATACTTTTTGGATCTATATGTGCTTCATCTATGAACCAGTGGTGGTGAGTTTAAGATACCACAGTGTCACTGAGACACTCTTGCATGTCTAGCCTCTTCTGAAGTCCCAGTGAGGGGTTGCTGTTACTGGTTCAGCTTCTCTGCTGGTCTCTCTCGGCCACTGTCGTACACATTGTGTCTACGCTGTTTTTTGCGGTTCATTTTGGACAGGTCCTTGTCAAAGACCTCCCCAGAGCGCAGGGCCGACACCAGGTCATCAAACTCACCACCCTCCTCTTGGTTCGCTTTGGCCTTCCTTGCCTTCTCCTCCCTGTCTCGCTTCAGCTGGAGATGAACAGAGAGATGAACATAAGGGATGGATGGGGTTTATTTCCTGTCCATTTATCTATGAATGGGTTGATCATGAGACTTTGTTGCAATGTATAGAGATTGGGAAAGTGCTTCGGCATTGTCACTGAAGTTAGCTCTCAGAATTTAGTATAAAAATCTGTGCTTTTCAACTGAATGCACAAAATGTGCAGAATATTTTTGTCATGTATATAACCACCGCAATTCAAATGTTTTTCACGTTTGCTCACTTTATGTCCCCATCTTATCTAATAGTGTGTGCTAACCTGTGCCTCCATGAGTGCCCGTTTCGCCTCCTCCTCTTTGCGTCTGGCCATGTTCTGGTTGTCTTGTTTGGCCTCTGAGAAAGACACAAGGAATGTGTCGAAGATCCCAAAGAATACGTCCGGCTGCAGCTTGGATGAGTCCTCTCCAAAGTGCCTCAGGGCCTTTCCCAACTTCAACACACATGGGGAAGATAGTCATTTTCATCTTTTGCATCACTCTTGTCTCCTCCACTGTTGTTCCTGTTTTTCCTTTTCTGTTTTTCTTTTATGTTCAGTCGCAAAACTGAATCTATTGATAATCTATTGAGTCACCTCCTTCTTGTGACGCCACTCCTTTTAACGAATGTAGCACCTCACTCAAAAATACATTTCTGTTTAAAATACAGTTGTTTGAAAGTTGTAAGAGTGTCATGAAAGAAGTGATAAATCTGTGCCCTTGTACTCAAAATGAATATGAATGAACATGAGGATAAACAACAGCCGTCTTGATGGAAAGATCTGGGCTAGTCTACATATAGGAGGGAAAGTGATGCGCTAACGTAATGTGGAAACAAACATGAGCATTCGTCAGCAACTCATTCACACATCATAATGAAAAGTACGATGGAAATGGAAAGTGAAGTATTGTATGTTTAGGTGGATATCTATCTGGTGTCTGTGTGTTCAGTGCAGAACAGAAGTCAGGGCGTGGTTAGCCTAGCTTAGCATAAACACTGAAAGCAGTGGGAAATTGCTATCTTGAGAGAAACAACGCTTTATCTTCCAGGATGTTTAGCAGGATTTCTGGTTGTTTAGCCTTCACCTCCACACTGCTTAGTGTTATGATGATGTCATATACATTTTTAAAGCATAAGATTTCAGATAATGGGACAAAATGAATGTAACATTTATCTGCTGCACACTCACCAGCTCTTTGGCCTCTGTGAGTGACTCCTCTAACTCAGAGAAACTGAAGGAGGCCATGGTGATGAACTGACTGACCACAGGGACAAACTTATCCGCGAGAAAGTGGGAGGACTGAGTCTGCTGGTACTGCAGCTCCTGCAAATAGGCAAAACGATGTCAGGCAGAAAGGAGAGAATACTGAAAAAGATTTTTGAGCACTCTGAGTTCACTCACCGCCTCAACGCTCTTTAGGCCAGATCTCAGAATGCCAACATCCTTCTCCAACTCTGTCATACTGGAAAGAGATTTAGAGTTTATTTGAGAGAGAAGAATTTATTTGTTTGTTTGTTTTTTGAAATGTGTGGTTGTAGCATCAGTTAGAACTGCTTATTCTTAGGGAATGGTGGGTGCATTGTCTGCATATGTAAACCAGGCTAAAAGACAATTCAAAACCCAACTATTTCAATGAACTTGGTTGTACATGTGTTGCTTCAGCAGCTGCTGCCCTAACACGTGTCACTTCAACCCTACTTGACTTTAGCAGCTTCTGGCACATGGTCCAGCTCCTCGCCAAATGCTGCCACCTTTGGGTACTTCTTTTCCAGCACAGTGATCATGTAGTGGAGCAGAGTGACATTCCTACAGACACACACCCCACACAAACAAAGATCAAAAATGTATCACTTCCCACTATTATTTTGAAAGAAAACATTTGACAACTGAATAGGTCTTTTTTATCCAGGAGACACTTTGACTTGTCATTGTAGGAAAAGCACAGGTCTTCCTGTTAATCTTAAAATTGATTGCAGTCAGCCATGACAATACCTGCCTGGACTCTAAAAGAAATTTCAGCTTTCGGTCACTATATTATTTACACATGGACTTTTCCCTCTGTACACGTCAGAGTATCTGCTGTGAAGAAGGCCAGTGATGCAACGCCTTGCAGAGAACTATACTTGTCTATGCTCGACTTGGTGTCCGCTATCTTGTTGATGCTCGAGACTTTAAATCCACAGGCGTTTCCTCGTTGCCCTTTGTTCATGTAGTTCCCGAAGGCCAGCACCACCTCCAGGAGCTGACGCAGCGACCCGCTCTGCACCACCTCCCTGGACGCCAGGCAGAGAGCTGAAACAGATGAGAGGAGGAGGGAACGTTCACACACAGCACTCACGTCAAGACTGGGCGATTTCACATTACATCTTGAGAATGCAAAACAGAATGTTAAAAAACTTAGAGAGAGAGATGCATTTCAGCATATGACAACATAACATGTTCAAATGAAGCCCTCCTCTCAAACATTCACGTTCATTTACTTATTCAATGCAAACTAATTAGTGTTTAGGATAGAAAAGGGTACCTTTGAGTTTAGGCTTGATGTCAGCCACTCTCTCAGCAAACCTCTTCTTGAAGTAGAGAGCCTGGAGTCTCTGCTGATAGTGGTTGATTCTGGGCGTGGACACAGAACAGAGGGAAAAAATAGTGAGTGGACCCAAAATGTCTTGAAAGAGTCACTGACTGTACCAGCAGAAAGATATCCAGCACTGGAACTGTAAACCTCACTGTAAATCCCTATTTACTGTAACTAACTAATACTTGTGTGTAAGTTCATGTAAAATGTTAAAGTTCTTGTTTTGTTTTGTAAGAACATACAATATTCACTCACTGGTCAAGTATTATTGTTCAGTCTTGATTGACAGTGTCAGAAATGCTGCTGGGCTGCATTATACTGAGAGCTGTTTCTAATATTTTGTCCACCCCATTTATAACCATAAGAGGAGCAGAATATTAGGAACACCTGTCAGAACAACATCAGCACACACTGTGAGCTCAGTGATAAACATGAGTAGAATGATGAGCTTTGTACAGCACTGAACAGGTCAGTCAGTGTAAGATGGAGCTTTGCCATGAAATAGGGCTATTCCAACTTCTTGCTTACTGCTCAGCAGTGCTGCTGTTCAGATATGTTTGAACAGACCTAGTTCCCATGATGCATTGTGTGAAATGAAGTGTTGTAGATGGAGGGGGATGTGGTGATGTTCAAAGAAGGAGATAACAGCGCCAACAATTTGTCCAGGGGACCACTCAGCTGTTCACCTGAGAGGCGGAAGAAACGATTGTGGGGTTTTTTTGTCATTTATTTGTTACCTGCTCATGTCATACAGGAAGCGATCTGATTTGGCCATACGGTCCAGCTCATGCTTGTGCTCTTCTAACAGCTCAATGTCATTCTTCTCAGGAACAAACTTCAGAAGCTTCAAAAACAAAGACACAATATACAAAAAACTATTGTAAGTGCATTTCATTTAATTAAATGTAATTCATATGAACCCAAAATAAATAAGATGTTAACACCAAGCTGTGTTAAGAGATGGAGCACGTAGGTTGTAGGACTGTGTTGTGTCTCTCTTTGTGTGCACCTGTTCGAGCATGTCTTTGGGTAAGTCTTCCTGTTCGTCCATGGTCAGGATGGCATGGCGGATCTCTTCATTGGTCATCTTCAGTCTGCAACACAGAAATTGAGCTTTTCCTTTTTTTCATATCATATTTCATATCAGTTAAAAGGACTTCTTAATGCAGGGCCCTACAATAAAAGTAACTTGTTAGATGTTATTTACACCTGAGTTTTAAGCTCTCCTGGACCCCTTCACATGGGAGAAGTTCTAACAGAAAGGTTTTCTAACAGCTAACATGGTGGCTAACATGGCTAACATGGTGAAATGGTCTATTGATGCAAACCATTATTATTATTATTATTATGTTCATCTTTAAATATATCATTACCTGACCTACCTGACATTGAAGTGAAAAACAAGTCTCTTCACCTCTTTTCTAAATAAATCTGTTGTAACAATGTAAATAGAAGATTTGCAGGCACAGTTGAATAATGATTTATTTGGCTTGTTGGCCTATATAATTTTTCTTTGTCAACAGCAGTACTTCCATTCAGAAACTGTAAATCAAGTAGGTTACTGTTAATTGTGACAGTGAAAAGTAAAAATATGAATGAGAATATGAATATAATGAATATGAATGAGTATGAAAAATAGACTGCTCTTTTCTAGTATAACTGACTAATAAAACTTATCATCTGCAATCCTGAAACAGTTTTGTAAATCCGTATTATTTTTAAATGAATGATAAAATGACGGAATAACAAGCAAGTAACTCTTGCACGATGCCATGAGAATAATCCAAACAACAATTCTATACAAATACAGAATTTTCAGAAATCCCACTACGTTTTAGAGTTCAACTTAGCAGTGACCTGAATCTGTAGCTGACAGAGGAGTCACTGTTGGGTCACGGTCAGATGTGACGGTGCATTGAGGCAGCTCATAAAATTGGAATTTCTCTCGGCTGAAACTCCCTGTGAATGCTGAACAGTAGCTAGCCATGGTTAACGAAGGCAAGTTCACGAAAGCCATGTTTACAAAGACAAAGTTTCACTTCATTATATGATGGACAACAGTCTTGTCAATGTCGATCATTATTAGCATCTTCTCCTAACATCATCCTAACACACAGGGACACAGACACAGACTTAGGACTGACCGTGAGAGCAGAATGTTACAGTTCTGTGCTCGGCGACCATCGATCACCGACAACTCCTTCACCTTCTTAAAAGAAGTGTGATCGTCCTCAGCATCCTTCTGCTTAATACAAAGCAAAGAGTGTAACTGAACACATCATCATTGAAACCATGATAACATCCTGATCTTGAGGTACCCGTTTCAAATAATTAATGGATGCAGAGAGTAAGTTCCTGTATTCATGAAGTGGGTGGATTATTGCTCAGAAGTGAGGAACTACTGATAAACTTGAGAAATGCATTGTATTCACGTATTGATTTTGTATCTGTCACACAAAGAGAAAATGACAGTGTTGCTGAAGGCATGGCAGAGATGTTGTATGTTTGGTGTCAGTGTAGTGTGTAGTTGTTACTTGAGGCCTTTGGTAAGCCGAGAAGGTCCTCTGGAACTCTTCTAGATCCAAAACTCTGAACACCCTGAGGTCGTCGATCTCTTTCCAGATGGTTCCGTCTGTCTTGCTCTGAAACAATAATGCCGTTTGATTACATAACCTTCTTTTAAGGCCCAACAAATATGTTTTACCTGAGATTTCAGCTGCATCTCATAGCTGATCTACTGTGCCTGCAGAGTAAAGGATCAGTGTGTTGTTACTCTTTTGTGACATGTGATAATGACTGACACCTGTGTAGCTGATGGAGAGAAAGAAAAATAAAAAAATAAAGATAAAAATGAAAAATAATGAAAATAAGGGTCCAGAGTAAATTATATTCAGACAGAAATATATGGAGTTTCCTGGCATGTGTACTTTAGAAATCTTTATACATTTATTCAATACGTTTATTGTCAAAGCTGACTCCTGACTGGAAGAAATGTACTGTAGATTTATGGATGGAGAGCTGAGAACATTCATGAAGTTATTTCCAGGATAGTGTCAAAAACAACAAAAAACATTAAACTAGTGCTCTTTCTACATTTGCTGCTGCAGTGAAACTACAACAATGGTTGTAGAGTGTGCTGCTTTAAATGGAGCTGTTGTAAGGAAGCATGGGACGCCATTATCACCTTTCCTTTATGACGAGGATATTCCAGTGTATCCTATGCTCAAGGAGATAGGATAGGAAACACTGCAGCTCCTCTCTTTACCTTTTTAATGAGGAGGCTTCCTAAACAAAAAGGACTGTTCAACCGCAGCTCAGGACGCACCATTACACTGTAGACCTGATCACTGCATTCCTATTACTAAATTGAAATAAACACGTAAACACCTAAATCTTTGTGTGGCTGATCAATCTAAAGGCAGGGGACAACTGACCCAGTGACATTTGCACCCATAGACTCAGCAGTAAATACCTCAGGCAGTTTGCTCCAGTTGAATGACTTCATTGGATTGGAGGGCTGGGGAATATTCTTCTTCTGTTTTAGTGGAGCTCCTGGAGGAGGAGGTGGGGCAAATGGAGCCATGCCAAAAGACAACGGGCCTCCCGGAGGAGGAGGAGGAGGTGGTGGTGGAGGAGGAGGAGGAGGAGGAGAGGGGTTGATACCAGAGGGAAGTAAACCAGCAGAAGTGACAGGAGGTCCTCCAGGAACACTGGAGGCCTAACAAGACAACACAGGAGGACATAAGCCAGTGAAACAAGTGTGTTTAATCAACAGACACAAAGGGCCCCTGTAATGATGCACAAAGTAAAACAGAAGAGTATTATTTGTAGCTCCCACATCCATGAGCCTCTCTTGTGTTGGTGAACGTACAGAGGTGAGCTGCTGCAGCCGAGCAGACAGCTCTGCCACCTGCGTTTTGGCCTGCTTGTGGTCGTGGCTCTCTCGCTCCAGTTTTTCTTTCATCTTGTTGAGCATGGCCATCATGTCTTCCTTCTCCTTATTCTTGGCTTCACACTCCCTCTCCTTCTTTTCAAAACGCTGCTGTAAGTTCTGATGGTCTGCAGAGAAGGAGGAAGGCAGATGATGAGAGAAAGACAACAAAGCAGGACTGTTACCCTCTGACTCTTGACTGATTTAAGAGGATTTTGGCTGTGAGTTGCATTGGGTGCTTGTTTTTTCATATTCATGTTGTAAATGTTGCACATATTTACCTTTTCTCATTTTATCAGCTTGTTCTTTCCATTGTTTGACCTCATCCTCCTTGACAAGCCTATAGACACACACACACACACACACACACACACACACGCCAACACAGACACACCACTGAAAGAAGTTTCCCAGACATAATTTACCTCCTACTACAACTACCACCAGTCTGAACGTTTCCAGTCTTTAACTGATCCAGTGTTGGTCAGTCTGTGTGCACTGCAGCCTCAGATTTCTGCTCTTGTCTGTGCGTAACTAACCTGTGTCTGTACAGTGTTATGCACTGAACTCCTGCAGTATGATTGGCTGATTGGATAAACACAAGAATAAAAAGATGTACAGGTGTTCCTAGTAAATTGCTTGGCGAGTGCCCAGCACATGTGCAACGTTTCCTTCGTGTATCTATTTGACCTAATTCATATTTCTCGGCTTCATCAAGACTTTGTGAAAGCAAGATTCCGATTTATGACAGCCTGGTAAAAACGTGGCTGAACTTGAAATGTAAAGAAGCTATCTGTGTTTATCATGAGCATTGCAGCACAAATACAAACCCCGCTGACTTACATGCGTACAATATTCTTAACATTGAAGTCCTCCAGCGGAGCCACGTCAGGGTTTTCCCCTTTGTCCGTCTGCAGGACCAGCTGCTGAACTATCCGGTCCAACAGCACCCAGTACTGCAGTGCTGTACTGCTCTTCTTATCTGCAGACAGAGAAAAAACTGCTGCTGCCAAAGACTGTTAAAAACACAAGTTAATGAGTCAAGTGAAGGGAAGCAGACAGGCCGCCAGGCTTACATGGCATCATGAGACAGTGCTGCAGTGCAGATAGGAGATGAGGGAAGGCTTCAGTGTGGTTCAGGTTCTTCTTGATCATCTCAAACATCTGGCTCGCACTTTTAGTGTCTACATGGACCTGAGGCAATGAATCCAATGATATTTATCACTGGGTTTATAACACAAGGAAAACCTGATTCACATTCCCTTATTTCATTTGCCTTTAAAAAGAAATGTAATAAGCTGGTACGGCACTAGAATACTACTCCTTACTTGAGTATCATTTTTAGACTTGCAATAATAATATGCAGCATGTGTAACTTATTTTGTTTTCCCATAATCCATAAAATCCCTTAAGGTTATGTAGGAAGGCTGTGTGGTGTTAAAGATCAGAAATGAGTTCAGTTGGTTTATGGATCTTATGCATGTCACAGTAAAGAAAACTTTGGTGATATGACTTACGACATCAAAGCGTTTGGAGATCACACGCTCATCTTCATTCCTCAACATCTCGAAGAAGTCCAGATGTCTGGAAGACAAGAAGAACCTGTAACCAATGGAAGTTCCACTCACCTGTTACTTCATGTGTGTTTGGTGCACCTGGACGTACCTGTCCAGAGTGGCATTTTCATGGGATCGCAGTTTGTCAATGACAGGCTGAATGCCCAGCATCAGAAACTCATACCGCAGATGGATACGGAACTCCAAATTAGTCTTTGGAAAACACACAACATATTATTCATATTCATTGATGGTTGTTTTGCACTATGGCAGACAAACAGACAGAGAGTAAATTCAGGAGAATAGTTGCTTTATTTGGGCAAACAGAAACATAAACCCATAATCCCAAAGGAAAAATCTAGAACAGATTTTTCAGTGACACTATTTAATAATGTAAGGTTAATTCAAGATAGGTTCAAAGTAGTTACTACAGGGTCTGAGAGTGAACATGCTCAGACACCATCACAACACATCAGGTGCCAGCATGCCATTCTGCAGAGAGGAGAGAGGTGCTCTGCACATTGTTGGTTTGGTTCCCCTTCAATTAAGATGGATCTAAATGCCACTCATAGCCTGTAGCTTCTAATTTTTAAACCACATATCACTGCTCAACCATATATATTTATTTTTGTGATCATTTGCGTGTGTGTGTGTGTTGGGGGGTGGGCGGGGTCCCATGCCTCACCCCTCCACCAGCTGTCAAGAAAATATGTTCTGTAGTTTTTCATAGAAGTAAATATTACTATTTATTCATTTTTTTGGTAATGGGTTCTCCCTTGGCCCTTGCCCCATTCTTCCATCATTTCTATAAAACTGACAAGAATTTTAGCATAATCCTGCTAACAGACAGACCAAGCCACCAACCCACCAGCCCACCAACATGCAAGCAAACAGAGGGACACGAGTGAAACATAACCTCCTTAGTGGAGGAAGGGGAAGCTGCACGCAGAGCGGTGTTTCACCTCTCCTGCTCCCTGGCTGAGCACAGCATTGATGAAGGACATGATGGCCGTCTTCAGATTAACTTCGTCTCTGTAGCGGCCTGTGGATCTGTCCAAGTCTGTCAGCAGGGTCTGCACACGTAGCACAAAACACTCACATCTTTACCCTTATGAACCCAGTCTGTATGATGAAGTGCTTTTAGTCACATTCTTTCCCGTATGTCAGTATGTAACTGCTTCAATTGCATGAGTTGGGGCTGTTGCTCACATCTTTATTAATAATTACTGACAACCCAAAACATTGCAATTTTTAGTTTGTTTTTTTTTGTTCAGCATTCTGACATGGGAAGAAGTGGGAAGAGATTTCTTGCTTTGAGTGTTAAGATTTTAAGTGTTTTTGGACACAAGGTCAAGAAAATAGATTTAGCCTTTGAGCCTTTGCAGAAAATGAAATGAACGAAACCAAAGCAGCACCTGAAAGCGTGTTCTCTCTGAGGCAAACTTCTGGTAGTGCAGCATGGCTTCTAATACTTTCTTATGGCCTCCTGGCACCAAACATACTGCACCCAGGATCTCTAACACTGCAACCTGGAGAGAGAGGCGGATGGTCCGTTACAAATGAGAAGAAGAAAAAAAATTCAGCGACCGTTTATTGGGACAGAAAACTGTGTTCAGAAACAGTTAGGTTAAAAAACTAACAAACAATTAAAAACTACCTTGTAAGTGCAGTGACTGACTGGAGCACATCATCCTCAAATATTCCCTTTCAAATATAGTCTTGCTCTCAAAATGGTGCAGTTTGGTTTTTCCAGCTTTCTTTGTAGCAATTTTGTTCCTACACCTGCTCATCATACGTTTCTGCCTTTGCTTTATAGTACTGACCAATAGGAGCACTATTTTTGTTGGGGTTTTTTACCAGTTGTTTCCTGTTCTGTATGTATTGTACTGTGCATGAAGGTGCAAATGCATGCACACAAGGCTACTTAGCTATGATCTCTTTGTGGTTGTTTTGTGTCTCCTTTCTCTCTCTTGCCCATTCAGTGATCCTCATTTAGAAATAGTACCCAAATTCAAATCATCTTATGAGAAACATACATGTAGCACCTGCACTTACCACTCCCTCAGCTTATAAAAAACTATTCTTTGGGATTTCACAGTAAGAGAAAGTTGCAGAGTGGCCTGCTGTGTGTACCTTGGTTTTGATATTTTCAGTGGCGAGACTTTGTGCGATGATGTTAATGCTCTCACAGTGACCCAAGACATGAGCTCTGCCCTGAGAGTTGTTCATGAGGGCTTTGATGCAACCAATCAGTGATGTGTGGATGGAAGACTCTGTGGTCTCGTAGTCCATGGACTTGAGGAAGTTCAGGATGCAAGACAGGCCATCCAGCTCGATGAATCTCATCACAAACCTGAGGGAGAATCGATCAAAGGAACAGGTTGAGGTTTTTTGTTCAGGTCACTGAGTGATAGCTTCACTGAAGCTGTACCTCATCGGCTGTGTCCTCAGTGCTGTTTTAAGACCATCAACAATCTTAAGTCTGCCCTGCTCATCCTCATCCTCCAGGGCCAGCAGAGACCTCCTCTGGAATTACAGGGATTAAATAAAATGATGCAACTCTTCACGACTCCATAAAAGCCCCGTGTGTAAGATTATTTTTGGTATGTTTTATCCCTGAAAACAAGTGGGTAAAGAATTTAGAGGTATATTCTTTTCTTCCTTAAATTAGCAGTATCTTCTGATTTGCCAAAGAAATAACTAATCAAACAAAAACTGTCAAGCTTTGTCTGATGAGAACAGAATTTCGTGTGTTACACACAGCAGCAATGGACCTGAGCTGGTCAATGTAAAATTCAGGCCAGCTGGTGGCTCCTTTGTTCTCCTCTGCCTCCTGCAAAACACACACATACAGACAAACAGGGTCCTGGGTCAGGGTCCTGTTGTGAATTTATGGACAAAACATCTATCTGTCATTGGTTGTCTATCATACAAAGGGAAAATTAGAAATTGCAGCCGCTCAAACACAAGTGAATGTGATATTGATGATACGCAATGAGGTATGGTCATGAATCTCTTTTGGACAGTGTGTGCTGTTTTCTGTTCTCTCTCACCACTCCATATGAGGATTTCTTTTCTCCTACTTTTGAGTCCATCAAAAACAGACATTTAGCCATGTTGCAATTGTCATGCCATGTCCTTCCTTTGAAGAATGCTGATCTCTTAATACATAAACTGTAAACATGTCATGGGTAGAGTTTCTTACCATTTTTTTGCTGCAGTAGATCTGCCACTTTTTCTCTGCTGGCAAAGAAAACATGGCAGCTCTGTGCTCCTCTGTGAGGTCCAGCTCATCCTGGGGAAGAAGGAGACAGAAAAAGATGGAGATGGAGAAGGAGGAAGACAAGAAGAAAGCACTGAATACTCACACAGGCTGGGTGTTGTACTCACCACCAGCTCAGTGAACATGGAGTCCAGCTCTTGAGGCGGGGGCATAGGCAGGGTGGGCTCCAGCACAGCTGCATTGTTGGTGTTATCATGGCAGTAGGTGATCTCTGGTTGGTCACTTTCTTTGAAGCAGCAGAAGAAGAGAGATGACAGACTGTGGCCCTGGGGCTGCTTCACCCGGGATGCCATGGTTACAGCAGGGACCTCACCACAAGTGTTGGCTGTTAAAATAAAAATATGTTGTTAGTTATTCCCTGCCACTGTTTCTGATGCATGCGGAAGCAACTCCTGACAAGGTGAGAGTAATCTAATAGTGAAGTGAGTTGATGTCTGAATGCAGCGATGATGAGCTGCTCAAACATTGAATATGAGACTAAACTATGGGAAAAGGTGAGGCAGCTATATAGAGTCTGAGAAAACTAATTCAGTATAATAAAGTGTAAAATCCTAAGTAATTTTTATACATAATTTATTGTCAACTAGAATAAAGATGTATGTATCACTTCACCAACTACTTCAGATGGATCAAATGACCTCGCCCCCCCTTACATCAGATATTTTGTGTTCCAGCCACATCACTAAGTTCCTCCACTGCTCATCTTTTAAATGTTCCTCATGTGTCCCATAAAAGTACGGGTGACGATGGTGGATGGATGGATGGCAATGTTAAATTGGAGAAAAAAGGTAATTTGGAGTAATGTTATATCTTACTTTTGTTTTTAATTAGACTTCCACTTTTACACAACTGCACTAACATCTAATGGACAGATTGACATGAAATTAATTTAGCGTAATATTGCTGTGAACACAGATGAACTGATCTTTGGCTGACTTTACACTGTCATTCATGTGTTGTAGAGAATAGACATTACAGTGTGAGTACTAATGTTACAAATAAATTGGGACTGCATGGTCTCCACATAATCCACACTAATAATAATTCATAAAGTTTGTACTGAATACAATGGCTCAGATATAAATGTCTTTAGTTTTAATCAATTCAGAATAATTTGATATTTAGAGGGAAATAAGACTGATTTTAAAAAGATACTGCTTTACATATATAAACAGCAGATTTAGCAGACTGTGTTGTGGGATTACATTGCATTTAGACTAATAATCAGATTCACAATGCACTGGAACTGAGTACATTCATGCTCCTCTAACGACCCCTAAACCTTGTGTCTGGCACCACCATGAGGATGGACAGCAGATTTTTACATTTATGGGCCTAATGTGTGGTTAATGAGTTCGTACTTTCTTAACACTTGTACAGCTTTGGTACTGCAGGATTAAATGGGCTCTGCATACGTGACATGGAGCACCTGAGGCTCCTTTCTTTAAATCACATAATTTGAAAAGAATGCAGACCATAGTGCTTGAACCAACATTCATCCATGGTAATGATAACAATCACACACATGCACACACATACACACCTGGCAAATATATCCCATTTCTTGAAAACCCATTCATACAATAAGTGTAAGTACTGTATTTGTTGGCTGGCACACCCACATCCACATACTGTGCAGGTTTACACACCTTTCCATTGTACGCATGCATATGCACAAAGTAAACATATACAAATCACCAATTCATTTGGATGTGCTGAACAAGCCACAACTGGAACAGTTCTTTTTCCTACAAATGAATCATTAGGTATGCACTTACAACACAGTCCTGTGTTTGGTCATTTATTTAAGGATTTGATTTATGAGAGAAACACAGTGGTATGTTACACACCAGTGCAGCTGTAAATCATAGCTACAGTACAAACTCAGGTCCTCACATGGTCAGAAAGTAAAGAGTATGCATTTCTGTGCATTTGTTACAGTAGTGGAGACTGTGACCTTTCCACACAGACTCGGTGCTGTGATTGTGGCAAAAGGTGCATTCACTAAATACTGACTTGCAGAGGGTGAATATATATATACCCTGGGAGTCTGAGGGTTCTGCGCAGGATCTTAGCTGTTCCTTGCATTGCGCTCTTTTGGACAGAGATCTATGATGTTGTTCCTGGTATCTGTTGGAGCCATCCTTCCAGCTTGGGGGTCACCGCCCCTAGTGCCCCGATCACTATTGGTACCACTGTTGCCTTCACACCCCACATTTTCTCTATCTCCTCTTTCAGCCCTTGGTATTTCTCAAGCTTCTCATGTTCTTTCTTTCTGATGTTGCTATCGCTGGGGATTGCTACATCTATCACTACCACTGTCTTCCGATGTTTATCCACCACCACTATGTCAGGCTGATTGGCCATCACCATCTTGTCAGTCTGGATCTGGAAGTCCCACAGGATCTTGGCCTGTTTGTTCTCTGTCACCTTTGGGGGTGTCTCCCATCTGGAACCTGGGACCTCCAGTCCATACTGTGTACAGATGTTCCTGTATACTATGCCTGCTACCTGGTTATGCCGCTCCATGTATGCCTTGCCTGCCAGCATCTTACACCCTGCTGTGATGTGTTGGACTGTATCAGGGCCTTCTCTGCACAGCCTGCACCTGGGGTCTTGTCTGGCCTCTATTGCTCTGGTGTTTAGGGCCTGTTCCTGTGCTGCCATGATTAGGGCCTCTGTGCTGTCTTTCAGTCCAGCCTTTTCCAGCCACTTCTTCAATTTGCCGGTGGTACATGCCATGCAAGGGCTTGTATATATATATTTATATAATTTAATTAATTAATTTAATTTGTGATGACAGTGTCATCAGAGTACATGTGTGTATGTGTGGGTGTGTATTGGATTATAGGGTATTATTAGTGTACTGTGACATTACATTTTACTCTTACTCTTGCAGTATATATTTATTCCAATTTGTACCACTTTTATAATACATAAAGACTTTTGATTATTTAGTCTTTGAGACATTGTAGTAGTATGCTTCAGGGCCATTCACATGAAGAATGATATCATTTGAAAAAAGGCTCTAACAAGTGAAAGCAAGCCACATCACAACTATAACAATGACAAGAAGGGCAAATGATAACTTTGTGATCACTTTCAGAGCTACTTGATGAAGGATAGAGCCACTAACAGCCAATTGCGATGCATCGAAATCTGCAAGGTGTCATGTTCAACACATCACCTTCATCATGACATTGAGGTTCAAATAAAACCCAACAAACAGTATTTCTAATGATGATAATAAGAACAGGGACATCTGACCCTCATAACCAAGTGGTGAGTGCAGCGGGTGCTACTGTTTACAGAACTTCATTGTTCATCAGTGTGGATGTTCCCATGAGTGAGTCGCCCAAGTACTTGGACCTGATAAAAGTGCATAACATGCTGTTTTATACCCTAAACTATTTAGTAATCATCATGAGTAGATGGAATCTGTAGCATTCTGTTTCCTGTTCTTGATGCAGATGCCAATCTGGTTTACACAGGGAATGCTGATTAATAATTAGCCCCCCTGTCACTGAGTAACAGCTGCCTGGTACAGAACAGGTTGTGAAGGCCAGACTGGGCTGACAGGTGGATCAGGAGCGGCAGAACTATTATGTCAGGCATGCTGAACTGACAGAGGTAGAGACAGAGAGACACACCCTGAGTAGGAAGCAGTTGTTCTGATCAAGGACACTGAAACCCAGCGAGAAATGATGCTGCACCACATTCAGCATGTGGAATTTTTACTGGTTTCACATAAAAATGACAGAGGCTGAGCCTGGACTGACGGTGAACACTGTGGACACGGTTACGCTTAAGGTCCAACTGAAACCTGCTGTCTGAAACCAACTTATGATGTTTTCTGTGATAGTCAGCATGTCTTTCACAAAAAAGTTATGATTTGTGTACAAGGACACACGTTCAAAGATGAAATGGTCTCACTGAAAGATGGCTTCAAGAGAGAGTCCCCTATACAAACTGAAGTCAGTGATGGATGATGAAATCCAACAGAGCAGCGCTTTCATCAGTGCTTACCATGCTGTCCAGGTGAAGGCAGAAATATTAATGTGAACTCTGCTGCCTGGAAAATCACATGACTCTTTGCTGAAAACATGTGGAAAAAAATGTCCGACCTGCCTGAGGAGAGAGGCTGCGGACAAACAGTCCATTCCATGGCTGCTGCTGAGATACTTGCAGCAGCCATGGAAGAGCCATGCTAAGGAAAGCTAAGGAAAGGAGCTTTAGTGCTTCCTGTCGCATCTCCTTATAGGATACACAGGAACCTTCCTTTCCAAAAGGCAGGTGGAAGTGCCACCACATGATTTGTCATGGCTGCTACATTTAGCACACCAATGTAGTTTGACTGCAGCAGACCCATGTGAATATAGAAACAGCAGAGCACCTGTTCATTGTTTGTGACACAATCCAGAACTCTTCAAATCCATAAATGAAGATTTCTTCTCTGTCAGATCAAATTAGGAGTTATTTTCCACAACAAGCCTATTAAATTTCTAGTCATTCAGTCACTTCTAATCATCATCCTCCTCTCTAAATACTATCTATGTAAATACTGTGGAATGCATTAAATAAATACTTTAACCCTTCTGCTACCTTCAGGGGTCCCCGGGACCCCTTGCCCATTGCCACGCCCTCTCCCTCCAGCACGAGGGGAGCAGGAGGGTTAAAGTAAGTGATATATATATATACTTTCGTTTGATTATATTTACTCTAGACCCAGCTGACTTCCTTACTTTTATTTAATTATTAGTATGACTCAACTTTCTGTATTTGTATATTCCTTTTATGTTATTACATAATTTCAACATCCCAGTCCTTTCATTTTTGTTTTTATTTTCAACAATATCTTGTGTTGTTGTCTGAGGAATTCCTGGTTAAACGTATGACCTGTGTGTACACTGAAAACAACCTTTCTAAGGAGGTGTGAATCTGTGTTTGTTACTTGAATTGTAGCCGCACAGTTTGTTACTGAACATATTGTCTGTCTGTTAGAAATAAAGTTGGTTGAAAAAAAGCTGAGTATAAGGACACTCTGCAGTTCTCCTTTTCTATACCCTTACAGATTTTCCTCTTTCCTTGACCCCATGATGTTCTCATTTAAGGTCAAGGAAAAGTGGACAGGAAAGAAGATATCTTTTCAACTGCAGCAAAGTGTTGCCTGAAAAGGCTCTGTTCACAGGTGCTGCTGTAGACTATTTTGGCTACATTGATAATAAATATCCATTATATCATATAGTATAATGTCATCATATTTTCATCATATCAATGACTATAGCTGTCAGAGTGATGTGTGATAAGCATTATTTTCTCTCAGAGGTAAAGAAGCATCAGATCAGAAATACTCTCTAGGAAAACTTGCTTATGTATTTACTTAAGTACAAACAATGAACACAAAACTAAATAAAAGTAGTGGACCTGGCAACGGATGTTCATGAGTGTTTTTTGTTTACCAATAATGAGACAGTGTCCTTTCCTCAGTCACATGAAAGTTTTACATAACAACATGTCAGTTTCCACAGGATTCAAATAATGATCAGCCCTGTGTGCGTATAGATTTATAACAGTGTTGTACTTCATCCTGATGCTCAGATCAACCACTCAGCTCAGAGTTTGCAGAGATTAATCAATACTTTATTGATCCCTCGAGGTTTTGCCTCACCCCTCTTTGATGCTGTGGTCAAAGGTCAGCATCAGCAGCACAAACAGCAGTTCCAGAGCTGCAGGGGAACCACTGTTTCTCACTCTGTTCCCTACCTCATGCTTCCTGTTTTATTTTGTGCCTTTCACATCCAACTTCATGCCCTTGTGTGTCTGACTGGTTTCACCAGCAGCTCAGCTAGTTTTAAGTGGTTCTCTTATGTTGTTTTTTTACTAATGCTAGTTTACGCTAATGTAAAGACTTAGATTTCTGAACCAAGATGCTGTTTATGAGTCATATATTTGACGACCAACCCAAACAGGTCTGTGATCCTCCAGCCTGTCAACAAATCCCACAGCAATGTGCTAGTGTGTTTCTCAGTGATGCTTGGTTTCCTGCTCTGCCTGTGACTCTGCCCATTTGTTCCCACTGAAGACAGTTCATTTTAGCCTGGCTCACATGGGTCATCTGGCTTCAGTTAGCCTTAATTCAGCCATCCTGAATAACCAGTATCAGAAACCAGGTTAATCATGATGAGTAGGCTAACCGTCTCTCTTTGGACTCACAAAGCCAGTTCACTATTTATCCAAATATATTGCATGTTAAAGATATTATCTCCAGCCATGCTAACTTTCTCTGGAGCAGGTTAATTTAAGAGGATTAGATCGAAGCCCAGCTACTGGCCAAGCATATCACTGGAAAAACAATTAATCCTTCAGAATCCTGACATAGGTGAACAAGTTTTATGATAAAGTGATAAAAAGTAAAGAGCAGGAGATAATAGCATTAATCAGTCCAATTGTTTTACTGTTCCACACTTTCCATGTGTCATTCTGGTTTTCAAAACACCAAACTAACTAACTAATTAAATAACACCAATTCGTCTATCAAAGTAGCATTGTGTTTTCATAAAGATTCTTTAACTCCCAACAGGATTCATTTTAAACTCTTATCCTATCAGTGCAGCTCAGAATAACATTGGGATATAACCAGCCACCCCTGTTATGTCTGTCTTTTAAGATAAATAAACCACACACTGTTAAATCTTTTACCATGAGGGCAAATGCAGCGTTTCAGTCAGACTGACCTCATCAGACAATAACTTTTCTGCTTTGTCAGCAACAGTCTAACATTACTTTGAACATTGTTGTGTGCAGTGCATCACATATTTCCAGAATATTCTTTATCATCAGCCAGGAAACTAAAAAAGAAATCTCACTTTGTGCAAAAGAAATATGAAATAATTACCTTACATAACATAATTGGTTCAGTGACAGTAGATAAGGGCTCAGGTTTGGGACATGTTCATTCTCTACTGTGGTAAGTTGTGGTAAGTAGTAAAGTATGTTTTCAGTAAGAACATTGAGTTCAGGGTTGGATATATGGGGTATGGCTACGGGAACACTGGAGCTACATTTCCCTTCACTCACTTTACTTTAGCTCACATTATAGACGACTGGATAATTTCAGTGTAGCATCTCAATTCAGTCGATGCTATTTCAACAAACTTTTAGTCCCAAATCTTTAGTCTGCTTTAGTTTGTCAGTCCAGTTGTTTTTTTTATTGTGGGATCTAATAAATATTGGCGATTGCAGGTTCCAAGATGCCCGACAAATGTCTAATCAAATTGGAATTTGACTGCCTTTTGTATAAAGTCCTCTGTTTTCACTATATTTTATATTTTTATATTTCCTTATACTTTTTTCTTGCACCGTGGGTCCGAGAGGACTGTAATTTCAGTTGTGCTGTATGTTCTGTATGTGTAGCATAATTGACAATAAAGCTGACTTTGAAAAATTAATTTAATCCTTTCTACTGAATCAGATAAGTGAATAATCTATGTGGAACCAGCCTGCTAGCAGTGCCCAAACAGCAAAACTGAGTCTGCCCCAGCAAGCCTGTGTACATTAGAACTCCAAACATCTGCCCCAGATAGAGAAGCTGTCAGGTTTCAAAGGGCAGCAAAACATTAGCATCCAAGGTCAGGCTCTTAGGTTTCAGTGGCTCAGTTCACTAAAGCACCAACAATATGCAATGGAACATTTATTTACTATCATATTCTTTTATTTGTAAAATGGAAATCCAAAAATTTTTTTAAATTGAATTTTTGGCAACACCTTGCATTATTAATTTAATTGTATGAATGATGTACCAATCAAATAGTTCAGAATTGCTCCTGGTATCTAAATGTAGGTTCAGTGGAAGAAAACAAGACTTTGGGGAAAACAGAATTACTGGCTATTGAGAGGAAAGGAGAATTCATTTTTGTACCTTCTGGAAAACAATAGCACCTAATTTGAGGAAGCTCCAAAGTAATTATGGTATGGCGTATTTCACATTTATGACATATCAGTGTAATGTAAGCGATAACAAAAGATGTTTTTGGGAAATCTCTGGAAACTCAGATGGGAGTTTCTTGAAGTATAGAAAATATGTGGGTTATTGTTCTAAAAATGATGGTACGGTTCTTCACCATTGCTGGGGTAAAAAATAGCTTTGGAATAATGAATAACCTATGGCGTGCATTCATGGAGTCCAGCAACAAACTTAAAGTATGGGGGACTGAACGCCTGACCACTACATAGCCTCACAGCTTATGTTTTTTGGGTTAGTAGAAAATCAGGGTTGCTTTCACAATTTTGGTTTTGGGTTTGTCTCATTTAGTTTTTTTTTCCTCTAAACTGCCCAATGATACTTCATTGCTCCCCACAGTCTTGTATTCCTCCACTTTACCTACAATTAAGCATGAATAGGAATTGGAAGCTACTTTTTAATGAACATCAAACAGTTGTTGTGGGAGTTTGGGTTTCCTTACCTTTGGGAATCACTTCTATGTGATGCGGTGAGATACCATGTTCAGCTCTGGCAGTGATTGTAGCATCAGTCAGGTATCAGATTGAGTCTCCAAAACTCAGACGTCATTCCAACATTAGAGCAGCTGGCAACCAATTCTTAGAATATCTTTGTTCATGTTTCATATGACCCACAGAAAGATGTAACAAGGAAATAAAATGCAATGCTGGAATGAAGCTCCCACTGCAAAAACACAGACGTTTTTAAACTGAAAAATACAGCTGCAAAAATAAAAAAAAAGAGGTAAAATTCTGAACTCAAAATGTGCAATCAGCATCCATTATCATCGTCCACAACAAGTGGATGAATACATGATCCATTTGAGAGAGAAGGGTCCCCACGAGCTGATTCACAGAGGGATTTCCTGAAAGTTTGGCAGAAATTTGCAGGTGTCCACGAAAATGCAAATCCTCTTAAAATTGCTTCATATGTCCACACAGCACCTGTTGTATTTCTGCTTCTGTGCTCGTCCTTTTCCTTTTATCCATTCTGATATGATCGTTAGGGTCTCTGTTGTCTGCTGGGAGAAACTGACAGATCAGACAGGGCGAGAGTGTACAGTATGTGGAGAGTCCAAAACACACACTACTGCATTCCTGGTGGAGGCAGTCACGCCCAGACCTCACCCACTGCACTGTGTGTGTGTGTGTGTGTGAGAGAGAGAGAGAGAGACAGAGAGGTGTGACAGTCTTTGTGGTAATATCTATCTCATCTCATCAGGAGGATCTTTCAGATACAGACCAGCAGAATACAATCATTATCACGTCATGATGCACAGCCCTTCACAACCAGTTCTACGAACTTTTACTTCCCTCATTCGCAGACTTACTCCAGCAGCCTGCTCTCACATGGTCCCACTGTGACACCGTCATCAGCATAAAGCAAGTGATCAGATCATTCAGGACAGTGGAACATCAGCGAAGAAATGTCTGCAGTAAATCATCAACTTGTCAAAGTGACTTTGAAGCAGAACCCCGCAGAGGCAGCTTTAAAGTAACCTATCAACATGTACAGCTGCTGTTGTGTCACTCCCTTCTCAGCCAACAGATCACATGCATTTTGAAAATGATCTCAACCTCCGCTTATCATGCAATGGAAGTTCAGCACTTAGGTCACGTGACAACACCTGAACTGGTTTCTCCACCACAGCTGAGCTTACATTAATTCATTTACTGATGACAGCTGGGAGATGTGGATGGAAACTCCAGAAAAAGCCAATGAGCAGAAAACAATTTAGTATTATTGTTCAAATGCTCAAATATTTAGCTCGACATCACTTGCGAAGGAGATTAGTCTCACAAATACTGATGTAAAAATCAGATCAAAACATGAGAAATGATCAGTGCCTGGTACTTTGTGTTGTAATAAGAGGACTGCCAGTCAGTTTCAAAAGTGACTGGCTTTGTGTCCCTGTAATGTGACTGTGGAAGCCAGTTACTTTAATATGTTGTAACCCAGCTCATGGAAGGACCATAAATTGATGTCAATGAAGGATGAAAGAGTGGAATGTTGTGAAAAGGACTGCAGTCAGAGCGGTGATGACCTGCCTCATGCAGAGGAAAACCTTTTCTTCTTCCTCTTTCCATTGGGCTTACGTGACTGACAAACTGGCCACTCCGGCATCATTTTGACAAGCGATTACTGATGACTCAGCAGTTGCATCATGAGTTTACAGAACTTGCACCTTGACAACATCAAACAACATAAAAACACAGAGGTGTGTAGTAAAAGTCAGTGAGTGTGCCCATTCATAACTGCATTGGGACAAACAATATGAACTTCAGGGTTGAATTATGCTCCAACAAAGTCATAATTCAAATAGTTCCAAGATCAAATTGTGAACTCTCACGTGAGCAAGTTCAAAACATGTTCACAGTGTTGAAAATTATACATCTTTACAAGAAACTCTCTTCATTTCAACTTGATTCAACAGGTAAATTTAACATTAGCCAGACTTGCTGTAACACAGAATCATGAGGCCTTTTCAGAGATATGCTATAAATAGTTAATGACGTGAAATTTAAATTTTTGTTAAAACTGACACTGTTTGAGAGATTGTTTCATGTATGAAATGATTTACTTTTTTTTTTTTACAGTGAAACTGAAAATTTTGTCACATCATGATCCATTTGCCTTGGGCATATAATGTACTGATTGAATTTTAAAAAAGAAGGTTCAACTAGCTCTCAAACACAACTCAAGCTCTGGAAGCACTACCAAGCCAAACCTCAGCCACAAAATATTCCCTGTCCAGAGACATTTGCTGATTCATGGTGGTAACAGGAGCTGTGGGTTGAAGCTTCATTGAACCAGTGACAACTGAAGATAAAGTAAACCATGACCTTTCTGGCCTATATGACCATCAGTGGCCAGGCCCTGCTCAATTTCAAAGGTCTTCATCAACACTGCGGGTCTCAGGTTGGTCTCTAGAGGGAGACAGATGCCCTCATTCATGCCCCTTTAACCTGGTTTCCCTTCATATCAAACTGAAAGTGAGTTCCTGTAAAAAGAAGAAAGAAAGGTCCAGTGAGATGTCAGAAAGACTTTTACTTATTATTGTTATAATTATTTGTAGTTGTTCTTATATTTGCCAAGCGATGAAAAACAAAAAGCAGGACTAGTTGTTCCGTGACTGACATGCACAACCCTCTGAACAGACAATCAAGAAACATTTAAATTTGATGTCTTCATTTTATTTGAACATGTCCCATAAATGAAATGAATAACTGGGATTGTTTATTAGACCAGTCTTTGATATTGATTTTCTGAATGTTGCATTTTGAGTATTAACCTAACTTTTGATTCCATTATTATTTGGTCTTAATATACCGACCCTGCTCTAATGCACAAAATTATCTATTTGGGTTTTTTTTTTCATTTTTGTAGCAAGGAGGTAAGCTAACCCAGACATTTATAAATATTATTTCAATTAGTGTAATTTCAATTGACAGATTTATTTATTTACACAGATAAATCATTGTTCTTCTGTCTGGTGCCCAAACTTATTCAGTTTATTTCACTGTTCATTGCTTTGTATCAAATAAATGTCAGTGGGAAAGCTAAGAGATGTTGACCTTAGGAAAATCACATTGAAAAAGAGGAGACTGAGTTGAAAAGAGTTGAGTTGAAAAATCCAAAGCAACCTCTTTATTGTTGACATGTCTAATATGTGAAAATGCATTTACACACAAGTCAAAGTGATGACAACATCTACTCCTGCTCACTCACTCACTCACACAGCCCAATATTTTTATGATGAAAGAGAAAAACACCCTGCTTTGGTTTCCTCTAAAAAACCAAACATTTTTTGGCATGTCAGTCACTGTCCTCCATCATTAGTATGGTTCTAGTCTGACTCACTGGATGTAGTCTGTGGCAGAAGCCTGCCAATGGCCAAGTGTCTGACGCATTCTCCTCCCCTTTTACTCTCCAACTTCTTACCGTTTCCCTTTGCTGTGGGAAACAACAACAACCTCTATGGTTGCAACCATATGCACTGAAAATAGGTTTTGATGAAGATGTGGATCGACACATCTTTTTCTGACGCTTATGGTGTTTTCTTTGCAGGGCCATTATAATGATAGTGATGGCCTCCCCATGTGCAAACGTTCCATGTTCCATTGGATGTCTTACCTGACAGCTCTAATCCTGTATACAGTTGCAGTATTTATGGCTTGGTTAAAACTTACTGAAAGACAGCACAGTCAGCTCTGCAGCTCAGATATGAAACTTTTCCAACAAAGCTTCTGACCAACTGGGCTGAACTAAACTGTCTGGAGCAGCAAGTAAGCAAATGTTTAAACCAAGACCAAACTGATGACGATGAGAAGCAGCGCTCTGACAGCACACTGCTGTATTCATTGACACATCTACCTCAACATGAGCCATAGGTGATGCTAGAACTTCATATAAAAGATTCTTTGCACTGAAGAAAACGACAATGAATTTCTGAGATTCCACCTCTAAAACAAAGGGCACAGTGTACGTTCATGCCAACTGGGTGATCTGAGCATTGCCAGACAATACACTACCAGTTAGAAAGCTTGAATGAAGCATGATCCGCATCATTTCTGGAGTAACTGAGGTCGTTTACAACTTTCCCTGTTGTAAAAGCACTGTCAAGGAATCACATCTGGCTCACTATATTAAATCTTTTACTGTATTTTTTGACAATGCAACCCAAACCCGGTTGAGGTGGATTTAAGCTGACACCTTCACACAGATGATTATTCATAACTGCAATAAAAAGGAATGCATTTCCTATTCTTTCAATGCCACCACAGGCTAACAGACAGAAATGATGACAACACAAGTCCTCATATCTAAATAACAAAACAGGTAGTATGTCGGTGCCTTCCAAAATGAATATTGACTGTTCATATGTTTCTGATCTACAGCATCTGAGGCTAATATTTGGTTTAATTTAGTTAACACTAACTGGTTGAGGTTAGGGGGAAAAAAACTGGGGTCATGGTTAAACGAAATCAACATGGACTGTTGACTGATGGTGTCAGACTCTTGATCCTACATAGCATCCACTGTCACAACCTCTCTACTCTCCTGGTCAAACCTCGTTCGAGGCATGGGGGGACTCTTTCCTGATTCATCCATACAAATCAAGTTTTGCAAACTTGATTCTCATATTGCACCTTATCATAGCAGTGTTTCGTCCACTTTATTATAACCTCACTCTGCCCAAGTATTAACTGCAGACAAAAGGAGTCTAAGGTACAAATGTGTCTATTAAATAAATCCTCCAAGCTAGCTGGCTAAATTGGCTAAAAGAACCCTTCTGGTGTGACCAGGCCCCACGTTCTGTTCTGTTCTGTTCTGATAGAGGACAGGCTAGTCATTATTCACGTGACAGCAGGAGGTTGCTTGATATAAAAGTGTAATTTAAGGTTGTTGTAGGCATTTAAAAAATTGTCAACAATGTTATTTTTCTGGTGAGGACAGTCTGAAAAGACATGTACAGTACTATGTTTTAAGCATGGAAGGTTTAGGATTAAGGAATTGTTTGATCCTTTATCTGTTTACCATATCCACATGATGCATCAACATATGAAATTATGAAGATCTCTGCAGCAGAACTACAAATTTGTATGTCCTTTCCCCATGCTTAATCACTGAGGGGATTCCACAGGTCCTCCAGGTGGTCCCGTTTCATTTATTTGCTATTATACAGCCACTAACCTGGACTGAGTTTTGCCATCATAACATCTGTATTCCCATAGTGATCCCATAGAGTCACATGGTGTTTTGCAATTCAAGATGTACCATATGAATAACTCATGATCCGAAATCTGGTCGAGTGATGGTCTGGATCATAAACTTTTTTGAGATTGTGTGATCTGATGAGGCAGAAAATGGCAAAAGTGCTCTCTATCCATAAATACAGATAAAACAAAAACAATTTGAATGGCTCCAGAATGTCACAGGCTGGTGTCAGCTGTCTTCATCTTTCGAGCACCAACAGAGTTGGGTAGGGTTGCGGTGTCAGGCTGGGTGTCCCTGCAGAAGAACACAGCAGGGTTTTTACAGGCCCACATCGCCACCTCTCCTCCCTTCCCGGGACTCGAGCTGGACAGCCGGCTGTTATTATTCACACCGACACGACTCACATAGCGGTCTCGTATCCTCTCTGCTTGGTTGAGCCGGATCTCCCGGTTCTGGGTGTGGCTGGAAAGGTATGCGGCGATGTTTCGGGTCCGATAGCCCTCCTCTCTGCTCCGTCCCAGCAGCATGGATATGTTGGGGTTCCTCAGGGCATAGATCAGGGGGTTGATGGCTCCGTTCGCCCAGGCAAGCCAGATGGCCACTGTGTCCATTGCAGGGTTAAACGTGTAGTCTCCCATCGCCGTGACCAACCCCATTAAACAATATGGCCCCCAACAAAAAATTATGAAAACGATCATAATCAGAACGGTAGTGGCTGTTCGCATTTCACTGTAAAATCGCAGCAAGTATGCGTAGGTGGTCACCGGCCTGACTCGAATCTCTGAGAGCCGCACTGTCTTACAGATGTTATAGTGACAGAAGCACATAAGGGAGAAGGGCAGTAAATAACACACAACGATAAGGCAGATGCTGTAAGCTGTCCCCATGCGAGAGGTCCCAGAGTGGAACACGTACATGCAGTGGTAGAAACCTCGCTTGTGGATTTCCGTAGGCGTCCGCACCAACAGATACCAAGGTAAAGAGAAAATGACCGCGATTAGCCAAACAGCTATCAACAGCTGGGTGGCTTTCTGCCGCCCTATTTTAGCCTGCGGCTGTCTGACTATGGCGTAGTACCTGTCAAAGGAGATCAGAGTCATGGTCAGGGTGGAGATGATGCCGAAGCAGGTGTTGAAGAAGCCATTGGCCACGCAGAAGTGGTCCCCGAACATCCAGATGCCGTCCTTGCTGAAGAGCATGACGAAGGAGAATGGCAGGCACAGCACAGCCGTGAGGAAATCGGACAAGGACAGCGACATGATGAAGGCGTTAGTCACTGTGCGGAGCTGCTTGTGCTTGATGATGACGATGACGACCGCCGAATTGCCCAGGCTGGAGAGGAGAAAGATGGAGAGGAGGACCAGGGCCTGGGCTGCCACCGTCATGCCCCGCAAGATGGAGTTGCTCTCGGCAGCACTCAGCACCGACGGAGTCGACGCCTGGCGGGCCTGGCCCAGCTCGCTCCCTCTTTGGTCTCTAAATGCCGATAGGTTTCCCGTGGTGCCCAGCGTGGCCTCTGTGGTGGCGGTCACTAGGCCGGTCACTATGGAAACAACCCTACAGAACGAATAAAAGGGAGGGAGCAATCACTGAATACAATATGTTCTCACAACTAATGACAGCACTTTATGCAGATGTCAAAAAAGAATAGCACAGCAGCTAAATAAATAAAATGCAATATGAAATAATAAAAATTATGATTTAACTCATGAATCATCCAATCAGCGTGTCTGTCCACTGGTAGCTGACAATTTGTCCATAACTCATTCTGCAGACAGTCACTACCAAAGCAGCTGCTTGAATGGCTGATGAAAGCCCTGTTAACCTGAGAAGTAAAGAAGTTCAGCGTGGTGTTCAGGTACTCTGAGTTATTTGTGAAAGCTTGAGTCATGCTTGACCAATCAGTAGTAAGTGATGTCAGCAGCGACTTTTACAATTATGGTGCAGTTAAACAATTAAAGGTTATTTCTGCAATTCAACTTGAATGTAGTGCAAAAGCTGCATCCATCTCATCCACACTTTTTACATCCCTATTATTCACGAGAGTCATCTATATACTGTACACTGACTGTCCAGTCCAGCTGTACAGTGTTCTACAATCCAACACATCAGCTCCACAAAGCTCATCATTCTACTCATGTTCTGCTCATCATGTGCTGATGTTGTTCTGACAGGTGTTCCCAATATTCTGCTCCTCTCATGGTTATAAATGGGGTGGACAAAATATTAGAAACAGCACAATAATGCAGCCCAGCAGCCTCTCTGACACTGTACTGGCTCACATTAGACTGTACAAGTGGACCTAATGAAGTGAGCAGTGAGTGTATGCAGGAAGATGGCGCTCTGGTTCTTAACCCTGCCTACAAAGCTGGGATTTGTTACTTCTTTGTCAAGCCAGTGATCAGTGATGCCAGACTTATTTGAATCACTAAATCATATATGAGGCCAATGAAGTCAGTCAACAATATCATAAACACAGGGAATTAAAAACTTACCAGCTGAGAGAACTGAGTCAGGAACTTAACATTAAGGTTGTATGGAGAGAAAATGGCCACATTTGAGAACTGCAGACCAGTTAGTGGGGGTGTGCACTGTGGTGCCCATGCTGAAATTCTATGTGCAACAACAGAGACAGGCTGCAAACAAGGGGCTTCAAAGTAAAATACCTACAATGCAGGTTAGTATTTTGTCCCACAGTATGAATAAGGGCTTTAATATCACACCACTCTTAGTGGGAATTCTGCAGTGAATTTACTGTTTCTTTTCTTTACTGTTTCATTTTTCACACTGGTGGCTGAACATCCTGCATCACCATGAAACCCTCCTTAGTTCAGCAGTTGGAGCCTCTGAAACTTGCCTGGGACTGCAGATACTCCTTGTTTCAAGTTATAAGGGAGCTTCTGTAAGTGGCTTACATCTGACCAGTCTAGTCTACATCTGAGATATGAAATCAACTCTCCTTCAGTGGATTCAGTGGATCTCTGCTGAAATTAGCTAGTTTCCTGCATTGACAATTTAAAATAGGTTTGTGTCAGCTACTGGTCACTGCAGCCCCAGGAAAGAGTGCGCGGATGGTGTGAGTGCCAGTGAGCAAGTGCCCCAATGTTGCCACTCTCACTTCAAAGCAGAGAGGGTAGATGGAAAGGTGGCAGGACAGAGGGATTTACCTCGGCACAACAGGCGAGGCGGTGCCCAGCTGGTTGGTGAAGCTTGGCCCTGGGTCAGATGTGTAGTTGCTGTCGCCACCGCCGCCCCATAGGGCTGTGCTAACAGGCGAATCCATCAGAGTAGCACGGAGAGAGCCATGAAACTCATCCCTTGTCTTTCGCACGTCTGGTCAGATTAGAGTCAGTCACTGAGCGTTGGATTCGGGCATAGCTCCAGACAGATGGCTCCTCCACATCCACTTTCACTTTTTGTTTTCAACATCCATCAACAGAAAAATGAAAAGACATAGGGGAAGTCAAACCAGTGTCCATGGGCTGGTGTGAAGTTATTAACAGCAGAATTAAATAAAACTTATTGCAGTATAATGTTTGATCCTTCAGTAACAGCTCTGGGACTAATTCTCTGCATTGTCAGTGATTGTTGTTGAAACAGTCACTGGTTGTGCCATAACATCAGTGACACCCCGCTCTCAGAAAAGAAAGTGACTGACTGATGCCACCATTGATCTGCTCATAAAAAATACATGTGTTCAGCTCTGGCAGCTGGGTCAGCATTCACCATTCAGGTGATCTTTACAGGTGGAACCACTTGTGTTGTTTTGGTGACATCAATTTCACTTCTCTTGTCTGGAAATATATTTGTAATTTTCATGTAACATGTAGCTACCTTGAAAATCTAACCAACTACAGTCTGAAGAATATAGTTATTTTGAAAATAAAAAAAGCTTTTCAGCATCTGTTTTAAGCCTTCTGTTATGAAAAACATAAACTAACTTCAGTATTGTTGAATATATGTCACCTCACATGGAGCGTTAAGATATATAGATAGATTACTTTATTCATCCCTGAAGGGAAATTATGTATATAATTAATAAACAACGTTTTGCAGGTGAACAAGTTACGCGTATGAACGCCGGTTCTTCTGCGCATAAACACGGTTTATTTGTTATTTGTCCTCCCCCCTGATGTTGCCTCAATCCTACCTCCACACGAACCAGCTGTGCATCTCATTCATTTCTTGTTTTCCTCATGTTTTGGTTCAGCAGAGCCTCATTTCACAGCGCAGCTGGCTGCATATATGCATATACATATACATATCGAGAAAAGCCACGATGCGTTCACGTCAACTCGGCGTTGTTAAAGTCAGCACTTGGCATCTGCTGTTTGGATTCCGGCCTCTGAGATCCTTCATACGGGGAGGAGAAGAAAGTCAGTCCATCGCTTTTCCCTTAGCTGTAATCGGCGCCGCTGGAAGGGGAAGAAAAGAAAGATACTGTCGGAGAGACAGCTGTTCCCATACTGTTGATGGGTGTCAGGAAGGGGAAAAAAACGCCAGCCTTGTTTCTTTATATCCCCGGAACCATGAGGGCTGCTCCACAAATCCCAGGTGTCCTCTCTACATGCCTACAACCCCTCGCTCCCTCTCTCCCTCACAAACCACGCCTTCTGTGTGAACGTGCTCACAGTTTCAGGCTGACGTTTCATACAGTTGCCATAGTAACAGCTGATAGATTTTTCATCCCTGTCCCTGTAAACTGGTATTAGACGGTGTGCTATTTTACGTACATCTCACTGGATGAACTGTAATAAACCTTCTCTCGGATGTGAGAATGTAGAGCTGTGCAAATAAGGGAAGCAGAGAGTATCAGAAACAATAATCTTTATTAATACAAGCTTTGTACACAGGCGAATGATGGACGGTCCAAAAAAGTGTATGGACTATCGCCAATAAAGACCAGCTCACACATAAGACGTCCGTTACACTGCAAATCAATATGGGACTGTAACTAACGTCAAAATCTCAGTACTTAAGCGCTCAGCACACAATGATGCACAGGAAAGTATTCTCTAACTTAAAATTATTGTCCGCACGTGGTTAGGGCGCACCTGCAGCAGCACCCGCAGGTCTGTCCAGGCCCTTTCAGCTTCCTTCACCACCCCGGTATTCAGGCTGTTCTCTAAATCCCAAGTGTCCCGTGGGTTCGAGACCCGCTCCCGACATCAGCCCAAGTGTCCTAGTCCAGCAGCAGGAGATGACGGCACTCCTACAAACCCCACTGTCTCTCCCCGAGTCGTGCCCAACACAGGAACCTCTCCCTGTGCTTCTCTCTCACTACAGTATACTGGCAACATCTTTTTGATCGAACATCTTTTAACACTGTGAAGCTTTTTTTTCCGACAGAATTCGTGAGTTGTTAGTTACAAAGCATGCGAAACCTGTTTTTGAAAAAGTTTGGTGTGTTTATGCAAAACAAAGAGGTTGTGAAGTAATATTTTCATTACTGGAAAATTCTATATTCACAGATATAGAATTTAATTTAATTTAATTTAAGCTATTCCAAAATTTGTGGCATGTAAAAAAATCACAAAAAATATCGCCCCCCTTAATTTATCTTAATTTATTATGCGTTACCACGGCTACAAAAATCGCAAAAAACGACGAGAAATTTTCCCATTGAAATGAATTGGAAACGGTCGGAACATTTTACGAAAACGCGCCCTCTTTGGAGCGTCACAGTGTTTTTCAAAAGCCACGATTTACGTTTTGCGCTTTTTTCGGACCGTTTCGAACGTTATAATGGCTGTGTATTGCGTTCGCTAGAGTGGGTGATGTCACTTTGTGTGACGCTCTTCTCGTCACACAAAGTTTGTACCAGTTTGTGTAACGTTACATGCTCCAGTGCAGTAGATGGCGGTGTGCACCGTGTAAGCAATGGTTGAATGAAGCCAAAAGAGGAAGTAGAAACAGACACTTCTCTTCCTGCTTGTGCCACCTTATTTCCGTCCGTATCCGGTTTAGGCACCGAATGTAAATACTGTAGTACTGAGGCGAGAACATCGTTTCTCAACCATTACAGGTCCAAGATGGGTGAGTTACGCGTGGCTTTTGATGACGAATGTCTGTTTGTTCAGGCACCTTCTTTTGCTCGGTTCTTGTGAGCTAGCTCCATCCAACTGCACTGCACCCAGTAGTAACCCAGACGACTCACCAGGTCGTCGCTGTACTTAAACAAACCGACGCCTGCATTTATGTCCGTTTAAACAGCGAACAGTGAAATTAGGTCGTTTCCTCCGAACTGACTTGTGGTTGTTATTGTCTTGAGCTAACGTAATGCTTCATTCCAGTAAGTTTCCAGTATGTGATGCTGGCAAATGAATATTAAACCTACCGTTACACTGCGTTCAAACACAACGCAATCCTACACACTCCTCATTGCAGTAACCAGAAAATACCGTGGTCCCGACCTCGTATTGACACGTTAAGCCCATGACGTGTGTTTATGTGTCAAAAACAGGTAGCTTGTGCAGCTAACATGTTATTTACCGGGGGTGACTGCTGTGTAAAGTGGCTGTGTGTCCTTGCAGCGGTGGCCATGAGCTCAACCTGTCCAGGCCTGTACTGTGGCAGGAGGATGGTCAATGGATCACTAGAGGAAGAGTGCGGGGTAAGTACTGAACACCAGATTTGTGTCTGACTGCTGGGATAGTTGGAAATACATCTACCAATGAGGTTATGTTTTGGGGCAGTTTGTTTCTTTGGTTGTTGGATTTTCACAAAATATTCACCAGAGGTGGTTCTTGGTTGATCTTAGAAACCATTCAATTTAGGGATTGATCCAGATCCAGTAAATATTGGAAGGATTTTTTTTACTGCCTTGAAACAGGGCATATTTTCATATTTGAGTCTCATCTCCATGAATGCATAGATAATTGATGATATGGTGACAGAGTAGCTGTATGGTTAGGGCCCATACCTCATTGGCTGAAGCTCCTGAACAGCAGGTCTCTGGTCCTGTCAGGTTTGTCCTCGTGGAGAGCGGGCCAACCTCCAGAAGGTGTGTGAACGCTGCACTGAGTCCCCCGAGCTGTACGACTGGCTCTATCTGGGATTCATGGCCATGTTACCTCTAGTGCTGCATTGGTTCTTCATTGAGTGGTACTCTGGAAAGAAGAGGTGAGGTCACACACACATGATCTTGAAACAAAACCTTGGTGTACATTTGATGGGGTGAAGAGAAACCTGCAGTTTGTCAGCTGCATGTTTACGGTGCTGTACCAGCATTTGGCTGACGGTCAACACCTCAGAGCTACACACTGGTTTAAAACAAAACTGGTGTTGATGGGGAAACTTTACCCGATCCACAGAAGCAAAATCCATGTCATTCCATGACACGGTGAAACAGATTTTCCTTTATCATGTAGTGGGACACTTCCCAAGCTTTGTTTGTAAGTATTGTTTTCAGTCTGTTCATGTCTGCGTTGATGCCACACACAAGAGTCACCAGTTACACAACAAACCACCCACAGCCAACATTTTCAGGAAACTGTATTTGTGTACTTTGATGAAGTGATGGTGAATGAATAGACCTGACCTACCTTCACCATTTGTCTTCATTTTAAATGGCAGCATCTTGACATCCAACTTCTCAGTGGATTTGAGTGTGGCTGAGTTTATTTCTGATAGCATGCTGCCAAAATGTTCTCCTTTTCTTTATTAATGGCAGTGACATTTCACTGTATTTGCTGTAATATTTTATTCAACATATTGTGTTGGAAGGAAACGTCTGTAATAAGTTGTTTCAACTCGTGCTGCTGTGTGTTCAGCTCCAGTGCTCTGCTGCAGCACATCACAGCCATGCTGGAGTGCAGCGTGTCAGCCCTGGTCACCTTGCTGGTCACTGAGCCAGTGGGATTGCTCAGCATCCGATCCTGTGGGGTCCAGATGCTGTCAGACTGGTACACCATGCTCTACAACCCCAGTCCAGACTACATCAACACAGTACACTGTACCCAGGAGGCCGTCTACCCACTGTAAGTGCTGATATTAGGGGGTGGGGGAGATTAAAAATCTAACTTTATTCTACAATTAAGGGCAATAAAGTGAAACAAAAACACACAGTGTGAAGTCTGACCAGCACTTTGAGTTTGGAAAATACATTCAGTGAAATAGCTCTATATCCGTTCAACACCTTCAGGAAAATATGTAGCAGAAAGAGAAATAAAACCTCCAGAAAATGATTAAACCCTTGTGTATATAATATAAATTAATTAATTAAAACAAACAAAAAACAAAACCCTGGGGAACTTCTTTTTGGTATGGGGGTGCTTTGACTGAAGACGTAAGTATTTTTATTTTCACTTTTAGCAGGTTTGTGGTTTCTTTTCCATTGCCTGACATGAATATTTAACAAAACAAGTATGCTCATAGTTTCAGATATTTCTGAAACCATTGCATACTCTTATGATAAGCTGTTTATTATTAACATTGGCTTCTTGTTTTGTTCGTCTTTCCCTTCCTCAGTTACACCATCGTGTTGATCTACTATGCCTTCTGTTTGGTGCTGATGATGCTCCTGCGCCCTCTGCTGGTGAAGAAGATAGCCTGTGGCCTGGGCAAGTCAGACCGCTTCAAAAGCATCTACTCCGCTCTGTACTTCTTCCCCATCCTCACTGTGCTGCAGGCTGTGGGAGGGGGGCTGCTCTGTGAGTGCCGTGACCACATGACACAGCTATTCATGGTTGACCTGTGCAGCTGTGAGTGACAGTTACTGCGTGTGTGTTTCAGATTATGCATTCCCCTACATCATACTGGTCCTGTCTCTGGTCACGCTGGCTGTTTACATGTCTGCCTCTGAGATACAGGTAACAACTGTGTAATGTGTGGAACATTAAATCATTCTTCACACTTTAGTTTTTACCTTGGAACTCTTCAAATTATTCTAATTCTACTGCGATCGGAATGAGTGTTGTGTGGCTGATAAATTCATTAATGTAAAAATTAAAATCAATTGATTGAGAGATTTTATCTAACTATCACTATTTAAAAGCTCATAAATTACTCTAAATCTAAATACATGCGCAAAAGGCATGTGTTTACTAGAAGCTGATGTCCCAGTGTTTTCACTTGTAACTGCTGTCCTCTGTGCTTGCTTTTTTCACCACAGTCCTTTAAAAACCTGGTCGCCAAGAAGAAACGTCTGGTGGTCCTCTTCAGCCACTGGCTGCTCCACGCGTACGGCATCATCTCCATCTCCCGGCTGGACAAGCTGGAGCAGGACCTGCCACTGTTGGCCCTCGTGCCCGGCCCCGCCCTCTTCTACATCGCCACGGCCAAGTTCACCGAGCCCAGCCGCATCCTGTCTGAGGGCGGCAACGGGCACTGAGCTGAGATTGGACTGAGAACTGTTGAGAACTGCTCCCTGAGTGCTCGCTTATTGTCACTGTTGATAACAGAACATTTGCTGTTAGCATGGTTGCACCTAATGATGCAGCTATTTATTCAAGGTTTGTTAATTATTTTTTAATTACTTCTCTGAGTTGTTTGTAAAAACGACAAAAGCCAAACCATACTAAACTGAGTTCAGAGTGATAGAAAACAGAGTAAGACTGCAAATGCTCCCAGTGGAGAAGCTGCGTCTCACATCGTCTGGTATTTTAACTGGATTAAAGAGCTGAACAGTTCATTTATTATTGATGCATCCTCTGGTACGACATCTTAGTTCATGTTCTGGTTTTTGGAGAATCGCATCCTAAATTCATTACCTGCCTGTTTTGTATTCATTTGACACCCTCCAGACTTGTGCTGAGGGAAGTGTAAGATGTTTTGTGAAAAGTTGCACATTTTTTGTAAATACACTAAGCTTTGTAAGTGAATGAGTGACGGTGGCCCGGTGAAGAGATCCTCCCCATCCAGCTGGTTTGTGCCACTCATGTATTATTGCACTGTAGCCACAGAGTGGTGTCCACAGCCAAGCTTTGAGCAGCCTCATCCTGAAGACTTCTCATTACTTTGATGAAAAAAATTACACATTAAGAAGTTTTATTATCTTCTACAAAAATGTGACTTAATTTTTTTTATTCTATTATACAATAACATATTTGTGTTTTTCTTGTGTTGTATAAAACAAGCAACAATATAAGAAGAGGGCCTGGATAGGAAATAGTCTCACAGCCTATTTGTTATGGTGCAGTGGACAACATATCGTTTCATCTGTAGGATTCTGGAAACGCCATCAGAGCTGTAGTATGTATGTGTTTGAATTTGAACCACGGAGGCATGACCTTGCAGCTCAAACAATTTAAAGGATCTGATTTTGACACCCTCGGAGGTTTCTGTGGAGTCCAAAATGTTGTGGCTAATTGGTGTGACAGTATACGAGAGGCACAAACTGAGAGGAGATGCGTGTATTTAAGTGAACTAAACTTGCTAACATCTTTCAGCATCTGTGTACATCTTTCTTTTGAATGGCTTCTGCCATGTTTGCGCTTGCTGGTAAAGCACTGTAGACGGAGTAAGTAGACAATGTAAGTATAATATACAACTAAACGTGGCGTGGCATGAAAGACACAGAAGCACATGCTTGTTTTACTGTATTTTGCTGTTAATGTGTCGCTGGTAATTTTGTCCTCTGTGTCCTGAACAACCAAGATGTTATATCCCTCAATGGATTTCTGAGTTGAAGCTGCTGAAGTGCTGTACATGGATTTTATTGTAAATACATGAATGTTTGTCATCTAAGCCTTTGCTGTAATGTTTAGCAACAGTGAACCTCAAGCACCGATGAGTCACCTGCAGGCCTCTCAGTCGCTGCTGCTCACAGGCAAACCCGTGGTGTGGTGATGGAGAGCCCTTCCTGAGGGGAAGAGCATGCAGGGAGACTTCTGACTGCTAAATGCACGGCCAATCCGGAGCACACACACCCACAGCAGGGTTACTGCTCTGCAAAGTCATCCAGAAAAAAGAACTACCTGTGAACGGTTCTGCTCGTGTAAATTGTAAAGTATATTTAGTCAGTCGGTCCACACTCCTTGTAAAACTGCCTCCTCCTCTTTCTTTTCTGGTGAATTCATTCACTTTGAACTTCACCGTGGGCTGCTTTAACACAAGACATGCTCGTGTCATGAAACTGTTCGTATAATAAATGCATTCTTGTCCTGTAGTTACACAAAACTGTTTTTGAATACATTTGGGAGTGTGTACAGTATGTGACCTACAGAAAGAGGCGACATCAGCCCCCCTAATGTTCAGGAAGTTCCACACTAACCATTGACAGTAAATATTTCTGTCTTTCATATAAGATTAATGGAGGATAATGTTTAGCTTTACCACTAATGACTATGATGTGCTGTCCCTGATATGGACTGTTCTGTGGGGTCTTGTGCAGCTGGTTGTAGCATAATTTGCATACTATGCTAGCAGCATGGCTGTAGGGATAGTAACATCTGTTGAACAAGTAAGTTAAAGTTATAGAGACATTAAAAACACATTGCTGTGCACATCCTCCCGCTGTTAGCCCCAGGACTTTGTCTTTATCTTGTGGTGGGCCTGTTGGAGAAATGAATGGACTGTGTTCAAAGGTTGCAGTGATTGAGAGTAAAGGGCATGTGTCGGTTCTGAGAAATTTGAACAAGATTAACACCCACAAACTTTTTTCTTCACACATCAGTTTTTGCCAGAACAGTGGCTCCCTTTTAATCACACACAGTGCAATACATTTCAATAGTCACCATTTCTTTTGCAGGTATGCATAAAACTTTGAGAACAAAACTTCACGTTCAGAATAAGTAATGACAGATTCTTAAAAGAACTTACAAGTGCAGCATGGACATCCTGGACAGTACTGATCTTTGCACTCAGTAGTAAACTTTAAAAACAGTGATGTGACTGCAGTGTAAGTGATGAGTTAACCTGGACACCTGTACATTCCCATGTCAGCAAAATGTAAAGGAGTACGAGTAACTGTACAAGCGACCTGAGACCAGCATTACAATTAAAGCTCAAATCCACCTTTAGACACTCCCACACTATCCACATTCATACTTTGCATTGGATTGAATAGTGTCAGGGGAAACGTGACACTGCAAATATAGTTTATAAAAGATGTTAATCTTTTTCTTCTGAACACACCTGTAAAAATGTGTTAGCATTTTTACATTATCATGGCAACATGATGTTTTAGGGCTCTTGTACATTTGGTTATGGCTCAAAAAATATGGCAGATGTCAACCCTGATCATAACCCCATCAAACACTCATATGTCGTGCACAAGAACAAAACGTTGAAGTGAATGTGAATGGCTGACACTTATAAACTGCATATGCAGGCGACTCATAGGAAACGGTACAAACGCGAGCGTGGATAATTTATAATTTGATGACTGACGACGCCTGAAACTGTGAGGGCTTTTAGAGGAAACTTCAGCTTCAAAGGATTTGGAGTGTGATGGCATTCACATATGATGATTAGAAAGACGCAATTAGTGTTGATTCCACTCAACTAAAACAGGCTGATAGGTTAAGACGTGTGTAACTTCAATGATATGCAAGCTAAAAGCACAAACTGATTGCATTTCATAACATAAATAATACCCCTAAAACAACATGTTGTCTGTAATGCTGATGACATCAGCATCTCTGATAAGCTCTTTGCATAAATCAGCATTTAAGTTAAGGTTCAGGGTTAATCTTACTTGATATGTCTGGCCACATGGAAACAAACTGGAAGACAATTTATAATACTATATTGGACCTGTTATCTGAAAGTTAACATATTTTCCAATAGAAAATGGAAACCTGATCCCATTTGATCAATTCCTTCACTTAATGTGAGAAATAGTTAATTACATGTCACTAATCTATTTTCTCTATCAGAGATGCAGGGATTCAGAATTTCAGTATTCAGTTTTTTTTCCATTTGGCTGCACGTCCATCGTATCACACAAACACAAGAAGATGACGTGTACTGCATTTCAGCTTTACTTTCAGACACTGCATCCTGTGACTGGAGTCATATTACTGCTGCACTTGCCACCACATTAACTGACTGTATGTTTGCAAAGATCTCCACACAGAGATGTGTGCTCTTCTGTTTCCTGAGCACTGGGACAGCAAACAGACACACACCATTTCCCACAACATCTTCCCATTCCTTTAAAATCAGATGATCATTATGGACGTCATGTCCTGTCCACGGAGAAGCTCCAGACCAGAAACAGAACAGGCTTTAAACCATTTCCATCACTACAGAGCAGTACAACAGCTGTCCCCTTTACCCACTGCATGTTCAGTCCAAACATCCAGCAGAATGAATGACTCCTGCAGGTGCAAGTATTAACTGAAGAAAACAGCAACAGCTCTTCTTACTTCTGGATGTAGATGATGATGATGCACAGAGTTCCCACCAGCCCCAGGGCCTGAATACCCAGGAACCACAGCAGCATCCAGAAGAAGACGATCACCACCGGCTCCACGATCTTGTCCCCAAAGTACATCTGGCTGAAGCCCATCCCCCGCAGGCACTTGTTGAGCATCCCGAACAAAGTCCCCATCCGCTCGCAGTCGTCCAGCTGAGGCTCTCTCATGGTGGGGTCGTCCACGTGGGGCCATCTGCCGCTGGGATCACTGGGAGGTCCAGGTTGGGTCTGGCTGCCGTGAGTCTTTGGAGACAAAGTAATGAACAGAGCTGCTCATACACAGTTCATAAGCTCCATGTGGCTTTGTTTTAACCTGTCAGTCTGTTTAGACCTTAGATTTTTTTCCCCGTTCACAGAAGTTTTTCTCAGCAGAATTCAAGCTAAATCTAAATTTCCTGGAATTCAGGCGTTCATTACAGTGACCTCAGATACAAGGTTACACTGTCTTAGCTCTAATTATTATTTGGAAACTGACTTGAACAGTACAATTCAGACAACAGTAATTATAGTGATTCCCACATTAGAGCAGACAGTATCTCCCTAGACAATTGCTGGAATGCAGCGTGAAGAGCAGTGTGCCCATTTGCTCAAATGTGAGTCTCGTTACTACATTTCAAATATAGGACTGCCTGTTAGCAAACTGTGATTGATTTCATTACCTGAATCTAGCCTCTGTGAAAAGCATGGATGCAGCTACAGGCAGGTTGCACAGCTGAATTTTCATCACACCAGATGACACCTTCCCCTTTCTGGGCATGTTGTTGATGCGACATTGTCATGCAATCTCGTGAGCTGTTCCGTCACTGGCCCTTCTGTGCATGATGTAACAGAATCATCAAGCTCGTGGCAGCGTGTGATCTTTCACTGTCGGGCGATTTACTTCCTTACCAAACAAGAGAGCGATCTGTGACACACCCATCAGGTCTGCACTAAAATTAAAATTGCTCTTCACTTCCTAGTATTCTGAACAACAGCATTCCATAAAGACATCGCCAGAGGCAGGAAAACAAGTTTACCGCCAGAGGGCTGCATCCATGTTTGAAAAGAAACTCTTACAGAGCAGAAATGACAAATCACAAACTAAAACTTCGACCTTCATTCCAGGGAAGGCGGTACCAATGTGAATGTGATGCTGATATGAATTAAACAAACTTGCATATCATGTCTGGATCCTGATACAACTTGCAAAATAGTTGCACAGTGACAAATCTGGGAAGTATGGCAAAATAGAAGATGATGCTGAAAATGGAAAATGGTGCTTTATTTCCACCAAACAGTCACTTCTTCTGGTAAAATAATAGGCTGACATTCACCAAGAGCGAAGATTTGAATGTCGTATGGTGTGTGCACACTGCAGCCACAATGTGTGGCCTCCACACATTCAGCTCTGCTGCTGTAGATGAGCCTGATCACACATTTCCGTACTTTTACTTCTGACAAACTGTTACTCAACTCAAGACAGGATCTGATGAACTTATCACCCAACAAGGACTGGAACAGTTGCTGTGCTGCCTCCACATAGATAAATACCACCTTTCCCTTCAGTCCGTATTAACTACTACAGTATATGCATTACACCGGGCAGCGCTTAACTACTGTTATTAACGAGGTACCCACTTATCTATGAGCACATATATCCCGACTTGACTACCATATCGTGTTAACACTTTACATTCACAGTTCATGTTCTGTAAGGTTTCTATCGATTTACATTAGCATGAACAAATTTAAGTGTCATATTTCTGAATCGAGTTTGGTTGACACGATGATGATGATGATGTTGTTAGTGCTCAGGACCTCACTGATCACAGCTTTGACACAGTGAAGCCCCTCCCGAGTCTCGGTCCGTGATTGCCCCCCCGTGTTAAGACGACGAGGTTAGCATGGGACGTCATAAAGCGCCACAGCTAGCATGATAACGTTGCTTTTGCTTTACCCGGTGCCGCTGGTGGTAGAGTGCGGTCTGCCGCGCGTCGTAAATCGCGTGCCTGTCGCCTCTCTCGCTGAATGACGACAGTTCTCCAAATTCACGTCGTCGATGGGAACCCTGCTGGTCGTTGACAGGCGCCGTCTCAGCGGACATTTTACAGCCGGTCCACTGACAGTAACTTTCAGGAATCAAAACACGAAACTGAAGCGATTACTCGCCCCGTCCCGACGTCCGCCTACAGTGACGCGCTTTGCCAGAGAACTTCCACTCCCCGAACTTCCGGGTTATGTGGGGGCGCTCGCGAGGTTGTTCATGATGAAGAGGGGGTCCTGAAAATGTTCACGTTCATTTGATAGATTTGATTTGACAAATAGGCCACTATTGTATTTTAATAGAACCTCCTTCGTTATTCACCAAAAATATTCCCACACCAAAACTAAATTAATTATTGTGTACCACTGCAGGCATGAGTTACGTTTAGAACTCCAAAAGAGCAATGGTCAGATTGAGAATATATTTTATCACTTAAATAATGTGTCATGCTGACAGTGAAAAAAGACGAGGTGTAGTTTAGGTATGCTGTATATGGAGATTTTACTCATATAACCTAAATTTATGCAGCTCATCCTTAAGTCGCAGGAATTCCCCAGCAGTGTTCCAGAGCTTCCTCAGATACATTTGCCAGCTTTTCCTGCTTCCCCCTTCACTTTGTACTGAACTGCATTCTTAATATTAACTTTCAGTACACCTTGAAAATAACAGTTATTATATAATATTATTTTGGTCTTCATGAAATACTCCACAGGGTGGCGTGGCAAGGTCAAATTGTCCTCAAGGTCCAAAAAAACTTGGGGCTGTCCCTGATGTTGTGATTTGCTACTTTGACAGTGGATGCCTGGGATTACATGCGGCTTGCAAGAAGTGTAATCCCAGCTAATCCGGGATTCAGTTTCACTCTGTGGACACAACCTCAGACTGGACAGGGCTGGGAATATGGAGATACAAATGGCCTGGATGAGTACGGGCTTTGTTTGCTGAAGGATGTATCTGCTGGTCCTTGTTCACATCTTGCACTCCTCTCTGTTGGCTGTCCATTCCTGTCCAGATTTATGTGCCTGCACGTATGGGAGCAGCGGAATAGCAGAACTCAGGTTGAGTGAGGCTGACTTCATTCTCATCTCTGTGTGTTTATGTATTCAAGTAATTTCCTGATGAACATAACTCATTATGGCCTAAGATATCTTTGAGCCAGCATGGTAGTGCTAATACAGCAGTTGTTATAACCAATTTGTGACGACCCATCACATAGCATCCCATATTGCAAAAATAATTATTGCAATCATGTGGTTTGCCCCAAGTGTATTAGTTTATAGTTTGGATAATCATGGTAAACATGCTCAGGAAAATTATTAGCTGTAATCTTGGAACTACATCTGGTAAAGGTTAACAAAAGTTCTATCAGTTCTGGCAATGATACATATGTTGAACAGTGCAGTATTATTATGTACCATTGATTTTGGATTATCCAAAAGTTATCTAAAATATTTCATTAATGAGTGCACATTTACTCGTTGAAGACCAGAGGGGAGATGTACAGTAGATCAGCTGGTGGCAGTAATGTGGTGTAAAGCAATATTGACCCAATTTTAAATGAGCAATATCCGGATAAAATGGGAGAAGAGGAATACTTTGAACTGATGTGAAGGGTGCACATTTCAGTGAAAGATTACAGCCTTTACAAATGAATTTCCAGGTGGGAACTGCATGCAGCAACATACGTACCATGTATGTTGGTTTGAAAATTAGTTACATTACAAATATGACTTTGTGGGTTTTTTTTAAAAAACCTTTGCAGTGGAAATGATTCAGACATGTACTCGTTAAAGGAACCAATTCCAACTGAAGCAACTTAGTTTTGAAATTTGTCTGTTTTCCCTGTCTCTGTTTTCACGCTGAGGCCTGCATGTGCACTACACTCTTCTTAGTTATTTATCTAAATAGCCACTGAAAAACTACACACTACTCACAAAAAATTAGGGATATTCGGCTTTTGGATGAAATTTCAGGATGAACCTAAAATGCACTATAACCTTTACAGGTGAACTCATTGTGACCTTCTCTAAACTTTTGAATGCACATGATGATATAATATCACTGTAGCATGAACATTTTACATTTTACATACATTTTACCAAAAGCCAAATATCCCTAACTTTTTGTGAGTAGTGTATATTTATTTCCATAGTACATTGCTGCTTTCACACAAATGTGTGTGTCTTAAAGCTTCATTTGTTATCTTTTCAGAATATAATCAATCAGAATTAATAAAACTTTGAAAACATATCTATGTATTCATCTATCCCAACTTAAGGCCTTACAGGTTTGTGTTTAACAACAGGTCCGTGCAGTGCAGTGACCCTGGAATTTCAGATGTTCCCATTAATGTCCCAGCTGACACAGTCAAACTGCGTCTCGAAAAGACCTTGATCTCCAAGGTGCCCCGGGCAGCCTTTTACAACCTGGCAGAGCTGCAGTTCCTGTGGCTGGTCTACAACTCCATCACATCTGTCCACCCCAGCAGCTTCGTCAACCTGAAGGCGCTGCGGGAGCTTCGTCTGGACGGGAACCTCCTGACATCCTTCCCCTGGGAGGGGCTCAGGGACATGCCCCAGCTCCAAACCCTGGGTCTCCACAACAACCTTCTGTCCATCCTCCCTGCCCAAGCTGTGCTCTTTGTCCACAACATCACATACCTTGACTTGTCCAGCAACAGGTTGGTCCATATACTACAGAACCTTGTAGCCAGTGTACTGTGTAGAGCACTTGAGAGCTGTCAGTAGAATTCAGTAGATATATTTGACCTTCCTGTCCCCCTTTCCTTTGCATCCCTTTTTCTTTTTCTTTTCTCCTCCCAATGCCTCGTTTCCTTTGCTTCTATTCCCTTTCCTTTCTTTTCCTCATTGTTTTGATTTGATTCTTTGCACAATTTCTCTCCCCTCCTCTTCTGATTTTGTCCTTTCCTTTCCTTGTCCCCTTTCCTCTTTCTTCTCCTTTCTCTCCTCAGGCTGACTATTTTACCTGCTGAGCTGCTGGATCTTTGGTTTCCTCTTCCAGGACAACAGGGGGGACTGCCACAAAGAATCATTTTGGGTACAGTATATTCTGCAACATAGACATTATATTCTCTTGCTAATATTAACATAGATCGGTAAAGACATGAAAATGCCCAGTGTGTATTAGGCCAATAGATCGTTCCTCTCATTTTCTCACTGTAATCTATGTAACACTTTACAGTACCACGTACATGTTATCAAAGGAGCTCTGGGTTTTTGACACAGTGATTCAAATAAATGAGATGGTTACTTTCAAGTAGTTGAGCAGGTGAAGCTGGCGAGAACACCACTGGTAAGCAAAACAGAGATGGCCAAAACTCATCCTTACAGCAAAGATTCAGGCAAGATAGCAGCATGGGTGAGGAGCGCCAGCCAGCCGTGCAGAAAAAATGTTTTATTTCCCAGATTGCGGCTCAATACTTGATGTTTCCATTCAGTTTTGATTATGGCAACGTCTCAACGAAGGAGTGCGACATTTACGCAAAACGGACACAAATAAGAAGAATAAGAAGATTGGTCCATCGCCTGTACAAGCCGACACGAGCAATATGGCTCACTGTGCGAGCAGAGCGGAAGTCGCTCCGTTCAGATTTTAGACTGAAATTGGGTGATGTAAGCAGCAACCTTAGAGAAGCGACTAATGCCATCATAGCACTACAGGGGAAACTAGCTGAGGTCTCACATGATGTATCGGCGCACACTAAATGTTTTGAAGAGGTGGAGGGCCGGGTGTCCGACGCGGAGGACATGCTCGCTGAAACCCAGAACGAACTCGCCTCAGCGGTGACACGACTGACGTATCTGGAAACCAAAATTGAAGACCATGAAAACCGAAGCAGGGGGAAGAGCCTGCAGCTGTTTGGTCTCCGAGAAAACGCCGAGGGTACACGTTCACTGCTGGATTTTGTTCGTGAAATGTTGCCGAAGTGGCTGTGGCTCAGTGGCTGAGCCTGAGCCCGATCAAACTTTGGAATTGGAGAGAGTACATCCCTGGCACCAGCGAGACCTAACCAACACAGAGCAGTTCTCATTCGCTTCCTGAAAGTCCAGGACAGGGAGACTGTCTGTCATCTGGCGATTCGTAAAGAAATCCTGCACGACGGAGCCAAACTGACGTTCGGACAGGACCTGTCAGCAGAAACCATGCGGAGACGCCATGAGTTCACTGCAGCCAGGAACCTGTTCACCGAGATGGGAATCTTCAGAGGATTCCAAGTTGATCCCGACTTACAAGTGGTCCACAACAAGGAGGTGCTCCTTTTCTCATCGCCTCGGGGAGGCTGAAGAGTTCCATCGGGAAATTCAGTCTGAGGGATGAACCCTGTTCTATGCATGTTGTTGGCCTTCTATGCAATATGGTTGGTAACGATGATGGACATACAGGTTTGATAACACCAGTGCTGTAAGTGACCAGGTGGGTCAGTATTAGGTCTACTCTATTATTGCTGCTTCATTAAGTGTTCCGTTTACAAGTGGTATTACAATTTATTAGCGCTGACAGTGTTATTGGAATGGGAAACAGGTCTGCTCCTACTGTGTCTCTCTCATTCATCTTAATTTTAATCTAAGATGTTATGATCGGGAAATCATTTTATTTGCTTACAGTTCGAAGAGATATTTTTTTGTCTTTGTCCCCATTTATTTAACTTTATTATTATTTCTTCTCACTCTGATATATTTTATAAATTTTTTGGACCACAGACCTAATGCAACTTTTATTATTTAATACAAGTTATAAACCAGAATTTTGTTGTACTGAACGTTGGTGGGGAATAAACTGATACGGTGGGTGCGGCTGGTGACGAGCTTGAGCCTTTACATCTGGTGGGTTCACGGAGATTAGTTGCTCCTCATGTAAATGTGGATCAGCATACCCCAGCCACTTTTTGTACTTTGGGGAATATGGGTAAGAAAGTTCATAGCAGTTCAGTTGGGGGGTGTGTTTAGGGCAGGGGGAGGGAAGATATCTGGCAGTTGTTTTTCTTTTTTTTCTTTTATTTAATAACCTTGCTAGAGAAGTACTCATACATAAATCCATAATGTTTCAAAGTACTAATGTGATCCATGACCAATTTGGAAGATATATTGTTGTCCAAGGAAATATAGACTCATTTAAGGTAAATCTGTTTTTTTCTATGGGCTAAACAACGATAATCCAATATTGTTTTAGGATCTCTTCCTCACTCTGTCCTTTCTTCCGTCTGCATTCATTTTGGGGGTGATTTTAACTGCACTTTAGTACCAGAAAAAGATTGCTCTACTAAGGTTGACTCCACCCATGCTAAGACAAGAAAGGTATTGCTACAATCATGTCAAGATTTGAATTTGGTTGAAATTTGGAGGGAATTACACCCAGCTGAAGTTGAATACTCATGTTACTCAAGTACATATGGATCTCATTCACGTATTGGGGAACAATTTGAAAAAAATTCTGTTGATTTTTATGCTGATTAAAACTAAAATTGGCATGCTGATTCCAAAATTGAAGTCAGTTTTTTTCTAGCACGTCAAGTTTTTTCTCCACAGCTTACCCTCCAGATAAGCAAAATTCCACTGGTCAGCTGTAGTAAGACTTGCCAGCTGATTACGATTGGACTCATCTACAGCTATGTGGCAACTTGTTTGTGCAGTCACAATTGAGACAGTGCGGTGAGAGGTGTGTGCAGCTCCCAATAGGTCAGTACTGTCAATATCTGCAAACAGAAAGCTAGCATAGTAGGAATTAAGAGGATTTGTGCTGGCTTTTCTCTTAACCTTGTAACCATGGGCATACCGTTGTAAGTTCTATTTCATTTTATGCTGTTTTTGTAGTTTTCAAAGCTTGTAACTATTCCATCTTAGTGTTTTATTTACATAGGTATGTACTATTTCCTTTGTCCCAGATCATGTCAGCTCCTGCTACTTCTCATCATAAATGCCTAAACAACCCTAACTCCTTTTGCTATATTTGTGGTAGTTCCACCATTCCAAGTCAGAGGGCGAACATCAGTGCATTTGTCAAACAAGCATATTTTGCATATTTTAAAGTAAAACCCAGTGATCAAGACAAGCCATGGGCCCCTCACAAAGTGTGCAAGCAGTGTGTCGAGAGTTTACGGATGTGGACCAAAGGAACACGTGAAAAGTTGGCAGTTGGTATCCCCATGATTTGGCGAGAGCAAAAAGTTGATTGCACAGACTGTTACTTTTGTTTAGTGAAAACATCAGGATTTAACAAGAAAAATAGAAGTAAAATAGAATATCCTGATCTACCATCAGCTATAAGACCAATGCCTCATTCAGCTGAAATTCCAGTGCCAGTTTTCGAACAACTACCTCTCCAAGAAGATCTGAGTGATGTTGAAGAATGCAGTGACAGCAATGATGCAGATTTTGAAATTCACGAGGATTCAGTTTGTAGGGGATTTGATCAGCACCAGTTGAATGATTTTTGTAAGAAAACGGGGATCCTATAGTTCAAAAACTTGATGTGCTAGAGAAAAAGTGAGATCAGTTTTGGATTCCACACCCAAAAATTTGTTAAAAACAGCTGTCAGACCTAACTCAACAAAAATTGTGTTCCCCAGTGTTATTATTTGATCTCCTCCAAACTTTTGGCTAAAATAAATGAATGCTGGTATGAGAGCATCATCATCAGTGATCATGCAGCTGTATCTTTAGATTTACGTGTAAATGTAGTTATTAGCAACACAAGGAGATGGAAATTCCCAGTTGAACTTCTACAGGACCCTGAATTTATAAAACTTGTTGAAGAACATATTGATATATATTTTGAAATGAATTCAGACCAGACCGATAGGTGTGTTAGGTGGGAGGCTTTCAAGGCATATATTAGGGGGGTAATTATTACTTTTACAAAATATAAAAAGAAACAAACACTCGGAATTAGAAACACTGGAAACTGAAATTAGGCTGTTAGAACAAGAATTATACAATGACTATAACCACCTAAAAGTAAAGGATGTACATATAAAGAGGGATCAGTATAATAACTTGTCAATGGATAAGATTGCAAAGAGATAAATGTGGCTTAAACAATCTTACTATGATCAAGGTGAAAAATGTGGTAAACTGATGGCCTTGTGACTTAAGAAAAAAAGCAGTCTGACAGGGCAGTATTTTAACACCTGCAGAGGGTCTGACCTCAGATCCAGTAAAGATCAATAACTGCTTTAGAGATTTTTATGAGGCTCTGTATGTGTCAGAATGTGTAGATGATGCAGAAAGTCAAAACTCTTTTTTGGATCAGTCGAAATTTCAGACTCAGAAAGTGAGCAGAAGGAAATGGACTGTTGTCCAACATTAGAAGAATTAGCAGGGGCCATTCGAAACATGCAGAGTGGAAAAGCACCTGGTCCGGACGGTTTTCCTATAGAATTTTGTAAAACATTCTCTGGAAGACTTCTGAGGCCACTCTGAGAATGTATGAGGAATCCTTCACCAAAGGAATACTTCCTCCCTCCTTGAGGCTTACATTGATAACCTTAATTCACAAACCTAATAAACTCTCTAATGATTGTTCTTCCTTCAGAGCTATCAGTTTGATGGGGTGTGATACGAAAATATTGGAAATATGGAAAATATAACTGTAAAGATACAGCCATGCTTTCCTTGGATGCAAGCCAAGCTTTTGATAGAATTGAATGGAATGAATTGAATTTTAATGTGCTCCAACATTTTGGATTTGGTGTAAACTTCCTAAAGGGGATAAAACTTGTGTGCCCTGGCCCAACCGCTTAAAATCTGACTAACAACAATGTCTCCAGACCATTTACTCTTAAACGGTCAACCAGACATGGGTGTCCACTTTCACCCTTATTATTTGTATTGGCTATGGAACCCTCGGCTATGGCCATAAGGGCTCAAAGCGGTATCTCGGGTGTGACCATTGGTGGTGAGGAACATTGTTTATCATTGTATGCAGATGACAATAATTTTTTTAAACAAATTTGAGAGAGAGTATTCCCCAATTAGAGAACTTAATTGAGAACCTCGGAAATATTTCCGGATATAAAATAAACAGTCAGCTTTAATGTTATTAAATGAAAATGAAAGGATGCAGCCCACCACTGATACACCCTTTTCATTTTCTAAAGAGGGCTTTGTGTACTTGGGGGTCAGAATCAGCTCCCATGTAAAACAAGTGGTTTCCTTAAACAATGACCCCTTGGTGGACAGAGTGGGGGAGATGCTCAATAGGTGGGCACTAATGCATTTTTCCATGATAGGCCGTGTAAACAATTAAAATGCTAATCTTGCCAAAGCTTTTATATGTTTTTCAATCTCTCTCCCTTCCTTTACAAGAAACGTTCTTTTATAATATCAGTGAGCTATTAAACAAGTTTATTTGGCAAAATAAACAGGCTGGACTCCAGCTTAGGCTTCTGTATCTACCATATGAGAGGGGTGGGCTTCAACCCTCTAATTTTAAATGGTACTACTAGGCTGCCCAACTACGATCAATAATGTACTATTTCTCAGAGACTCCATCTCCTGCATGGGTGAATATTGAACAAGCATCAATATTTGGACTTCCTCTCAAACTCTATTTGTACTCAAACACTGTTAAAAAAAACTAATCAGGCAAACAAAGAATCCCTTTCTTAGGAACCCAATTAGAGTGTGGCACTCAGCTCACCAGCATGTTGGTGACACACCTGTGCTTTTGCAATTCTCTCCCATATGGGGCAGCTGTCTCTTCACACCTGGGAGAGCTGATGGCAGATTCAAAATGTGGTTTAATAAAAATCTCATAATTATATGAAGATGGAAAATTATTGACTTATCCTCAATTGTGCAATAAATTTAGCCTTCCAAATAAACACTTCTTTAAATATCTACAGCTTAAACCCTTTATAGCTACACATTAACATCTGTCCTTTGTACATTTGCTTTCCAGAAGAGAAGAGTTGACTCTGTTCCATATACATGGTAGGGGTCAACTCTCCCAGTTCTATAATCTATTATTTACTTCCTCAAAAGATTCTTCTATCAAAAAACTAGAGGCTTGGAAACGTGATTTACAGGAAGATATTCAGATAGCAGAATGGGAAACAGCTTTTTTTAAAGCCCAGACTCAATCAGTTAATACAAAATATTGATTTTTACTGCAACGATTCCAGAAATCTGTGGTTGATTGTATAAGCCTTGTAATTGGGAAGGGAGGGGGACACTTTGTGTGCTAAACTTTGTGTACTGGGCATGTATCCTGAGGATTTTGCTGTAACCTTGCAGCAGTCACTGATAATTGCACTTTTATGGAAAAGTGTGGACACACCCTCTCTTGGATTGTGGATAAAAAAATTAGCTGCTAATCTTGCCTTGGAAAGACTTATATATTGTCAAAAAGAAGAACAAGAAATTTGCCTATTTATGGGGTCCGTACATTGTTTTCTTGGAAAACCATGGTCCTGCATGATTAGATTTTTTTTCTTTTTTATTATTATTAATTGTATTCTTTGCTATAACTGTACATTTCTACAGTCTATAATTTTATAATTGTATTGTCATTTCTTTCCTTTTTTCTTTTTCAATATTCAATTTATGGTTATTTTCATGTATGTATTTACTGTATGTGTGTATTTGTATCTTTCTGCCTTGGTTGGGGGAGTATTGTTTGTTGATTTGTCAAAGAAAATAAAAAAATATATATTTTTAAAAAAAGCAAAGACAGATCCATGAGTGATTTTTTTCTCCATTTTCTCCATTTCATGGGCACCCTCAAATGGACTAGTCTTTTCTTGAGAAAATGTCTGATGAGCAATCCACTGTTTAAGAATTAATTCAGCAGGGTTCAGAAGGTTTTTACACCCAATATATATAACAAATCAAACATGACAATGCTATTAACACGTTAGTTTCTCCTTGATACCCAGGTCTCCATGACAACCCTTGGCTGTGTGACTGCCAGATCTCCATGGTAGCATCCTTGTCCATGTCCCTGGGGAGTCCTGTCATTCTCATGGACCAGTTGCTGATGTGCAGCAGGTCTCTGGGACAGTCAGGGATGCTGCTGACTCAGGCTGGTCTTTCCCGCTGCATGAGGCCCTCAATCCAGCCTGTAGCCACCAGAGTAATCTCTCCACTAGGTAGTAATGTAATCCTCCGCTGTGACGCAACTGGCTACCCAACTCCAACCCTGACCTGGATCAAAACCTCTGCTTACACTGGTAAGTCACACTGGTGATGAAGTGATGTTACTAAAACTTGAGCATCAGTAAAGTCATCATGTAATTTGGTTCTCTCTACAGATTGTTGCCAGCAACACATCCTTGAGAACTCTGAACAGCTACCCAGGCATTTGGTGAGCTGTAAGTGTTACCTCTTTTGTCTCTTTCAATATATATGTTATAGCAAAGAGGGTACACATTCTTATATGTATTTCTTTATGAGTATTCAATTTTTCACATTTCATTATGTTGCAGCCTTATACTAAAACATTACTAAAAAACAAAACATTTTCCTTCATCAGTCAACAGTTAGATGTAGTGTGGTTTAAAAAGGGGGAAAAAGTCAAGGAAAGGAAGACAAAAACATCACACTAGTTAGGGGCTCTGAAGGAAAATACCATAACTTTTATTTTGAGTGCTCAAAACCAAATGAAAAAAACATCAACATTTCCACACAGCTTCAACCAGTTGTGTTGTTTTTCTAACAAAAGAACCCTCCTTCCTCTGGTTCCCTCACCACTGCTCCCCTGCATGGCTGTTATGACCAGGGTGTTTACCAAGAGAAAAAGACACACGGGTACTTCTCCAACATGACTGAAACTGTCGGTGACAAGTGGCTGCAGTCATGTGTGTCAAAATCAAATATCACGCTGACATATATATATCTTTGCAGTTTAGTTTAGGTGTCTTGATCATCTCTGCCTGGAGTCCACCTGTGGTCACTTCAGTTGACTAGCCATGATTTGGAAAGGCATACACCTGCCTAGATTAAGTCTCCCAGCTGACATATCAGGATTCCAATTAAAATGTAGAAACATGTTATAGTTAAGATGTGATCTGGGAGATATTGACCATCTGCTGAGACACATTGAAAATCACCGCTTTACAGCCTTCAGGAAGATCAATAATTAGTAAGCAGAAAAGAAAACAGCCCAGTATTTTGATTGAATATTTTAAAATTAAATTGTCTACAGTACATTTATGAACGAAACTAGCTTACAGCTTGCTGAGACGCACAGTGCCCAGTGGGAAAAGTCAGAGAAATAGTAAAGCCAGCTGTTAATCTTGGAGAGCTAATTGTATTAATGCATGAATTAAATCAAAAAGGTTCATGAAGGTCTGATGAAGATTGTGCACCCTTTAATATTCCAGTTATGCAGGAATCTCCTCGGGTGGGGGTTCGCTGGTCAATAATCAGCCTGAATGGTTTATCGTACAAGGATGCTGGTGAATATCGCTGCCAGGCACGGAACATGGCAGGAATAGCTGAAGCCCTGATTAAACTGAAGGTGGTGGGCATCACAAGACCATCCTATCTTCAAAAGAAGAAGTCCCAGAAGACCAAGTCATCCTCAAAATCCAGGAAACCCAACCAGAATCCAGCTCTCAATACCCCCTCAACAAAGAATAATCAAATACTCCAGAACATCACACCACCTTCCATTAACAAGTCCCAGACAACCCCTAATCTAGCGACTGTGTTCCCTGTAGACAAGAACATTAAAAGGCACAAAATGAACAACCCAGATATAAAGAGAAAGAGCCAGACATCCATCAAGTCCATATCAGAGTCCTCAGGCAATTCTACTGCTTTGTCAGAAACACTCATAAGATATAACAAAGATGATCAGGGTTAGTTACTTGGTAGACACTGACATGGAGATACAAATAAAATGGCTTTGTTTGTGAAACCCAAACTAATACAAAACTCATGGTTAATGAGAGGCATTTCTATATATGGTATGGAGTACTGTTGTCCAAAGAAGAGAGAATCTCGAGACCAGTAAATGTGTCATTATCACTTCATGTCCCAATCAAAGAATTGAAGTGTTGTGTGATTTCATGTGGAGGAAAAAAAATCATCATAAAAAGAAGTAATTACAGGGACTAAAGAACAAAGTGAAGTTGATGTTTTGGACTTCAATATACTGAATATTACCCTTAAAATCAAATGGGTCATAGAATTTGCAAAGAATCCCAACAGTATCTAGAATGCTGTTCTGTGCATCTCCTGCACATTTATCTAATTTTGCTGGAGGCATTGACTTCTTGCGAAAATGCAATCTTTCGTTTGACAAAATTCCATTCCAATTGGCCAGTTTTCACAGGCAGGCTGTTTTAGCTTCAGCTGTTTTATCACTCACACACTTTTTAGCTATCAGTCATGGTTTGAAAATAAAAGTTTATCTGTGGTGTATTACTGTCATATTCTAAATTACCTGTTTCATCCAAAGAAAATGCAGTTACTTTAATGCAATTCCTAGAGGTTCTTCAAATTTTAAAGAATTGTGTTTTGGTGGAAAATGGAAAATTTTATCGAATACATTTATTATTAAAATGCAGCAACATGAAGCATTAGAAGTAAATTGGAAAGGGTTCCACCTCTTGCAGCAAACTGTTTTTGGTCTTCTATCATGAATGATTTAAATTGGAAAAAAGCCAGTTGTATCTTTAATAAATATTGTATTAATAATAAAATAAAGGAAATATCCTTCAAAATTTTAAATAGCTTACCCTGCAAAAAAAAAACATTAAAAAGGTTCAAGCTAAATACTGACCTTGCCTTTACAGGGGCGTCAAACTCAGTTTCACTGAGTGCCACATCGGCATAATGGCTGCACTCGATGGGCCAGATTAACAGTATGAATGTAACAAAATGCAGTGTAATTTAAAATAAATTAAACTACACCTTATTATATTGTTAAATAATTGTTTCTGTATTTATTATGTATTCAATTTACAAATATTACATTTGTATTTGCATTGATGTAAAAATGAATGTTTAGTTTAAAACCCACAATACTTGAATCAGTGTTCAAACTATTTAAGCAAACAATGAAAAATATGATAAATTATATAAATTTAAATTATTATATAATTATTATATATAAATTTAAATTATTAAAATATTATAAACAAGGATATTAACCCTTAACTTCATTCAGAACTTTTTTTTGCCTATGGCACAACCAAAATGTATTATAGAAGTAGCATTTTACAAAAAGAACAACAAAAAAATGAGGTCATGCTGCCTGTCCTTGAACACATCAAGTAGATCCGTCCTCACCCTGAGACACCATCTCACACACACCCTCATTCATAGCTAATGTTCTGGAAATAAAAAACACAAAACAAAATGCAAGGACAATCATTAAACTGTACACATTTTCTAGTGTTCTTAGTCTTGGTTTAAATACATTGTATTTTAATTCAGGTTTTTAAAAATGCTAGATGTCTGGTTTTAGTTCTTGTGCTGAGGCAATCTGCAAAATAGCGTGGAGGTTATCATCAGTAATGCATGATCTGTGCTTGGTCTTGTTTAAATTCATTATTGAAAACATCCATTAGCACAGATAGGTGCTCCCAAAATGGACAGAACACGAGCAGCATGAAGTCGGAGCTGCGACATCAAACCAGGGGGCAGTAGACAGTAAAAGTCCTCAACTGCAACATCCTGGAACTTTTCTGTCAGGCCACTATCGCTTTGAAGCTCAATTAACTCCATCTGAGAGTGATGGAGTTCAACATGGGGTTAATTTGTCGAATTTTCTCAGTTCCATTTGTTGGAAAAATTGCCTTGACATGATGTTGCTGCAGTCTAGTGGCGAGAAGCCGTAACCTTGGTGGGTAACAATTCGAAATTCATTTTGGGAAATGTAGTTTATGGTCATTTTATGTGGCTCTCGAGGACCACATCAAATGACATGGTGGGTCACATTCGGCCCGCGGGCGTTGAGGTTGACACATGTGCTTTACATTTTGTAAATGAAACACACAATCATTTATTTTACCAAAATTCTAATTGTTTTTGGACTGATGTGCAAAGGTTTATTAGTAGATAAGTAAGGTCAAGTGAGCAAGTAATGTCCAAATCAATGTTTGATATCATGTAATATTTATACTTGTCTTTTGCCCCTTGAAAAGTGATCTGATCTATATTATTCAGCTGATAATTATTTAAGGCAATTATCATATCACAAGTCAAGATGGTCAGACTCCAAGCCCTCCTTTCAAAACTTTTGCATTGAACTCCAGCCATATGGCATATCCATTGGAAAACTATATAACAAAAAAGCTGAAAAGACATTCCATATCCTCAAAGAAGTGAAATTTACTAATTTACTTGCTTACTATTTTCAGTAGAAGTAAAAATACTAATTTATTTTTTCTCTTTGCTCCAAAAGAAACATCACTGAAATGCCACTGAAATGAAATAAAATGTCATGAACGTGACTATCCACATGGATTATGACTTTGGATGCTGTGAATGCTCTTGAAGGACTTGTGTGGCACCTTTAACTATAAAAAAGTTGGACATGATCTTATCTCCTCTAACCTCTGGCTGGTCTGGTACTGTTTGATACCTATTTGTAAACCTCTTTATTTCAGATAAAGAAGTTAAGAAGACATTACAGTGGCTTTGAACAAATAAACTGAAGCAGAAAGCACTATATTTGTCATGTTCTCAAAAGTTGTATGAGAGACAACAAGTGAACAGAGTAACTCAGAGCAGTGCGACACCGGAATCGACACCGGAGCTGATGTTGTCTTTTTTTTCTGGCAGTTGAATATGGGAGCATATGGGAGGCATCTGGGAGGGCATCTGGCAGGCTCCATCTCTTCCTTGTACTCCAGTTGTATAGGGCTACTCCATGAAGCATAGAACAAGTGAAATGCTAAAGGAAATTCCTCTGCATTACACTTCATAGTCTCTATAGCTCCATATATGCATATAGGCTAAAATAGCTGAATTGGGACTGAAGAGCTAAAGGTCCCTGGTTTGATCCTGAGTTTTGGCAGATGCTGAGTAGACATTTCTTATAGTTCAAACTGTTCACTTATATTACAAGGTACTTTGGCAACTTCTTGCCTAATATGTTACAGACAATTTTTGTAAGCTGCTGCATCCTGTAACATCTCAGCCAATAGCTATGGGAGGGCATTTGGCAGCCATGATCCCGTCCTTGTACTCCAGTGGCTTTGTGTGACAGCTACACATGCTGAAATGGCTCAGCTGGGGGAGCTTTAGCCTAATGATCTAAAGGTCCCCTTGTTCTATCCTGGGTCTCAGCAGCTTATGAGTTAACTTCTTGGGGCATCTCAAGTTGTTCACTTATATTAGAAGTTACTTTGTTGTTTTTTGTGGAGTAACATTTTTCTATAACTATATGATTTTTCCTATACTGATGCAGCCACTAGCATTTGATTCAATGCCTGTCAGGGGCATTTGGCAGTCTCGATCTCTTCCTTCTACCTCAGTCCACTGCTAAGTTATATATAGAGTTCAGGAGTCTGATGGCCTGATAAAAGAAGTTTTTTTGGTACATTGAGGTTCTGCACCAAATACTATAGAATGTTTTTTCCACAGTACAGCAGTGAGAACAGTCCGTGATGTGGACGGGTGGGGTCTTTTATAAGGTTCTGGTCCCCAGGACAGCATTTGTCTGCAGTGACATCCTGATGATCTTTTCTGCTGTCCTCACCACTCTGTACAGTCAGTACAGACTCCATAGTGCTCCTTTAGAGGTGATGTGTTGAGGGACCATTTTAAATTGTTGGTGCCGCTGGCTAATTCCACTGCAGTGTCCCTGACGAGAGGTGTGTGACTCTGTTTCCTGTGAATTTTTCGACATTCATAACCAGGTTGTTTGTATTGCACCAGTCCACCAGCTATCTCACGTCCTCCCTGTAGGCCTGCCCATTGTCTGCTTCACAGTGGGATTTTTACTGAATCTTGTGCAGCAGTAGTGGGTCATTAACCAATAGTAAACAATAATGGGCTCATGGAACAGCCCTGGCATTGTTGGTTCCAACCCGCATTGATTGAGATCTGTTCATTAAAAAGTCCAGTAGCCAGTTACACAGGGGTGTGCTGAGGCCCAGGGCACCCAGTTTGCCTAACAGATGCTGGGGAATGATCATATTGTATTATATATACATATTATATATCAAAATGAAATCCAGAAACAGCAGTTGCACATAAGTGTTTCCCCTCCAGAAGTGCCAGGCTCAGGTGGACTACAGTGGAGACAGCTTGCTCTGTGGAGCGGCTGGGGCAGTAGGGGAGCCTGGAGATAATATGGGCTTTTACCAGCTTCTCAAAGCCCTTCATCATTATGGGTGTGAGTGCTACTGGGTGGTAATCATTAAGACCTGTGATTGTGGGTTTCTGTGGCACTGGAATTATGGTAGCCATCTTGATACTTGAGGGAGCTACAGCCAGCTTCAGCGAGATGTTAAAGATGTCTGTGAGGACTGGAGCCATCTGATCTGCACATTCCTTGAGCACCCTTCCTGGAATGTTATCGGGGCCCACCGCCTTCCGGGTGTTGACTCTTCTTAAGTTCCTACATACATCAGCTGGGTCAAGACTGAATGCTTGCTCATTTGAATGAGGTACAGCTTTCCCTACGGAGTTTTATTTTGTGGTCTTAAAATGGGCAAATTGCTTATTGAGTTCATTCAGGAGGAGGGAGAGAGCAGTGCAAAGAGCACTGCACCTCTCAGTACATCTAATTAACAGGTTATTAAGTTGTTGCGGTTGTACTTAATGTACTGATGAAACGGCAATAAGTATATGAGAGAGTTGAGAGTTGATCAGCTGATCCTCTCTGCACTGTTCGGAACTTTTCTGTTACGATACGTTTATATCTGACCTGCTGATTTTGCTGTGAGCTGATGAGACATCCAGTTTACACTGCTGCAACTGTTTCTAAAATAGTTTGGTCTCTGCGTGAATCTTTGGTGTAAAATGGTCTTGAGGGATGGAGAGAATCAATGCCCTTTAAATTTGTGCTGTCCAGCTTCTCAGTTGTAGTAAAATACCTTCATGTTTGTGAAGTTACGCCATTAAACTACTTGATGGCATTCGCCATCTGTGACAGATCACACTGCTGAAACATATGGCCTAAGATACAGCAAGTTTCTGTTTGGCTTCAGATGGCTGTTTTAGTCATCAATGACGGCCGTCTTGTTGCTATTGTAAACATTGTTGTAAATCCATAACCAACCATTCATCATACAAGCTGTCCTACTGTAAGTTACCTGGCACTTAAACAGGGGTACTGGAAATAACTTCAATTTTCCCACTCTGATTGTTGTATGTCAATGTAAAGAGTTGATCCTCTGGGAAGCATCAATGGGCAGTCTATTAGGTTTCCATACTGTTGTTTAAAAGTGGAAATTTTGGCGTAATGGTGGACCAGATGAAAACTCAGGAAGTCAGCAGACGGATCTTCATCCAGGGATCATGAATTGCCATGCAAACTTTAATGCTCATCTTGCCACTAGGCATTGTTCTTTTGGACATGCTTCTTAGACAAACAACCACCTGGCTGAATAATCATCATCATCATCATCAGGCCCTGCTGCTACTTTAACAGGAGGAAAAGTGAGTATGTCTGCAAAGTTAATCCTGTGGTACAACACAAAGCAGCCATTGTTTTGCTTTCCTGTTCACACGTCTCTGTTGCAATCGCTATTATGTTGACCAAAGAGCAAATACCTCCCCCCCAGACTAAACCACTCCAACTCACTTTGAAATTTAATCACTGAGTTCATGTTGGGTTTAAATTCATGTCTGGAAAACAGACAACATGATGCAGCATTTTTGGATCACATTGCACATGATGTTAAACTCAAGTGTTGATTTACAGACAGAATGTAGATGTTTAACAGGAGGAGGCGTGTCAACAGCACTGAGGGCAGAATAAATCTCTCACTCAGTGTGAGATTCTCTCTCTGACAGATTCCCTCGCCACACTTCTCCTCCTTTTTCTTCTCTCCACCCCACAGCACCACAGAGGCAAGCTTTGGATCAGCTCACACAGCTACTATAAGTACTGTCAGGCCCAAAGCCCACAGCTCTGACTTCAGGTCAGTGTGTTTTCTTCTGGTGAAAGTTTTAGGTTTGGAAGTCACCATGTTTGACAGCATGGAGATGGAGAAGCAGCAGAAGCGTTACTGCATCCGTGGTAAGCATGTAGTCATCATCTGTGTGACGGTGGTGGTGTGCTCTTTGGCGGTGGGCCTTGGGGTGGGCCTCTCCAGGTCAGACACCACCACCACTCCCACCTCCACACCAGTTCCCACAACAAAGCCTAGTCAGCCGCCTCTGCCTGACAGAGGGCCTTGCACACCTTCCACTGACTCCAGTGGGGATTGGAGGGGCTTCCGCCTACCCAGCTACGTTAACCCGATCCACTACGACCTTAATCTGGAGCCGGACCTGGTTGAGGACACCTATACGGGCACTGTGAGCATCCAGGTAGAAGTCAGCAAGCCCACACGCCATCTGTGGCTCCACATCAGGGAGACGTTTGTCAGCGCCATGCCCAGGCTGAGGAGGCTGGACAGCCAGGGGGGACAGAAGGAGCTGCAAGTGAAAAGCTGTTTTGAATATAAACCTCAGGAGTATGTGGTAGTGGAGCCCACAGAGGAGCTGCCCATCACTGCCCCGGGAGAGGTGTATGAGCTCAGCCTGGACTTCCAGGGCTGGCTCAACGGCTCTGTGGTGGGATTCTACAGGGTCATCTACACTGAGAATGGGGTCACCAAGTAAGTGGTCTTTTTTGATTTGATTCTGTCATAAAATACATACACATTATACACATGCTGTTATTAACAAAATAAAATGAAGAGAAGGTGTCATGTTTCTGTACAACTGAACTGAAAAAGCAAAAATGTTTTCTCTGAAACTTAATTGCTGTTTGGTCAGTGATTTTTTTTAATGAGTAAATTAATTTTCAACAGGATGTTGGCTGAGGTTAATGGTAGGCATACAAAGCATGTGATTGTCACAGCACAGACTCAGGTACACAGCCATAGTCCCATCTGTGGTGTAAGCAAACGTTCTGACAGGTCAAAGTTAGGTGAAGATCCTAGTTTTGGTTTAGTGTAAATAGACTGGTTGTGTCAGATAGAATGAAAATAGTCAACAGAGGCTTCCTGTAAACTTAGCAAACTAATGTGACAGGTTAAAGTTGACACATTCAGGAGTGTGGTGGAAAGTTCTGTCAAACTTCTCATTCAGGGTTTTGAATGCACTCTAACGCTCAGCTCAAAATAATTCCCTAACATTCCCTTATACTTTCAGCTTTTGTAACCTACCTTAAGTAGCAGTAGAAATGGTGTGGCCTGGACAGCAGCAGAGCATTCAGCCTTAATAGTAGTGGAAAAGCCACTGGTGGGTGGGGTTGACCAATCAGAAGCAGACTACACAAAGCTTTCTATTTCTGTCTTCTCCCTCTTTCTTTCATTCTTTCTTTTACAGTAAAAACAGTTACACTTTTACAGTTGACTAGAACTCTTTTTCTAGTTCTGTTTATAGACCAAATAGATGGAGTAAACAGTACTGTCTAATCATTAACTGCTATTAAACATATTTATAAATTAATTCATTAAAACAAAAAGTGGGACCGATTCATCATTAAATTGCTTTTATAGGCAAACCTGACCTTGGAAATAATTAGGCTAATGAACCCCAAAACAAGCTCCACCTCTGCTTTCACTTCACAAGTCTTCATCAGTGGATTGGGTTTGCTTGGTTGTCATGGAGATACTACAGCTGAGTTCTGTGCAATAGAGTGGAAAGCTGCAGGAATGTGTCGTAACTTGATGTTAATTTGAGATTGCATTGTAAAAATATAAAATCCCACACTCACTAAGTTCCAATACACTGCTGCTCCTGATTTTCTGAGAGTTAATGCCAAGTGATATTTTTGTTGGCCATCCAGAATCTTTCGAGTAACAGACACTTATCAGCAGTCGGTCTCTGTGAAAGACTTTGGAGTTTACCTCCATGGTGCGCAGCTGGGCTCAGTTTGGATTCACGTCAGTTACAATGCATTCCAATGGTGACACGTGTTTATACTGCAGGGGAAAACAAAGTTCAAAGCATCCTCATTCCACCCAAATAATCCACCGCAGTCCTGACACTCAGTATATTCCACACAAGTGAAACACTACTTCATGCATACACTTTTTATGCCACAATGAAAACTTTGACATAAATATTACCACTTACCAGTAAACACTGCCCTGGGCCAGTCTGTTGGGTCTGACGTGTTTTACACATACTGACACCTATTCATACATACAAGAAATTGTCAGGGGGAAGGCTTCGGCAGGCCTTGTAAAGGGTTAACCTTTCCAGGGGGGTTTTAAAAACTACAGGAAAAAATATGGAAATTATCTGATCTGAGATCACTTTCTGCAATAACTTGCCCTCTATGCTATCACCAGGAAGATTGCTGCAACTGATCATGAGCCGACAGATGCCCGCAAGTCCTTTCCCTGCTTCGACGAACCCAACAAGAAGGCCACATACAAGATCTCCATCGTTCATAACGCGAACTACCAAGCTCTGTCCAACATGCCGCCTGAGGTAAGATTTAAGTCAACAGTGCTTAACATTAGGATCATATCAACAGTTGTCCCACTCAGTGTGCTCAGTACCAGGGCTGTGAAACAGCAAAAGTGCATTTATTCCATTTCCACAGTTTGACTAATGGAGATTGCAGTGTTAACATTTCCTATTCATCAAACACCTAACATTGCATTCACGTTTGTAGGGTTTCTTTTTTTTTAAGTTTAATTAGTTTGTTGTGAATAGATTTCAGATAGATTTACAGTATCTTGAAAACTCACATTCCCCTAATAACTAATAACTTTGAATGAGGTTTACACACAGTTATTATGTCTCCAACTGTCCTATGGGGGAGCCGTCCAGCTCTGCAGGCTGAGTGAGGTCCAGTCTGATCCAGCAGCCTTGTCCTCTGCCTCTCCAGGACAACCCTCAACCACTTCCTGGCAATAAAGTGAAGACTTCCTTCCACAAATCTGTTCCAATGAGTACCTATTTGGTGTGTTTCGCTGTGCACCAGTTTGCCTATGTGGAAAGATCTTCTGCTCGAGGAATTCCTGTGAGTGAACCATGGCGTGTGGAACTTCTATTTGCACACTGTTGGACACATTCCAAAACGCGCTCTGACAGTTGTCTCTGCTTCCACAGCTGAGAATCTACGCCCAGCCAAGTCAGTTGCAAACGGCAACGTATGCAGCTAACACAACCAAGGTCATCTTTGATTATTTTGAGGAGTATTTCAACATGCCATACTCCATCTCAAAACTGGGTATGTGTTGATAAACTCTTTTGTATTTGTGGCCAGTATGACACTGGCACACTAACCTAATCCTGTCATATACGTACTATAACTCTCTTATATGTTACTATACCATGTTCAGGAAGTGTTACAATGTTTTTAATTGATTTTCTCTGTGTTTCACCTTTGTGATGACAGTGAAATTGATTTGTTTCAAATAAGAATATCAAGTCTTAAAGTCCCAGCTCTGGAGGCTGAAGTTTTCTTCCAGGGGTTTGACTATCCCAAATGAATATCCCCAATAAATCTGGGAGGCAGTCAGACCATCCCAGTGTGGAACAGCGGACAGCAATTGGCTCATGATGCGCAGCCAGTGATTCTAATGAAGAGGCAAACAATAAAAGTGAAAGAACACATCCCTGACAAGTACACCTAGTGAATTATGCCTGTCAGAGCCATAGTAGGTTAAGATTTATAAAAAATTTTAAAGGCCTCATGCCTTAAACATTTTTCTGTAGCCCAGAGTTTATCAATAAATCCAGTCAAAGCGAGTTCTTCCATGTGTAATTTAAAACCTGTGTTAAGATATGGTGCGTTGATTTGCACGACAGAGTGGGCAAATTTTCATAGCACTAAAGCTATGCGGTACTGACTGCCCAACAAAATAAACCTTTGTCCTCTCAGCCTCTCTAAGGTTAGCCAAAGTAGCTGTAAGTCAGTAAGTAAGAGTGAACTAAAGATGAACTAAGGATTCTGGAGGATGCTTTCACTGTGCTTATAGTTACACTGCTTGGATTCAGAAAAAATGCCCCCAAAATGGAGAACTTTGGAAAAGTACACCCAGTAGATTTGAATCTTTGTGCACAAGAGGGAAATTTAGCTTGAAATGGTGATGCTGGAGTCAAGATCAAATGTTTTTTTTAAATATTGTATAAAAAACAATAGGAATTCTTTTGGAATGATGAGTGCCTGTCCCAACTTTTATGGTAGTATTGTTGTGAAGACATGCGAAGGGTGAGTGGCTATCTCATTGTGCCACCTAACACCTAATAATAATGCAGTGGTGCCATAAAGATGTGATAAATGCTCGCTGTTGTCTCACTCCAGATAAGATAGCCATCCCTGACTTTGGCACAGGCGCCATGGAGAACTGGGGCCTCATCACCTACAGGGAGACCAACCTGCTGTATGACGAGACGCAGTCTTCCTCCTACAACAAGCAGCGTGTGGCCAGTGTTATCGCCCATGAGCTGGTTCACCAGGTACCACTGTCTACTACCTAATTACTTACTCCACTTCTTTTATGCTGGGTGTATGCAATGGACATCATACTTACTCCACTTCTTTTAAGCTGGGTGTATGCAATGGACATCAGAGCTTTGAAGCTGCACGCAAGACTTCACATCACATGCAGATGACTTTTTTTTCATAATTTGTTATGCTTCAAATCTGGAAAATAATAAAATAACGAATTTACTCAAGTATTTTTAAATGCTTCACCTTCATATTGCCACTCCAGTAGAGTGGCATCTAGGTGCTGCTCCTCTTCTAAAGTATGGAGTTCAACCAAAAATTCAAGGGCCAGAGAATACAGGTGAAGTAATTAAGTTTGAAAATAGGGGAACACTGATGTAAACTTAAAACCAGAATATTTAATGAAAGTATAATACCCAATTATGGTGACAAAATTACTTTAATTGAAATATTTGTTATTGGGGAATCATTTAGGCCCTTTGGCCAAAGAAGCTCAGGTGATCAAGCTCAGGAGTTCATTATATCCAGAGAAAACTAAATGTGCATCTGTAATGTAAAACAGAGTGTTATCAGTTTCAGCTGTGTGCAGTTCAGCCACATGATGGAAAACCCAAGGGCTTTGCCAGGCATAGCTTTTTATCTTTATTTCCCACACGAGCGGTGAAACATCCAAGAAAGAGTTCAGAGTTCAGACTTGTAAACTAAATTTAAAATCCTTTATATGCTATTTTTCAGGCTTTTATGATGCATGATGCAGAAACATTTCCTTCAAAGACCTTCCTTTATAGTAAAACAGTTGATCTATTTCACTGTGATGGGCGATAAGATGATTTGAGGCACTCAATAAAGTTTTATGCACTGTTCAAAGTTACAGCAATTACGGACCTGCAGCAGTTCATTTTGCTGTGATAGACATATCATCTTTTGGTGAGAGTGCACAGGAAATCTAGTAGTAATACTATTGTTACTGTAGTTTTGCCAGTTCAATTCAAATAAGACTTAACAGTCACTCACTGCAAAGGATTTTCCACCTAATATCAAATGTGATGATTTTGTTTGACTTGATATGTTTCTATTACTTTTGGGCCCTTTGGGCTCGTTTGTGTTTTTTTTAGCTTTATCAGCTTGGTCCAGTTTCAGTTTACCAATATATGGTGCCAGACATTTTGAAAGTTTGGCTCCAGTATTGTATATTTTGTTTTTATATTGTTAATTTCTCAATTCACCAGGAGTACCTATTACATATACAGGAAACAACCTGTATGCTACCATCAAAGCTCATGACATTTGTCTTTCTCCAGTGGTTTGGGAACATTGTGACCATGGACTGGTGGGATGACCTCTGGCTTAATGAGGGCTTTGCCAGTTTCTTTGAGTACGTTGGTGTGGAGGAGGCTGAACCTGACTGGGGCATGGTGAGGTCCCCTTTGAAAGCATAACACACTATCAGTCACACTGACAGTGTAGAAGAGTTGTCTTGAGGACTTCAGTGCTCTGAAACTTGCCTTATGTCTTCCTTTCCTGTACAGCGTGACATTATGATCATCAGTGACGTGCTTCCTGTAATGGTAAATGACGCCCTCCTGTCCTCTCACCCAATCATTGTGAATGTGTCGACTCCAGCAGAGATCACCTCTGTGTTTGATGCCATCTCGTACAGCAAGGTGGGGCTCCCGGAAAACCTGACACAATTAAGTTTCAGTGCAATTTTCAGAAAACCTTCTTATAGACAAAATGTATTGCAATGTACAACAAAATGCTATTTGTTAATGAACTTGTCCAACTTGTTCCAGGGAGCATCTGTTCTCAGAATGCTGGAGGATTGGATGGGTAAAGAGAAGTTCAGAGATGGCTGTCGAGTAAGTCACACACTGTTGCAGCTGTGTAACAGATAATATAATTTGTGCTCGATAAAGTCTCGTGCATCTCAGTGGTGAAAGACTGTTTTTTTCCTCTTTCATCAGAAATACCTGAAAGACTACCATTTCAAGAATGCCAAAACAGCCAACTTCTGGGAGTCTCTTGCTAATGTATGTTTGATCTTAATCCTAGTCATCATTTATTTCTATTCGAGATTCATATCCAGCTATGAAAGGAAGGGATTAATGTTTTTGGGGTAGAGACAATGCTTCTTTGCTTTCTTTATGAATATGAGTTCAGAGGATGGATTTCATGTCCCCTGTCTGTTTGGTAAGAGTGCAGAGTCAGGATGTGGTTATCTGAGCATAAAACCAGAAAGCAGGGGGGACCACCAGCCTGGACCTGGCTACAGTTCAAAGATACACCAGCCAACACCTCACAAAGTTCAGTGATTAACACATCGTATCCTGCTGGCTCAGTCTTTTCACAGAGATACAGAAACAGAATTGTGTGGTGTTAGAAGAGTCATGAGCTGGAACTACGTCTGGAAAAAAGTGGATCCATTTGCTTAGCACTTCTGGACAGTGGGCCCAACTATAGCCTGGGTTGTTAGACATGGTCAGTGAGCATAGGTTATGGTTTTGGTCCCTGTCCAACCACCTATACTAGCTTTATTTATCCATACTAAGGGACCCACTGTCTCATAATCTGTCAGTGACAGAAAGATGCACATAGTCCCTGTGCCTGGCTGTTATTCAACCGAGAATAGTTCCAGGACATTGTCATTTTTATGTCTCCGTTGTGTATGGAGTAAAGCCAAATGTGATAAAGCATATTAATCAGTGAACTTCAGAGTTTTTTATACCTGTTTTGTTGACTAGGCTTGTTGTGGGCGAACCATGTCTTGATTCCAGAGACCTGTATCACAAAGCAAGTTCAACATTGCCAGGATATCTTTCCATGATAGGACTTCACTTAACCTAACAAATACGGTCTCCCTAAGTGGTTATACTAAGGTGGTCGTCAATTTGAGACACCCCGGAGTGTGTTCACATGAAAGGGGCGGGGTTTGCAGAAGATAACCAATCACAAACATGGACTAGTCTAGAGTGGCATATTTGACAATGGCCAAATTATATTTTATAAAATTAGGAAGACGTTAAACACATAATGCAAAGATGCAGCTGGGAAAAAGTCACTGATAGTGTGAATTTGTGAATTAGGTTTATAATATCACTGCCCCATCATCAGTGAACAAGTGGATCTGACTATAATTACATTTCGGGGTTCGTACACAGGAGTACACTTATGCTGAGGAGCTGGCCCTCTGTAACAACAATGGTCAGTCAGTGAGACTGGCAACATATGGCTCATGAAGCTGGCACAAAATTACCTGTGAGAATCTTCATCTGTCAGAAAAACCATTAGGGAAAGACAAAGGGGTTCGCTGGTCAATGAAAAGACTTGCTTTCCTATGAGACCCTCTTACAATCTGCCCACCAATATCCACATGATCCTCTATGAACATTGAGGATGCTGATTGGTCAGGTGGTGGTGTTTATATATGTGTTGATCAGTTATGTCAAACGCAACTTGTTCTGGAGCAGGTTAGGCATCCAGTATTTTACTATGGTGATCTATAAGAACCACCATTGAGACTGAAAACCTGGAGCTAAACCCAGAGCTAAACCTGGAGTTACCTCGCTGACCACAAATCTTTTTTCTTAGTTCAGGCCTCAGCTCTCTGCTTACTTCTGATACTGATAGCAATGTGAGCGTCTCACTCTCACACAGAAAATAGAAAACAGCAAATTTCCCAAGGTTTTGCTTCAAGCTATCTGTGGATTTCTCTGAACATTAGCCAGGATTCCCCTCTATGCACCCAGGTGAGTGCATTGCCAGTTGCAGAGGTAATGGACACATGGACCAATCAGATGGGTTATCCAGTGCTTGATCTGTCTGTCTCAGAGACAAATGCCAAACTGAGGCAGAAACGTTTCCTCCTGGACCCTGAAGCTGATGCCAGCCAACCCCCTTCACCTCTCAGGTAAGGGGCACATAGAAGATTGAAAACACCTTTCAACTGGACAAATCTTCAGACCTGTGTAAAGTGGATTATCACAGCATTCCTATATTTTGGCATTGCATGCAACAGCAGCTATTCTCAGTAAAAAATATCTGGTAACCCTTTGTCAACTATCTTCTCAGCACCAAAGTACAGACACAGTTAAGTTGGATTTATAATTAATATGATAAGAAATAATAATAAAGAAATTAGGAGGAATCCTGTTGTTAGTACCCATGGTGTAGATTTTAATTTATAGATGAGCATCAGCTTTAACCTGTAAATATCCCATCTATAGCACCGCATGAATTTGTTGCATATGATTTGGTTGTTGCAGGGATGAGGTTCACAGTGTCATGACTCTCTTAGTTATCTGTTATCGGAAAGAAGACTGAGTCTTTAACTTCCTTAATGTCATCTTCACTCTCAACAGATTCATAGGACAGGTATTAGAGACATGTAGGGGGAAACACAAGCAGCCAATCACAGTTCTTGCTGTCTCCATAGCTGTTTTGACACTGTTGCTCTGAAGGCAAGCTGTCAGCTATCACAGACTAGCATACAGCTAGCATAACCTTGAAGCCTTTACATGTGGTTGCCATAGGTACAGTGTGCCCCTTAATGCAGAGGTAGAAATCTAGTTTTAGAGACTAGTTGGTGAACATAGTGGGGAATTCAGCAGCTGAAGTGCCACCTCCTTTTCCATTCAGCATGGGTAATGATAGGTGTTTCTTCAGATTTAAGCAATCAAGTGACAATGTATTTTTAACATTGGCTTGAAATGATTACTATGTCAGTGCATTGCAAACTACAAGTGTGTTTATGTTGCAGGTATAAGTGGACAGTACCAGTGAAATGGCACTCTGTGAAAAGCAACAAGAATATTTTGGCTATGTTTGACAGGAGCAGCACAGGTAGCCTGCTGGTCCATTTCCTATAGCATGTAATCATCTTCATACGTGTGTTTGTGTGTGTATGAGCGTCCTTGTTCCCACACACATTGATGACTGGGTTTACTTCCAGAGCACGTCCTCAGTAACTACTCCTCCTCGGAGGACGGCCTGCTGAAGGTCAACAATGATCACGTTGGATTCTACCGAGTCAACTACGACGGCCTCACGTGGAACGCTGTCAGTCAACAACTGCAGAACAACCACATGGTAAATAAAGCCCTCCCCACCTTTTCCTGATAAGATCAGAGAGATATTAAAACTTTATTGTTGATAACTTATGAAAAACAATGACCCTAATACTGTTCACCATTGATACCTGTGCAGTGTAAAAAAAAATCTTTTTTTGTCTTTGTACTTATATACTGTACATATATATTTAAGTTACACTGAACCTACGTATAATCAATTGGATGATTGAAACTAACAGGCACTGTAACAAGTAAGCAAGTGGAAAGAAATAACTGTGGAGAACCAAGCCAAAAATCACAAATCATCACTGCCTTCAAAGACATCACTGTCATCGACATATCACTGTTCTTTCTGAAACAGGAGTTTGACGCAGCTGATCGTACAAGCTACATTGATGATGTTTTTGCACTTGCAAGGTAAGATCCCCCCCAAACATTGGGTGAGCATTCATGTTGCCAGTCATATACAGAGGCTATCAATCCTTTCATTTCATTTCACCTGTTAGGGCAGACATTGTAGATTACGGTAGTGCCTTCAATCTTACCAAGTACCTGACAAATGAGACTGACTACATAGTGTGGGACCGTGTGGCCTCCTCCATCGCCTACGTCCGAGACATGCTGTCATCCAATGCGACACTCTACAAGAAGTTTCAGGTAAGCCGAATGCTCCTCCTTCTTTCCTTACCCAGTTCAAAATTGGTCTTGTGGGTGTGTGTGCCATTGTTCCAAAAACAATAGCAGGATGGTGGTAATGGGTTCTATTTACAAACCTACAAAATCATTTATTCGTAGGGTGAGAAAGCCTACTAAGATATTTATATCCATTCTAATATATTTTTCAACATAAAGGGAAAATGATCATGGAGACACATGCCTCTTCTAATCCCAAAATGTAGGTGTTAGGGATTTGTCACACCTTATCTTCTATCCAGAAACCACAGGAAATGTTCCACTGATGTTGATTGGAGGTAGTACAGGTTACAATGGATGCCTCATGAACAGAAGTATGTCATCTGTGTAGAATGAAATCTGATGTGTTCTGGTGCGTGATGCATCTCCACTTTCTCACGCTGTATAACATTCCAGCTACAGATGCTGCCATGTTGCACTGGTGACAATGATCAGGCAGTGGTGCCGCTGTACTGGTGTCCGACCGGCCTGGAGTTGATCTTCAATCATGACACCTCTGTTTTTATAGCATCGAATAACTAATTAAAATCAAAATCAGAAAAATTAACACTTCAACACAAATTTGCATGCTAATAACTGTTATTATAATATATATAATATTATATAAATATAAAGACAGGTCTTATATTGTAAGAAAATGGATTTGGCATGCACTGGGCTTTTAAGATGCCCTCACCTTTGTTCTCTTCACTGGTCACCAGTCAGCTTTAGAGGTGACTTTTGGATCAGACGCCTTTTCTAGATCTAATCTCTCCACTCCATTATTCATCTTTTATTGCCCTCTAATCACTTCACATCAGATTGAATATAGTACAACATGAAGTGTCAGGCTATTTGTCCTCTGATTGATGGTCTCATTTGCTTAAAACATAGAGGTTATTAGCAGAACAGGGTAAAACACATTACATACTCTTCATATTATGCATTAGTGGTGCATTAGAAGCCTTAGTTCTTCTTTTCTTTTTAAAAAGATGTTGTATAGCTTCTCTGTGTTGATTAAGAACCATATCCTTGTTGCTTTTCTCTAGAAACTCTTTCGTGATCATGTGAAAGCAATTTCAACACAACTTGGATGGAAGGATGAAGGATCGCAGACAAACAGGTATGATAATGATACAAACAAGACAGAAATTCACCCATTCTTTTATCATCCAGCGTGAAATGGGTGGTTGGATGTGTTTGACAGGCTGCTGAGGGAGACCGTGCTCAGCATCGCTTGTCAGATGGGAGATCAGGAGGCTCTGGATCAAGCCTCCCATATCTTTGATCAGTGGATTGTTGGAAATCTCAGGTATCTCCACTCCACTGTCTTTTCAAAATCAACATAGACCAGACCACCTTGCCAGCAGAGGGGAGATCTGGCTACATGACATCAAGATTGCTATTTAAACCCAATTTCTATGAAAACAAGTAAAAACAACAACATGTTTCATATATATTTCCATCACTGCTGATCTGACATTCAACTTTCTTTGACTTTTTGACCTGCAGCAGTGTGGCAGTGAACCTGAGGCTGCTGGTCTATCGATATGGCATGAAGAATTCTGGGACCGATGCGAAGTGGAACACGATGTTCCAGAGGTACAAAAATACAACTTTGGCTCAAGAGAAGGACAAGCTTCTGTATGGACTGGCTTCTGTGGAGAACGTGAATCTCCTGTTCAGGTATGTAAAACATTTCTCCTTTTACATAATGACTGACCTGATAAGCTAACAAAAGTTTAATTACATAATTTTAGCCACAATGAAATTCCATATTCCATATTGGACATGGAGTGGACATGGAGTGTTTTTATCTGGTGTCCTGCAACATTAGGTGTTACTTCTCAGTAACCCCCCAAACATTATTAGCTTTAACTGTAGATGGCTATGGGGCTTGGCTTCACTTTTAAGCAACATTTGGCTAAATCACTCAGTGGCCCTTTAAAATTTAAGTAAATTAAAAGAAAAGTACTCACTGAGATCAAATGAAAATATGAGCACTCACACAATCAGACAAGCCAACAGTTTTGCAATCTCACCTTCCATCTTATTTGGACATGACACTGGGTATGCCAACACCTAAGCTTGAACACACATCTCTGTCTGACAGGCTCCTGGAAGCTACCAAGGATGAAAGTGTGATAAGGAGTCAGGATCTGTTCACTGTGGTGCGATACGTGTCCTACAACCCACTGGGACAGAGCATGGCCTGGGACTGGACCACTCTGAACTGGGACTATCTGGTCAACAGGTCAGTGCAACAAGGCAACAACCACAGCTGGCAGCTGACAGACAGACATGCATCAAAATATACTGGACTTTTACACTGCATGAGTTCCTTTTTGGCTGTATAACCTATAAAAGTATTCACCCTTTTTATTACTTTTCATAAATGGAATTATGGTCAATATAATTTGGCTTTTTTGACAAGAATTTACATAAAAACTTATTTAATGTCGAAGTCAGAACAGATAATTCAGAACTGATTCTACAAAGTAATGACAGGTAATTTTAAATCTATAGTGTTTATTTTCATAGGCACATTATTTTGTGTACTTCCATACTTACACACTATCTTGAATGCATATGTACATTCACAACGAGAACTGTGGCAGTGTGCAGTGCACTCCGCAAGCTGTAACACCTGGGTTATGCGGGAAGATGGTGGCTGAGGACGCAGGACACGTGGTCTGCTCCATCATTTCCATGTCATGTAAAACAGGGGCACAATAAAATAGAAAAAAAATAGAAGCTCTTCCTGTGGAAAAAACAACTCAGAGATCCTCTTTAAAATACAGGGATGTCACACCAGACAGGACTTAAATTGGTGTAAACATTAACATTTATGTTTGTGATGCTTTATCAGCTCATAAAGATGAAAGCAGTTCTTATAACATAAGCCCAAACAAGGACGTTGTGGTGGATCAGAAAGGGCAGAATGCTGGGCGATGCCTTATCAACTGTGTTGCTCTATGCATTTAGATAAAGCCATTTCCTTGTGTGAAATATTTCTTTAAAGGGACCACAATTAAGAATTTAGGTTTAAAACATCAGGAATTACCTCAAAATCAGAATGTGAAGAAATAATAGTTTGGATGATACATCAAAGATGTATCATCTTAGATTGCTAACCAGCTAGCTCCAGCCACCCTGTCCTCTGACATCACATGCACCTCAAAAGGTGACAGTGAGTCACTGTAGCATCCACTTTGTCCTGAGTCCACAAGCGCAGGTACTGATGCTGCCACTTGCCCTCTGCCTCGACTTCTTCAGCCTTCAACGACTCATCCTCGACTCATGCCACCGCCACATCTTCCCCCTCTCTCTGATTGGGTAGACTGGGTGTGGAGTCACCATCGTCAGTCTGTCAGTCACTGATGGAATCAAGCTCACATAAGAGCGAGGGTTGTGATTAACACAAAAAGTGATGGGAAATCTTATCAGTGCATGTACTTATTCATTTATACTTATGTCTTTTTTTGTTCACTCTCACTTGTGCACATCCCTAGTGATGGGTACACAGACAGTGCTGGTAAAGACCGCTCACGAAACCACTAGGATTTGACCCAGTGTGACTGTGGCATATGGAGAGAGGGGGATTGTGGTGGTAGGGGGAAAAGCGTGCATGTCCTTGTTTATTAGGACATAAGGCGGACAGCTTTCTGTAATATGCTTTACCTTATTGGTTTGGAATATTTTAACAGTTGGCTGTTCTTCCCCTTAAAAGATCGAGGTTATGGTTGCAAACCAAAGTCCACGACTTAACAGTCTGTGTAGCTGCTGTACCCAAAACTGTGTTTCACACACACAAAAACACAAAGTGTGTTGTGGTGTAAAGAAATGCTGTTGGTTTATCAAAAAAACGTTCACAACACACCGAACTTCAGAAAGCCCTTTCATTTTTTGCCTTCAGTCAAAGACACCTTAAAAACTTGTTTTTGATAGAATTTTTGTGCTCAAGGTAACAATTTTTATTTTTGCCAGGTACACCATCAATGACAGGAACCTTGGTCGCCTGCTTAATCAAATCAGCACCACCTACAACACAGAGCTTCAGCTATGGAAGGTTAGCACTGTTGTTATTATTGTTCCTTAAGGCAAGACTCTCAAGAAATTAACTCCATGTTTCTCTTTTATCAGGAGACTGACTGTGTGTTTTTGTAATTAAGCCAATAACGCACACTTTATACGAGAGAGCTGTTCACTTGTTGAATGTGAAAGAAATTAAAGTTAAAATTATGAGAAGGGCTTTAGGTAAAATTGTATTTATCTGATATAACTGAATAATCAGGATGGGACTGAATCAAATTGAAATTAATCAATTCAGGACTTTGAAATTAGATCAAAACATCAGATCAGTGCTGATTTGTGGCTTGTATTCCAGTCATGAGGAGATTTCAAGGCAGGAAAGTGAATCAAAACATCTCTGTTGTTCATCTATATGCTATATTCTAGATCTAGTTCTGGATTCTGAAACACGATCATGTAATAATTTTGGCTGAATGTTCGGCCTGTGTTTCCTTTGCTGTCAACTGCCTCAAAGTCACTCAAAAATTGTGTTGCACTTTGGAGGAAACTATTGCACTGATATATGAGGAAGAGGGTTACAGTAATACAAAGGGGTTGAGTCAGATGTTGCTATGAACAATTTGATACTTTTCCCCTATTACCATTGGAATCCACTGTAACCACCATGAATCCAATCTTGCAAAAGCCCCTGTAAATCTCCTTTCAAGGCTGGAAGTAATGAAAGGAACCTCTGGATGGAGTATTATTTAGTGCTGGCCACCAGGGGGATTCACTGTGGCGTCACAAAAAGTAGAGTTTGGCACTTTGCGTTCTGGTCTGTGGTGACATGTTTTTCCATGCTGATCTCGTAGATGGAGCATTTCTTCAGTCTAACATCCGATTCTGGCGCTGGTAAGATGCCCAGGCAGCAGGCGCTGGAGACGGTGAGGAACAACATTGCGTGGATCAGGAGGAACGGGGATGAGATCAGAGTGTGGCTGGAGAACAACGTGGCCCAAGACAGCACCAATGTAACACTGTGACTGTATCACAGGCTACTGTATGGCCTTTAACCATTCAGTACATTCAGAGTGAGTGTGGGTTGAGATTGTGTTTGTGTTATGCTTTTTGGCTACTTAATGTAAATGAACTGTGGTAGTTCCTGACAACCAGACACACCACTGTCTTCCTGCAGTTCAGCACCACTGATGTTCTCCCATCAGGAAGGAATCAGCTTCAGGAATCACTTTTTATTTATCACTGAAGCCCTGAAATCATTAGTTTTACTGCCAATCATTTCTTGTCACCAGAGTTATATTTAAACTGCTGCTTGTCTTCTGTACATGAGTCATTTACAATTTCTTCAATGTTTTTTTATAACTTGAATTTAGATAAATTCTGAATGTTTTGCTTATTTTTTTCTGACAAGTCACAAATGCAGATATTTGTATGATACACTCTTTTTAAATTGAATTTAAATCACGGGTGTTGGAATCCTCATGATCACAGGGCCTGTGGCTTCCATCATGGTATTTTTGGCCCAGTGAATGCAGCTATGATAGTCAGGCCTGCCTATGTTAAATGATGTTGCATTCTTTGTAATCCCACCTTGTTCCTGTGCACTCACAAAAAAATACTTATCTTAATTTGCTGGTGGCAAAGAAATAATTTTTTTTTACTAAAATTACTTTTTTTCCATCATTACCTTTGTTCATGTTAGTTAGTATTAGTGGAATAATATTTACTTGTGTGGTGTACTTAAGTTAAATTCTGAGATAATTATAACTGATTTCAGAATTATAATTATTAGTAAGGATTTCATGTTTTTACTCTTCCTTGTCAGAATAAATGTTGAATGCCACCAAAGAAATTCATGCTTAGAGCTTTTTCATTGTAAACACAATGCTAGAACTCACTGTTAAATATGCAGACAAGGAGTTTGCATACAAAACTGTATGATCAGTTTGTAAAATACGATTGCTTTAAGATGCCCAAGTGATCAAACACATTGCGACCTTGAGTTGACGCTTCCACCTTCAGGTCAAAGCTGATTCACTTGAGGGCTCTTTTTTCCTGGTACAGAATCTGGCACTTCTATACCAACACAGAGCTCAGGAGAACAAGGAATAATAATGTTTCTTACTGTTGCTTGGGCCTGACAAGCAGCTGAAGAATGCAGTCCACAACACAAACGGTGTCTACAGTGTCAGAGCAAGTGGAATTTACACAGTAAACACCACAATGTGTGACAGTATGACATGTAATAGTTAAAAAGATCATTTAAATATTTTAGGAGAAGTTAAAATATATATTTGTGAAGGTATTAAGTTATTCAATACAAATGAGCAAATGACTATTCCCCCTGTTTAAAGGCACAACAAATGCACAACTATAGCTATTATAGACAGAGAAACAGACAGTGAATCATGTTATTTCATCATAGCAATCTTCCATACATGTTTTTAATGCCAGGGTATATTAATGTGATATGGGCAGTTTAATCTCACTGGGTCAATGGTTGTTGGGAAGTTGCCATGGGAACCTGGGTATTGATAGTGATTTGCTGCCGAGTTTGACACCGGATCATCCCTATGATGGCTCTTCTGAACCTGAGGGAAGACATCATTTATGTCCATGAATGCAACATCACCGGAACTTTAGAATAATGCATAATCAGAAGCATATTAAAAACATATTCACACATTAACTGTTTTTTTTTTTAAAAAGAAAGACAAACACTCACTTTTTGTTGGCAACAACATAAATGCAGGGGTTGTAAAACGTGGAGGACTTGGCGAAGAGTGGAGCGATGATAGCCATCGAGGCAGGTATGGTTCTGGGGTCCCCAAACGATGCCCAGAGGCACACCATGGAGTAGGGAGACCAGGCCACCAGGAACATGACAATCATCACGATGGACATCTGCTTGCCACAAACACACATGAAAAGGGCACAATGCTACATGCAGAAAGTTCTGATAGTTAGAGGCAATAAATCGCCAATGTGGACAGCTTGTCTGAACGTAAAGCTTCATGCCTAGAAGCCACTCTAAGTGGCACAGTACCTCAGTGACAGCATAGTAGCAGAAAGAGTGAGCCTGAGAATGACTCAGGTGGTTTCACCTTGGTCACGTCCATCTGATCGGACCAGTCGACGTTGATGCTGCCCAGGCAGTTGCTGGCTTTGTATCTCTTCACAGTGGCTGACACGTTGTAGTAGCAGTAAAACATGACAGACAGAGGAACCACAAAGTTCACAGCTATCACTGCCATTGTGTAAGAGATGAACGAGCTGTGGAGGAAAAGCAGAGTTAGTATCTGCTCTCAAAGTAATACTATCACATTGTGAGTCATATCTGGAGAAATGTATGAAGATTTGAAATGAGAAAAAATTGGAACAAACACAAAAATTGGAAAAAACACGATCGTAATGCTCTCAAGACAAAATATTATTATTGATAAAATAACATTAATAAAAAAGTAATATTTACTACATGCCAGGAGCATATATTTCCACAAATGTTATATATGGAAGGTGTAAAGTACATGATCCAGATCTTGTTCAGCCTTAGTAGAGGTCTGTGTTACATTTCCTGAGTAGTTTTCTGAAGCAACATGTCTCATGTCTTATGTCAAATACTCATATAATAACATTGGCATCATTGATGAACACTAACGCATCATTCTGCCTCCAGTTGATGGTGCATGTAGCTCCAGTGGGGTCAGGGGCATAACCAGCCCAGCCCACTACAGGCATGGAGGACCAGAACACAGCATTCAGCCATGCTGCCAGGATGAGAAAGTTGTAAGATCGCACCGTCATTTTCTGTCCTGAGGAGAGACGTGACAGTCACAATGAAGATCAGCAAAGTCAGTAAACTCTAAAGTAGATTCTGCTGTCATTTCAGTGTTTTTTTCTTTCTTCTTTAAATTTTTTTTTGGTTGATGTTTGAATTAATTACCATTTGCCATTTAACATCACCTAAGCAGATTTGTGTTCTACAAAGGGTTAAAATTGTGCTGTTTGACAAAACTGGAACAAAAGGAACTTCAAGGAAAGGAACTCTCCATATCCATAAAATTATGTTATTCCAATAGAAACATGGAGACGTTTCATGTCAGTCTACCTATTACAATGAATATTAGGTGATAGATTTCTAACCCTAACCCTAAAACAGTTTCCATAAAAACTAAACAGTATTAGCTTCATGAAAGGAGGAGTTATTGCAGGACTGATGGATTTGTTTGCAGTTTGTTTTGTACCTAACAAACTGTCAAATGAGCTCTGTACTCTAGTCAGTTTATTAATGTATGCACACATGGAGAGCAGAGGAGCAGTAAGCACATACCTATGTCCGGTCTGCAGATTGTGAGATAGCGGTCGATGGCCACCACAGTCAACAGGCCAATGCTGGCCATGCCAAAGAAGATGTTGAGAGCTGCATAGACCTGGGGACAAAAATCAATGAAATTCAAACCTTTTTAATAGTTCACGATAATCTTCTGCTCTGATATTGCCTTGAAGTTTATTTGCTAAAACTATTTGAATGTTTGTGTCACACAGTCAAAATGTGTTCAAATTCAAATATCCTACTTCTGTTTAGCAATTTATATTCAGTAAGTGCACATATGGGCAAATTATCAAAGATCCTCCATTTATATAGCGTTTTTCTTGTCTTATCAAAAACTCAAAGCACCTTTACATTACAAGCCACATTCACCCATTCACACACATTGTGTTTCTACACTTTATCGTTTTTATAACACACACAGTCACTCATTGATGATACATCGGAGGCAAATTGGGGATCAGTGTCTTGCCCAAGGACACTTGGACATGTAGAGTGGAGGAGCTGGGAATCAAACCATTGAATCTTCTGATTGGTGGGTGAATCTCTTTACCTCCTTGGCAACAGCCACCCTGTATGTGTCACTTTAATACATTTTAGACTGCTGTAGTTAAGTCATTTGTGTAACATTTGTAGACATAGTAACAAACATGAACACCTGTAATTTTTGGTATTTGTTGAATGCTTGGGTTTGCTGGGCTGCCAGCTCTCCTTCTCACTGTAGATTAGTATCACATGGGTTAGTGTGCAGTACCAAGGACTGAGGAAAAATCCCATAATCTGCTAAATTAATCTCAGCAAGTATTCTGCTGCAGTGCAGCAGCTGAAGTGAACGTGCGTCATTCTACTCACAGGTTTAGTCTCACGGTGAGCTCAGAATAAGTCGTGGTAGTTAGTTTTTAGAAAAGGTTTTTGAAAATATTATGAGATGGAAATCTATGAGGTGTGGGTAACTTCTGACTGGGTCTGATGAAGAACTGCTATATTTACAATACAGTATATTGGGCAGGGCAGGGATGTGATGCATTTTGAGCCATCAAAACAAAACATTTTAAACTGCAAACCTATTATCAAGGCAATGTTCTGTGTACCTGGACAAGAATGTTTTCTTTCTTTTTCTTGATAGTAACATATGGACTAGTTGTGATTAAGGCAACTAAGGTGAGGGAAAGATTTTGGTCTGGTTTAAAGCATTATTTGTATAGTGTATTTACACTGAACCCACACCCCCATCTTTCACTAACCTTAACTGACCTGAAGTGTTTGTCTCAACCTGACCACAGACAGAAGCTGGGAGGTGAACCCTGGAATATGAATGCTGTGCTTTTTTAAAAAACAACCCCCCCGAAAAAACATTTCTGGTTCAAATACATTAGTTTGAAAAGTTGTGCTGACTGTCAGGAAAAAAAGTCAAATTTGTTTCCATGTGCACTACATGGATAGATTAATTTTAACACCCAGGCAGCCATATTACAGATGGCAACATGCAGATGGCTTAGTGCAACTTCACTTTACACCACGGCCTGAACGATGGTTCAGTGTCAAGCCTTACAAGGGCAATGATCTCATTTTATGTCTTTTTTTAATGAAAACTACCTCATATTCTATTTGTAATGTTGAAACAGTTGAAAGGGTCCATGGAATCAAGCAAAATGTTTTCACAGTAAAAAGGTCTTTAAATGCTATGTAGGCATTGTACAATGTAAGTGCATGATGGGACCATAAGCTCCAGAAGGTCATATCAAAACAAAAGAGAAAAGGAAATTGAACAGAACAAAAGACAACACTGACTGATGGAGGGTGCACAGCCCCTCATTGTAGCACTATATTAAAATCATTTTACATTACTCAGTGTATATATAGTTTGTTCTATCAGTGAGATAATGCACATGTTAAGTTAATTTTATTTATACAGCCCAATATCACAAATCACAAAACTGCCTCAAGGGGAAGACACACAATAGATGTTGTGTGTACAGAGTGAAATCCCTGTTGAAGGCACCTACATTCCACCCACCTGACAACCAGTGTAGCCAAATTTCCAGCTGCCGTGAATGTCTGACGCAGCAGACATGGGGTAGCCGATACCAGCCACTCCAATGTCAGTAAAAGCCAGGTTGATTATGATGAAGTTGGTGGCAGTGCGGAGCTCCTTGAATTTCACAAACATGAGCAGCACCACAATGTTGCTTGCTAAGCTGATGACACCTGAGAAGAGGAGAGAAGATGTGAAGTCAGTGAATGCCAGACTGTGGGCAGTAGAAATCCTGCAGCAGCCAGTCCTGAATTGGTTCCAAACATAGGTCACAGTGGATAAGGAGTTAAGAAAACACAGTAGTGTTTTAGTTTCATCTGATGGTCTCTGGGTCAGCAACTTCGTAAATCAACAATACACCAATCCTAGCCATGTCTATGGCATTATATGGCATTTTACAGTTATTAACAGACCACATTCTGTTCCTAACCCAAACAACAAAGACTGGCATTTTCACACCATGCATCATCCAACCTACAGTATATTACTTTAAGGGAAACTGCTTTGGCTTCAAATCACTGCATTGCAGCTTTTTGACTCAGTGGAAGAACCAGAACTGAAAAACAGGGTTGACTTTCTTTCATCTGTTGCTTTGTGTTTCACTGTCCTGTTCCCATAAGAGGACTGCAAAGAAGCTATTGTAAAGATATTGGGAAGGTAACCAGACCCGAGGCAGCAGAAATTGAGCATTAAACACATTTTCAAATCAGCCAGCCTCACAAAACATCCACTGTGATACAATGCTAAGATTATTTACTATTTAATTATTCAATTACTACGATTCCAAATGTATTTTCAACGATGTGAGCAAGAGAAACTAAAGTCCATTTACCTCTTAAATCAGTGCAAATCAAACCAACCCATTTACATTAACTGGCTACATAATAACTTGATAACCACAGCTGCATGACCGGTCTGACACATGTAAACAAATATACTGTTTATGAGTATACAATGCAACAACAGTGGTAGGTCTTTCTCCTTTAAATTACATGTATATATTCTAATTTGCAGCTGCAGCCGTTTAAGAAACATATTGTATTAGTTTTATCAATAAAAGCATTTTTTTTAAAAAAACAGTCCTGAATATATCTGTGCATGTTCACTACTGATGTATTTCATTTGTTTTCCCACAGTGTCCACCTAATACACTGTTGCACTCTCCTTCTACAGTGAGAAGGAGTAGCCAAGCAAACCCAAGCTTTCATCTGACAGGCTATAACCAAACTTTACAGGTGTACATGTTTTGTTACTATGTCTTTGAATGCTAGAGAAATGACATAACAACTACAGCAGCCTAAAATATATTAAAGGGACAGTTAGTCAGGATTATTTTAAGTGGAGTTGTATGAGGTAGCCATCTATAGTCATTATTGATGTGTGATATTGCCTTGTCAATCTGAGTTTTTAACTCGTTACTTTATTCTAAATGTAACCATTGCCAGTCATCCAGCCATAGACAGGACACTGGACATAAGTACACTTAATATCCCACTATATGTGCTTACTACCTCCATATAATTTCTATGCATTACAATTAAAACTTGGTGGATGGGGGAAAAGGGCTGTGTGTGTGTGTGTGTGTGTGTGTGTTTGTTAATGAAAGGGGGCTGGTGAGGCAGTGGAACCTGGTAGCTATTGACTGAGGAATGCAGTAGTGAGTTTTGATGAAAATCACCTAAATGGTTTAGTTTCCTCATAGTTTAAAATGTGGGAACCATGCAGAAGGATTTTTAAACAATGATTGAATGCACACTCATAAATGCCAGAGACCCCCCAAAAGTTACATTATTTGATAGTAGTTTCTTCAGAAAACAGAAAGATGAGCATTCACATTGAAGCAGAACAATGCCCACAGCATTTGTCACAATGATACCTAATTTATAACGCCATTGGCTGTCTTGTGTTTTTTTTTACCTGCAGTAATGAGATATCCAGCCACTATGTTGTGCTCCAGTTGGGTAAAGGCACTTTTCCCCCCGTAAGGTGCAACATCTGAAATATTAACTCCAGAATCCGTCCCCATTTTCTGAGTTGTTAGGAAAAAAAGAGAAGTAATTGAAGGCGCAATTTCCCTACAAACAGTCTTGGAATGAAAATTACAGAGGTAGTAAAAAAACAAAAGATCTGAAAAATAGAGATATGGAGAGTAAGTATTGCAAAATGCTGCTTCTATCTAAAATCTGTAGAGGACTGTGGAGAGGTGGGGGCTAAACATGAAGGGGTGGGCTGAAGGGGATTATGACATACCACCACTCCTCTGCTCCTAGTTAGCAGTACACGGGCATCGGGACTGCACCAGTCAGGATTACTCCTCACGTGTGGAGCTGCCTGCAGGCTGGCCTCTGGCCAGTGAGCTGTGACATTACCAAACCGATGTTGTGTTACTGCCCAGCTGAAGACTGTTCACTTCACACTGTGGGCAACAACAATGCTGGATTACCAGCTGTGTGTTTGCCTAAATAGAAACTGTAATGGAAGGGTCTTGAGATGCTTGCATTTTTTAAATATAACCTACAGGCCTATTTTATAGAGGAGATTTATGTCAAAAACTGGTATGAAAGGGTAATTATACATCAAAAAAGTTTATCAAACTTAAAAAGCCAACAGCCTAATGGTGCAGTACCAGTCAAAATTCTGGATGATTTTTTTGATTTTGATCTAAAACATTTCAATCAAAGTAAATATATATGGATAATATCAGTTGGAATATTTATCTATATAAGATGATGTCTATTCTTAGATTAATAAAATCTGTAGGAGTTTACACGGGGGGGGGGTGGGGGGGCTAATGCTCATGTTTTTGGTAGGTTTTGGTTACTGTAGTAGTAGCGGAGATAAAAGATGGGGTCCTTTTGGGACTTATTTACTAGATAAGATGAGATTACATCTCAACTACTAGTTATGTGACCCAATTTCTCTTTCAAGAGTTTGAGGATGAAGATCCTACACTTCTCAGAACGTTTGCTCATGTTAAATTAATCCTACAGGCAGAGATTGGAATCCCATTTAAAATCCACTACTGGACTGCATTACTCCACAACCTGCTTAAGAGTGAGTGATACTGCAGAGTTTCATCAATAATGCCTACATCTAAACTGACAAAATGCATTTTCAGAGATGCTCCAATGATATGATGAAATAGTAATGGATAGATTTCTGGTTGATGTCTGGAAAATCAGAAAAAAACAAGGAATGAATATTATCTTTGAGCTCTCTGTAATGAATAAATCTAGATTAGCCTGTACAGTGAAAGGAAAGAAACAAAACACAGCAAAGAGTCACTGGACATTACACTAAATGCTTTTAGGCAACTATCTATCTATCTACTATCTATCTATCTATCTATCTATCTATCTATCTATCTATCTACATTATTTAGTGGAATTCATCAAATAAGTGATCAGAAGACATAACTGAGAGTGCAGTCTAAAAAAATAGTATATCTAAATTAAACAATAATAAATCAGCTGGACGTGATGAGAGACTTCTATGAAGAACACATTTCAGACTGTTGAAATACATCGACGAGCCCAGGCACGCCCCCTCCGGGACAGCAGGTGGCACTGTGCGCCTCGCACAGGAAACGGGACCTGTTTGCATCGAAGCACTTCCGCTTCACGCCATACCAGCTCCTCTCAACCGAGAAGACATCTCTTCACCGCAGCACGTAAACATGACGGGGTTCCTGAGGATCTTCGCCCGCTCCGCCGCTCCCGCCCTGCGGCGACACACCATCACCCAGAGGGCAAACATCTACTCCAAAACGGCCAAGGAGAAGTTTGGACCCGTGGTAAGTCTGCTGTTAGCGCTGACCCGCCGGCTAGCTAGCAGCTAACGTCTGAGGTGTCCTTGGCTGATGAGGTCACAGTAGTTAACAGTGAAACCAGCGTGTCTCATTCACCCAGCTAACTGTAAGTGTCCTGGGAAGTCTTATTAGTTTTCATGTTGATAGCTGTACATACTTCGCCACACGGGCCCAGGTTTCACTGAAACGCTGTGTAACACTTCCTAAATGTGTTGACGCCATTTTCAGGGACGCTTACACAAACATGAGAGAAAATAACACTCTTTCACTCAGTCTTTCTGAGTGGCTCCTTACGATGTCACTGATACATGGACATCCGTGGGTACACACAGATGTCTTACACTTCCTTTTAGTTTCCAGGTCAGCTTAGCGAAGACCAATGCTTATCTAACAAGCCAACGGTCCTGCCGCCCGTTTTTTTGTCGAAAGTGAATTTGAGAGCTGTTGACTCCATCCACAGGCTGTGTATTTTTGTGCCTGTTTGCCTGTAAGACGTGTGTAATGTGTTTTGTTAGCAGAGAAGCTGCAGCATCTTGATTAGTGGTGTATCAGATCAGACAGTGGGCGGCTTTTTGACATGGGAATGCTGAGGTAGCACCTCCCCACAGTGGCCGGCTGGTTTTAAATTGTTTGCTGATACAAAAATACATTTAAAAGTGATTTCTCTAACCTTGAATTTTAAGTTTTGAGTCAAATGTTTGAGTAACAATGCTAATAGTCATGTTCAGGGAAAGGGTTATTATGACACACACATTATGACTCATTTTAATGGTCACTGTGGTGCTGTTGAGCTGTACTAGGTTCTACTGAGAGGTGCTCCTGATGGTTTGTCAGTCCTATTTATAAGAATTGTGGTTGACAAATACAAGGCGTAACCTCTCAGCATATCCAAGTCTAAAGATGAACATTTTAATCTGCAGGAAATGGGATTTATTGCAGTCCTATTGTATTATACTGTATACATTTTAACTTGCATGTGAATCCTTTTGAATTTGTGGTCCAGTATTTTCTGATTTGATCAATCTGACCGGTTTTTATTAATCTCACAACACAGCAGTGAAGTTGAAATGAGATCCCAGTCAGATGATTGAATAAAATATTGAACTGCTAATGACATAATGTTCTGAACAGGCACTGCACCAGTCTGATCTTGTTTTATGTGGGATTGAAGCCACTGATTGGCTGCCAGATGACTGGACACTCTTGTTTGTCTGTCCAGGAAACTGTCATTGGGCTCGGCATGTTCTCCCTCGCCATCCTGGGACCATCCGGATGGATCCTGGCCCACCTCGAGGACTACAAGAAGAGAGAGTAAACTGGACATTTTAACAGTTTGATACCTGGTGTATCCAGCCTACTGTCTCCAGTCACCACCTGGGACCATAAACTCTAGTATGCTCACTACAGTTTACCGCCACTCTTCTACCTCTCCGGCATTTCCAGACACCAACCAACCGACCGTTCCCAAAACACGGACTCCGATGCATCAATAATGTTATTGTACATCTTCCCTCAAAGGAGTATGTTACAAGATTAAATTTTAAACAAAACCATGTTGCTCATTGCCTGTGTATTTTATCTCCTGTGGACTGGGCTTTTAGAATCTGCAGGCTGTCAGAAAAGTCACTCATCAGTAGTGGTGAAAGGAGGTCCTTTACTTGAATAAAAGCAGCAGTGGCACAAAACATGAAAAAAAAATCCATTACAAGTTAGAGTCCCCACAAAATCCACTGCACAGAATGTTACCAGCAAATTGCAAGTATCAGAAGTAATCACTGTCTGTCCTGCGGGGTTCTAGTGTTGTTACTGGTCATGGTGCAGTAGTTACATCATATAAACTTCTGTTTACTCTGCAAAAAGTATCAATTCCAAGTCAACATTCAAGTCTAATATAACACAAAATAGAACCTCAGATTCAACTGAGGTCCACCAAGTACCTGTACTTTGAGACTTTCCACGGCTGTTTATTGGCACATGATAAATCATGTATGTAAAGATCCTAAACTACAATGTGGTGTCATCTTTGGATCAGCTTCCTATCTTTTAGTTGGGCTGCACAACTGTACTTGGAGATGAAATAAATTCGTTAATGTTGTGTTTTTTAATACCTCCAGGTTGGCCATATGGACAAATTATTTTGATCTAAGCGTTTGTTTGTTATATTGACTAAAAATGATCGCAAATAACATAAAAAGCCCTGACTATGGGCTGAGAGTGCCCCAGTGCGTGGTGGTCCACTACCTTCCTACATTCAATGAAACCTCAGTTTAATGCAAATAAATACACAATCAAATAATAATGATATTATTATTACAATTATAATTCATTTGCTTATAAATGTATTTCTTTTTAGTACATTATTTCTGCTTATACGGACATCCAAACTTTTCAAATCACCTGACCGGTAGTTGATCATGTGACAGGACACAAGTCTTGCAACACCTGACTTCTTCGCTGACAAACCGAGTATTTTATAGCAGGTAAACCCCCAAACACATTCTGTTTAAGTTCCGTCGGTCATGTTACCAGAGAGTCTGTAGTTCCAGTTTACCTGCGTGAAACCTTTCAGTGCGTTCAACCAAACTCTGAAGAATTTCGCTCCTGTTGGAGTCGGCTCGCTTGCTAACGTTAGCCACTTCCTCGCCAAACTCAATAGAAACATCGTGCAGTTAACCAGAGTCCTGCTTGTGGGTAATGCTTGCTGCTGCGGACTATCTGTCTCTACCTGAACCGTAGTTAACAGCCGATCATTTTGAAGCAAAGCTGCATTCGAGAAGATGTATTAAATAAAGGATGCTTCTTAAGCTAACGGCTTCGATAAGCGGCCAACAAACACACTCAGAGTTTTTGGATGGAGTTTGGCGTTGTGTTGTCTCCCATAGCCACTGTATTTCCATCCGAACACAAATGCGCCGGTAAAAGTCTCATGATTGTCACCGTGTTTCAAACTGTTACCGTGTTGACAGTATTGTTGTTTGTGTATGTCGAAAGCCGACACGATGAGGCTGGTCATTCTGGACGACTATGACCTGGCCAGTGAGTGGGCAGCAAAATACATCCGCAACAGAATCATCCAGTTCAAGCCGTGTGCGCAGAGATACTTCACTCTGGGCCTGCCCACAGGTGAGCCCGCTCACACACACAGCCCTGATCTCTGGCCCCTTCCCGAGGTCCAGCTGTACAGTGTTCTACAATCCAACACAGCATCTCTACAAAGCTCATCATTCTACTCATGTATATCACTGAGCTCACAGCGTGTGCTGATGTTGTTCTGACAGGTGTTCCCAATATTCTGCTCCTCTCATGATTATAAATAGGGTGGCAAAATATTAGAAACAGCTCTCAGTATAATGCAGCCCAGCAGCCTCTCTGACACTGTACTGGGTCACATTAGACTGTACAAGTGGATCTAATGAAGTGGCCAGTGATTGTAGCTCTGCAATGTTAGGGGGATGACGTAAAATGCATGAACTTGCCTCCTTTCTTTCAGGGAGCACTCCTTACGGTTGTTACCAAAAGTTAATTGAATACTACAGAAGTGGAGATGTTTCATTCAAATATGTGAAAACCTTCAACATGGACGAATATGTAGGTGAGTTAAAGTTTGGTACAGTATGTCAGTCATATGAGCTTCCTTGTACCCGTGCAGATGTTTACACAAAGTGGACAGGTCTGTTTCTTTTGGACATTTCTTCACCAACATTGGTTGTGCAAGGAGAATTTTATTTTTCAGGTTCAGATTCTCCAAATAGAACAAAAACTCTGCTCTCTTCTTGAGGCAGGATTCACGCCACTACAGCCATTTGGTAAAAAAGAAAATTGACCCTGTTGTTCTCCAGGTCTACCACGTGCTCACCCAGAGAGCTACCACTCCTACATGTGGAACAACTTCTTCAAGCACGTTGACATCGATCCAGCCAACGCTCACATCCTGGACGGAAACGCAGAGGACCTGGAGGCAGAGTGCCAGGCCTTCGAGCAAAAGATCGCAGAGGCTGGTGGGATTGAGTTGTTTGTAGGAGGTCAGACACTTTGCCATATCTCAGCAGTGGAACAGCCCATTGTAAACATAGAGAGGGTGGTTTAATCTCTTTATTCTTTTTTGTTTGGTTCCTTCTCATTGTCGTCCTGTAGGCATTGGCCCTGATGGTCACATTGCGTTCAACGAACCAGGCTCCAGCCTCGTTTCCAGGACCAGAGTGAAAACCCTAGCCAAGGACACCATTGTGGCCAATGCTCGTTTCTTTGGTAACGACCTCTCCAAGGTTCCCACCATGGCTCTCACTGTGGGCGTGGGAACTGTCATGGACGCCAAGGAGGTTAGCTTGTCCTTTTATTTTTCAATTTTAGAAGGTTCTTTATTATATAAGTGCTTTTTTGGTACATACCTTAAAACTCTGTTGGTTTTAATAGGAGCAGATATTTGAAGTAGTAGTTGTATGTTTGAGTAGCAAGTTGTACATTGGAATGGCTTCCTCTGCTGGACTCACTCAGTTATTAAGCTGCTTGCAGGTCATCAGAATCACACAGATGAACCTTCTGTACACTGTGGTAAATCATTGGTTCGTTGCAAAATAAACATACATTGATCATATTTACTAGTGCCTCTTAAAAAACTTGAATATGGTGAAAAAGCTCAGTATTTCCCATGAGTTATTTAAGAATTGTTGAATCAGTAATTCCTGGTAAAGGAGCCCCAACCAAGTACTTTAGATTGATCGATTTTTAAGTGCTGCAAACCATAATCATCATAATTAAATATATATTCCATATATAGAATATGTGAAAGTTTACTTGATTTAATTAAATCACAAAAAGATAATCTTTATTACTATTATTATTTTAAGAATTTCTTGAGATGCTCTCGTACATACAGCTGAAGAACGAATGAGCCTTTTCTGTTTTATTTAACCTTTTTAAAGAAAAATGGGAGATATATATACAATCTAATGTATTGCATATTATCAATGCAGTACAAAACTGGCCAATCTAGTCTGTGTAATGTGAAGCGACATCAATTGACTTTTGCAGCAAATGTCACCTTTGACGTTTCAGACTTTATTCAGGATCCTTTTGCCGGTTTGTCTCTATCTGCTTTACAGTTGCACAGGTTGAGGTTCAGCTGATGTGGGGACAGGAAGGAGCAGGTGCAGGCAGATTTGAACTTTGTTATTGTATCTGTGACATGGCATTTGTTCAAGCGCTGTAATAGTCGGATCAAAACATAAAAGAAGTTGGTGTTGTGAAAGCTGATCTATGTGCAATAGAAATAAAACCAAAATCACTCAAACTTTAAGTGTTCTTTCGAGGATTTTCCTGGATCAACTGAGTCCAAACTCTGCTCTTATCATCTGTCCAGGTGATGATTCTGATCACTGGAGCACACAAGGCCTTTGCCCTGTATAAAGCCATAGAAGACGGAGTCAACCACATGTGGACAGTGTCGGCCTTCCAGCAGCACCCACGCACCATCTTTGTCTGCGACGAGGACGCTACGCTGGAGCTGCGCGTCAAAACTGTGAAATACTTCAAAGGTATCACCTGCACCACCCTCATTCTGCTCGGCAGAGAATAGTCTGGGGGACAAAGTGTTCACTGATATAAATGGGTTCAACACATTAATATCAGATACAGGTATATTGCAGCGCAGTTTAACAGCCACAAACTACTGCCTTCAAAATTAGCATGAACCATGGCTTGTGTGAGTAGCATTATCACAACAGCGGGCTTTAATCAGCATTTAAAACAAATGCATTTCCCTGGAAGCTCAGTTCAAATAGTAGACTCTGTTCAAGTCCCCTTTTAATTTGATTGCAGAATAACTCTGCTGTCTTCACTACAGCGAAGCAGCTGGAGCTATCCAACAAGCTAAACTCTTGCTTGCAAAATGATAAGCTTAACTTGCTGTTTAAAAGTCTTTAAAAAGTTTAAAAGTCCAAAAGTCCAAAATAAAAGTCCATTTAACATTATGCCTAAAAGGTAACAAATAACCAAACAGTATTTTCTCTTGCATTATCAGTCATTATAGTAGTACTCACAGTTCCAATAAGATACTATTGACGATAATAATAATTCTTACAGTTCCTTACAAGTCTTTGTAAAAGCAGAGCAGGTACAATAAATGAAGTACCTGGGTTCAGTAAAGCATGAGCTGCTGATGGTACAGGAGTACAGTCTGTGAGACCTCATGTTTGCACCTCTTGGCATGTTTGTAATAAACCACGGACACAAGCTTCAACATTGATCGGATTTTCTATGTATGCACAAAGTTAACCAAACTGCAGGTGTGAAATAATCCTATGCTTGTGTATCACATTTGAAGTATCATGTTTTCCGTATCTTGTTAAAAGCTCCCAGCTTCCAGGCGCGGAGGTGAGAGTTCATCACACATTAGGCTTCTCTCCAGTAGGAAAAATTAAAATGGAAGCAAGTGTAATGTTGTCTGGATCTTACACATGGCAGTGGATAAAGAAACACATGCTTTATCATCACGTTATCATGATCAATTTATGAAACTGATCTGTGGCGCAGTATTCAGTGCTCTGAAACTCAAAGACAATTCTGAATGCTTTGAAGATGAACTGAACACTTTATTAAAGCCATAACATCTGTTTCACAGAAAGGCTAAAAGTACTAGTCATGGTGGTATTTGTCTGTTTTGCAGAACTGTGTGCTATCAAATATCTCTTCATTTTTTTCTCACCTTCTTCCTTGTAGGTTTAATGCATGTTCATAACAAGCTGGTGGACCCAGTGCTGAGCATTAAGGACCAGTAAAACGGAACTGAAGATGTCCAGGTGGTCCAAGGTCCATGCAACCCACATGAATGGACAGCATTATTACTCTGGTCCTGTTCTCTACCTGCAGTGACTTTCCCAATGTTGTTTGTCCTTCGACTTAAACAAACTTTGGATCACGTTGGTCTCAAACCGCACAGACCCTTAACAGGAGGAAACCGATCAGGTATCTTATATTTTAGCAGAACTTGAGGTTCTTTTATCAGGAGGTTGCATTTAAAGGGACGCTGGAAAGTTTCATTTTTTTGGGTGTAGAATTTTGATAGCCAGAGTGAGCCAAAACACTAATATCTTTTAAAAACAATGAGCAGTTTTGTTGACCCTTACCAAACCCAAACACGTGTCATCAAAAGTGAGCTTTGTCTTGCTTTTATACTCCATATCTCGATTCTAACAATGTGTTGTGCCAACAATGATTTTTACTTTAGAGTGATGAAATAATCTCAACTCAATTTCTAGTCTTTAGCTTTGTTAGAGCTTGCAACTGTATCTTGGGGTCTTCATCAGTGAAATCACATTTCTGGGTGAGTAGTGTCAGATGTGGATGTGCTCCTTAATCTTTCTCTGGTTGTCCACTGACCTTTGAACTTTACCCCTGGGGATGCTGGGAGTGGCCGTGGTCTGGCCCATGCAGACAGGAGATATCTTTCACTGTGTTAATCTAACCTCTTGAAGACTGAGATTCATCTGAAGGCTCTAAAAATGATAGATATGGAACCTTGAGTTTTGAGTGAGTGGTTTGTCACCCATACTGATCCCAAGCTCAAAAACATGAAGCTCAATGCTACAAATATCATGTTCAGTTTTTGAGCTGTGGTTTTGTTTACAAGCATCAGTTGTAGGCAAGTAACCCTCACATTAGGTTTTTTATAATCCAGTCCATGCTCCCGCAGCTCCTGCAGCTCCCACCTCTAGATGACTGTTCTGTGCATGCTACGTGAACGCTTAACAAAATAAATAAATCAACCTTGATGACTTTATTGACCCCTGTGACTGTTAAATTGCTATCAAAGTTCATTTCAAATGCAACAGGATCCAGGTTCATGGTGCATCTGTTCATCACTTTACTTGTATGGTCAGTATCTGTCTGAAGGCTCGGACATATTCCATATAGTTTCCATCTTTTGTGTTTTTGTTACAGCATTCCTTTGTTGGTTTGCTTCTATTCCTCTGTTACTCCTCTTTTTTATGAGACAGTTACTGTTGTGGCTTCTAGCCATTGTTTTTTTTTTTTCAAATATACTGTGGTTTTTAACTCTTTACTTTCTGATGACAATAAAAAAGTTTGCTAAGAATCCTTTGCTGTGTGTGTCTGGTCTTTATGAAACACATGACACAATGTGGATAATATCTTAGAAACTGTTTCAGTCTGTCAGAAGTTACTTTTAACCATGGTCTGATGCAGTTCCTCCATTTACCACAGCAGGGCAGCCAAACCAAAGATATAACAGTGACAGCGCCCTGTGTGCACACTGACAGAACCAACTTGGTTTTTATTTACAGTACGTTTTTTTTACTGGTTCGCTAATTCTCAGAAGAGCTCTACTGTAAGGTAACACATGCAGGGAAGTTGTGGCATCAGATGGAGGTTTAACGGAAGGAATGTATACGCTGTCTGTTGTTGGTTAATAATATCACCACTGTAAGCATCTTTACATCTCTGGCTCTTCAGCTTTGTGAGCGAGTTCACCATCAGAGGTTGTACCCAGAAATATGGGGCTTTGTTCAACGCACAGTGGTGCAGCAAATGCTCAGCTCACCACTCTGCTAGTGGACAAGTGTGTTTCCTAAAATGGCAACCTAGTTCTTTAACACAAAGAAGGAAGAGTGTGCGCCATGGGAAAGGAGGTGCTGCTCCTGGCTTTGACCCGTTATGTTTTGTATGAATCCCAGAGCTTCTTTTGGCTCACACATTTTTACTGTGGGAGCTCCTGAAATGGTGCACTGTACAACAACCCTGCAAATCCACTGTGGTAATAACACTAAAATGAAAATATTCTTCCTCGAGGAAGAATATATATATATATAATTAAATTAAATAATACTTAAATAATGTAACAATGCCAGAAATACTCAAAGTTAAATTCCAACTTTGAGGAACAGAATAATTTTCAACCAAATATTCTTGGAAGTATCAAAAATAAAAGCAATCATTATTGTTTGCCTGAGTAGGTTTCCTCTTCAGTACAAATTTTGACACGTAACTAATCTCACAGCTGTGAGAAAACCCAGGCAGTACTGCATTATCCACGGTGTCAGAGAAACTGATGAATATCAGTGAGTGCTGTGGTGAGGCCAGAGTGCAGGCTGGAAAGCTGGGAAAACACAAACAAAGGCATTCGGATGTCAGGTTTCTTTACCATGCTTATTTTTTCTTTGGAATAAAAATATGCTCTGCACAATGTGAGGATCTGCTGCCGCTGTTAATATGTACAATGTGTGAAAACTCTTCACATGCACTTGAGTGGGAGATGTTGTTCTCATATGGATGCAGTCACAACCACTGTACCGTTTGCTTTAACCGACTGCTAAGTTATGGAGAAAATGGAAAACACGTAATCACGTAATCAGCAGTTTCAGATGAAATGGTTTGATACATAATGTGAACAAACTCAGAAGTACTGCAGCAGCTCAAGTCATACACACTTCACTTTACTTATGAGTGTGTTTCCTGTGTTCACTGTAACGCTGTCTGGTTTAATCGGGTTCATGGGCTCATGGTGGCCCACATTAACAGGCTGACACAGTCAACGGCATTGCATTTGCAATTTTAGCACTGCTGCAATCCACGCTGCTGATGAGATACGACATCTGTAAATAATGAGTAATTTCTTTATTATGATGCAACGAGGCCTGATTAAACAGGCAGCGGAGGAAGCCTGCACGACTCCGGGTCTGATTTTCTCCTATGATGGAGCCATCTGACCTTATGCTGCTCTCATCTCAGACACAAATCTTGATCTGAATTACCCCCCCCACACACACACACACACACACACACACAAACACCCACCAGATTGAAGTTTGTACCCCTCACAGGCTACAGTTATTAACAAAATACAAGTAAATGCTATCAAAACATCACTCAAAAAATTTGGTGTTGCATTCATAGTGCAACATTTTCCTTAATGAAACTTGATAAAGTTGTTGCAAAAGCCCATGCTCTTCATAACTAAATGCCTTGTCTCCAAGCCTGGGCTCAGCTTCCCACATGTACTTTTTTTTGTCAGACTTGTGAAAGCTCCTCCAGAGCCACAGGACATATTACATAACTAATAATATTTTTTTCTGATAATATCAAAAATCTTCATCATCAATGATCTAAGTATTTACTGGGTAATAAATTAGGCATTTGGTCTTTAGAGGGGTTAACACATTTCAAGACACATTAGAAGACATCTTACAGTTGAGCCTGCAGCATATTTGTGGAAGTGCAACAAACCGCTGCTAGATTCCATTCCATTTTTGGTTTCAGATTTCCCTCTAAACTAAAGATTGCTACAGTTTCTGGTACTGATCATTGCCAGTGGAATGAATGTATAATCATTCATTTTTCTAAGAGTCAACTAAACATGATGATTGATGTGGCTAATTTATTATGGTTATTGTCATATACGGTAGTAGGTTAGACATAGGCGGGGTAATGCACCTGTGCATTACTGGGGGTTACTACGGGAGATCTGGAAGTTCATTATGATGATACTGCACATGAGTGGGAGTCGGTGTTGTGCTTAGGGTACGTGTGAATAAATGTGTGTTGTTGCTCGCAGCCATTTTATGCCACCAAAGAATTTATTTACAGTGACGACCACTAAATTGTTGAGAATTGAGAAGCATAAAGTGAGAGGCTTACCTCAATTGCTCCTGGGACCACTTTGTTTCACTGTGCTATTTGATTAGTCTGACCCAGGCTGAGGATTCTCAACCACAAAGGATGTGTGGATGAATGAAAGAATTTAGGAAACAGCTGTGGGCTCCGCTGATTGTCCAACTCTCCATCATTAATGTCTCAAGCCCATTCAAAGGGTTGGACGGAGGCATCTAGGGTTGAACATCACACAGCATCTAGTTTGAGCAACTGAATGAATATGTCAGCCACTCTGATTACAATCACCAAAATAAAAGCATTTGAGTCCTCTCTGGCTCATCAGCATTGCAGGCAGTTTGCCTGTCACAGATAATTTGTTGTCAGTAGTACAACGTGTTCACCAAAGACTACAGTTACTGACACTCACATACTGTGAGTGCACACAGCATGGAAACCACAGACACCACATGGGTATGTATTCTATTTCCAGGCTTCTAACATCATAAGGCAGGTGAGTAGATGTGACATGCAGTCACAGGCTCCACGTGCTCACCTCGCCCTGATCCTACCCATGGCAGGAAGACAAGAAAGTAGAGAGCTTTTGACGAGGCAAAACATGTGACCATACAGATACCATACAGTGACCTTTTACGCATTTTTAACATATATTATACTATGAAATGTTTATTATATATTATTCTTTTATATATTATATTATATTATTGATACTACTGTTACTGTTACTATTACTGTATATCAGATATATTATTACTAAATTACTAAAAGTAACATAACCCTCTTACCATCTGTATTATTAACATCATCTTGCTGCTGCACTTTATTTACCTATTTATCCTGTGTTTTCTCAAGTGCCCTTGTCCCGTTCCGTATTTTTATTTTTACTTCTAGTCCATTTTTATTCTATTTTTTCTACCTCAGTGTTTTATGTCATTGTATTTCTATTGTATTTTAATATACCGGATAGCTGCTATGACAGCATAATTTTCCTTCAGGGATAAATAAAGTAATCTATCTATCTATCTATTCTTTGATGGGGTTATTTTTGCATTTTTTATGAAATATACTATAGCAATTTTTCAACATACTATACAAGGATATTTTCATGTTTTTATGACGCTAATAATAAAAGGTCATGGTATAGTCTGTCAGGTAGCTCATTTACACTTTCAGTGCCACCAAAAAGTGATGCGTGCTGAGAAAACCCCGAGTAAACGTGGACATCCCCGTAGCAAGGTGCGACCTTCGTCTCCTAAATGTCAGTAAAAAAAAGATTATCAATTGCTATTTTGTCATTCATTAATCTTTAGCATCTGTCATCTTTGCAACTTTGAAAACCTGAATCGGAAGACAGAATAATGGAGCAAATGGAGAATAACAACTAATGCAGTCTCTGTTGGACCTTGTGAAGCCATAGATGATGGAGGTCTGACATTGAGGTGCGGTTTATTTCTCGGAAATTTCTCACTTCACTGAACTTGGGAAAGCGGTAAGTAATGACTGATTTATGGCAGCAGGGAGTCGCAGATGAAGAGTGGTCGGTTAAGTTTTATTGGCAGTATCCTCTGATCACTGGGCAGGAAGAGACAGCTTCAGCCTCTCTCTCTCTCTCTCTGTCACACACACACACACACACACACACACACACACACACATTCCAGGGGGTACCAGAAAATATGACATCAGAAGAATACTGCAATATAGAATATTGTGATTGTATTTACACTAGAAAACATTATTCATGTTAAAATTAATGGCATTTTTAGAATATATTAATAAATGGCTGCTTCTCATAGAGAATTACAGTCCTAGATGGATCATGTCTACAGCAGCTGCACAATGTGATAAAAGGAATGTTCTCTCCACATTTAGCGCTAAGGTTGCACCCTTGTTCGGCCACGGCTTACTCTTCCATTAGCATTATGAGTTGTCATCTCACACTGCTCAAAATATGAGCTTCTATCCTTAGCCATGACACTAAACACAAGCTAAACTACAAACTGGAGCAGGCTTCTTTCCACATCTGGCCCCCAAAACACACGTTTATGGTCAGTCAGGTCAACCAAAGTAAAGCAACAGATTTTTATGTCGTCTAATCGACTATAGGTCCTGATCAACTCCTCAACCCTAGGCTAAAAATTCTAGCCCAGAACTTAGACTAATCCAGATCAAACAAAGACGCAGGGCTAATCAACATCTGAAGTGATACTATGAGGATACGTGCCTGGTGCTACTTTAAAATATCCAAGCAAGAACAAAAGCTATCGAAATGATTAAAAGTGACTTCAGCGAAATTACAACAAGCCCTTTTCTCTAATGGCATTAGCAGCAGCTTCTTTGTGTTAACACAATCCATCCATGCCTCCATTTTCAACACTGCTTATTCATGCAGGGTCATGGGGATGCTGGGCCAATCCCCACTGACAGTGGGTGAGGGTGATAGTACCATACCAGTCACTAATCTTATCTCATTGAGAGGTAATACGAAGAAACCTAACTCATGTTTCAAATGAATCATATCAGAATTTACTGTCAGGCTCTAGATGTGCGAAAAACTACATGCTCCACAAAATACTGCCAGTTCCTATCAGTTCTTGAGTTAAACATGACCTTTAACAACGTGAAATCAGTGTTAGAAGGAAAACAGAGGCTGTGTGTTGTGATGTGTATTGCAAACATTAGACATGAAAGTGAAAAAAAGTGATATGAAACATAATATAAAAAAACTAAATTGCTACAAATTGTCGTTTATTGAATGACCTATTTGCTACTAGCTGTGTTAAATATTGTGTTGATGGAAAAAACGTTTTACTCTTTTTGTCATTTCAAAGAAAGGGGATATAAATATTTGCACTCAGCTGTACATAAAACTGTGGATACTGCAACTATTAACCGACGTGGATAAACTAGATTTTGGTTTCTTTATCTGCTGCAGTGGCACACAGTTACAGTTAGAAAGCATATTCAGATGTAACTGCTTATACCTGCTGGTTCTGTTGTGTTTTGTTTTTTGTTGTCTTGAAATAATTAAATCATCCATGCCTTTACACTTGCATTTTGTATCTTGGTTTAACCCACCCATAACTTCCTTTAAGCCAGCGAACACAAGGTGGCATGTTGTGGGTATGACAGAACATCAACATGTGATCAGATGTGTCTGATATAAACAGACCACGAGCTGGAATACATACTACCATACCCCTTCCCACCTCAGGCAAATGTGCACTGACTCTGTCCTTCATGCATCTCAGTCTGTGATGATTAGGATTCTCTTCAATTGGAGGTGCTATCCCCTCATCAGAGCAGGGGCGCTGTCACCATGGCAACTGCCACCTCAGTGGCTGGGTATGCCTCAGCCGGTCAGCGGGGGTCAGTGGAATCCCACTGAGAGAACACACTGGCTGCTACCAATCATACTGCAGATCTGAGGCTGAACACAAAGTATCACATCACTATAAATATAATAGCAGAGTGTGTGCATTAAGACCCTTTACACACTTAGATATTTATTTGCCCATCATTATTATTATTAAAATGAAAAACACCAACAAAGAGAAAAAACAACAAAAAACATGCACATTCCTCAGTAATAGACACAGATTATAATAAAATATGAATATTAAAAAACATTAATCAAGTATCTAGACAGTCATTTGATGCATAGAGAACAGGGAAGGGGTTTGAGAATATCAGTTGCCTGGTGTGAAATATATCATCAACATCGATAAGCATGACATTTAAATATCCTGTCAGTCACAGTGTACAGTTTTGATCAGGTGGGTTTTTGTACACATCACAGGAGAAGCAAGATGCAGGAGTTTCTTCATCCTCATTTCTGGTAACCCCTTTGATGCTGTTAGCTCTGATGCAAAATGTTAGGGAGGTTGGCCAGATTGGTCCTTAAAGCAATCATATGTGTTGTATTTCTTGTCTGTGTTATATTTGGCTTTATTTTAAGACATCATGAATCCTTATTCTGTACTTTTCCACCTAACCTCTGTTCCAGTTTTGTACTTTTTCACACAGTGTATGTCCTTGTAGTGTCTGAAATTATAACATGACCAGTTAGAAATGTTTTGCATACCAGGAGACAGATGAAACTTCACTATTCTATCAGTAAGGTCTGCTGCATTAGCTACACAGCAAAACAACCCTCACACGTGATGTTTAAAACATTCTAAGAACAGGACAAAGACAGTGGTCGTCCTCCCCATGTCCCTGGGAACTGGCCTGTTACATTCAGTCATGTGTACATCACCCAGCCCAGGAAGATGAATGTGAACCATTTCCAAAGATCGAGGCTCACTCTGACTGAGACCCTGTGAGATCTCTGTCACTTTGAGCCCAGCGCTGATATACTTTACCTGTGACTGGCTAACAATTTAGTGCGGTGACCTGGATCAACAATTTGTGACTATAATAAATTATGCTGTTTCTGAACTGTAGGTTTCTCCAGTCTGTTCTTGGGCTTCCAACAAAAGAATCGGGCTAACATCTGTTAGGTTGGTTGTGTGTATTTGCATGTGTTTTCTTACGATGTATTGAGCTCTCAATGCAGTCTATGACCCTGAAACTTAGTTTCAGAGACATTTACTTCAAAACACGAAGACACATAAAAAGAGATAAATGAAAATATGGTCACATGACAGTTGTGTCCTACATGTATGTGTTAGATGTTTCATGTGCTCCTCAATGGGCTCGTTAAGTCTGCTAGAACCAACTGATAAACTATGACCTTTTTTTTGCAATTTTAAGATACATTATACTATCAAGAGTTTATGAAACATTATACCTTGATGTTTTTTGCATTTTAGAACATATTACTATATCATATAAAACATTTTTTTTTGGCATTTTAAGAGTGACATTTCTGTCAAAGTCCTGCTACATTCTGTTTCAAGCTTTCTGGATTGAATGCTGCAATTGGTAGTAGTAGTTGGAGTTTATATGCAGCCATGTTGCTTGTTATTGAACTGCTGGTAAATGTTAAATCTGGTAAAATTGGAAACTTCCTTAAAGGAAAATGGAGAGTTGGAAAGATATGTAATGTAAGAAATTAAAGGAATGTAAAGAAGTCATAGTTGAAAGACTGAAATATGTTTAAATGTACATATCAGTTAAGAATCCACCAATGGCAGTCTCATAGCTGTGACACACACAACTGCACATATATTAACACAATTTCCTATTGTTGACTTTGTTATTTAGATTTTGACATTGTAACCCAAAATGATTTGTGATAATGTGTAATATTTTATGAGAGTATATGACATGTTGATTGGAGAAAAAAACAAAAAACAAACTGCATTTGCCATTTCAAGATTTTGGAATTTAGCACTGGAACTACAATGTGCCCATGAATATATTCATTTCACTTCATACAAATTGTGACAACAACTCATATTAGTTGATGTTATTTCCAACAGTGAAACTCAATTTCAGCCTTATTTAGCAGCCACAGCTTTTCCTAACTACAGGAATCCCAATTTTCAACACTGTAGAAAGTCCAACTTCACTAAAGTGCCGGCCATGGCTCGTTTGTCTGTAACTTTGTAAACTGTGATAACTTTGCAGTTTTTTTTTGCACTCAAAAGACAGGAGTTTACTCAATAACCAGTTGTATGTGTGTGTGTTTGAGTGTATGTGTACTGTATGTATATACACACATGCACAAGCATTGCCCTCATTATGTATGTGACCTACCACCTGCCTCTGCCCTTCTTTTTTGGGCTCATCTCTCTTCTTAACCTGCACTATCCAAAGAGGTTGAGATGCACTTTTGAAACACTTCATAAAATGTTCATAAAAGATAAAAGATTGTTATAAGTTTCTTTTTCAAGTTAGCAATTTGTATAGTATAGCTCAACTATCTGCTGTTGGTCATGCACTTCAAGTTTATTATGTTTATGTTTTTCAAATGCTTTGTTTTGAAACAACAACCTGTTTTGGAAATCGTGGAAACTGCAAGTGATAGACCATGCATAAAATGTTTTCTTAGCATTGTTAATAAATGTTCTATGTTCAAGATGTTTTTTGTTTCCTTTTAGTATTGACCTTTCAAATTTTTAATTGTTTAAAAATAGGGCACTGTTGCAAAAGACTTTTGAGTTGAATCAACTAATGAACAGTGAAGTTTAAATAACAAAACATTTTCAGTTGGAGGATAAGTTATCTCAGCAAAAATATGCAGTGCTGTCAATGTGTGTTTTTCGATCTATATTAATGCAGAGTTTCCAGTTAGTCAAACTTAATAACCTAAATATCATTAACATAAGAACATGTGTAGATTGAATTGTAATGTGTAGCCTAAGTTGACTCAACTCCAGAGGACTTTGCAGCTGGTTGCTATACTTTTTTTTTTTAAAGTTTACTCAACTTTTTTTTCTTAGAGTGTAGTGTGGAATTGTTGTTTTCTTCCTTTCTGAGACTGATCTCATCAGTCATCATCACAGATGGTCCAGAATGCAACAGCATGTCTGGTCTTTGACCAGCCCTAAAGGGCACGTCACTCTGCTGCTCAGTGACCTCCACTGCCCCCCATGCCTCCTGAATCAAATTCAATTCACTACTACTCAACTGCAGAGCGACTTCTGGGTCTCCACTCAGCAACCTCAGACTCATACAGTCTTATGCTCCATCTCAGCCCTGTCGTCTTGACAATCTCAGTCCAGGCTGTTCTCCTTCATGGTTCCCTGATGATGGAACATGATGGCCTCCCTCTCTGTCTTTAAGACTCATCTCATCTCTTATCTCTCTTCATTAACTGACTCATGTTTTCTCTTGTAAATATTCAGGAATCAATCAGGGTCACCTACTTCGCTGAATTGGACAGAACCTTACTCTCAGAGTGAGCCGAGTTCAGACAAGCGGGCTGGTGAGGTGACTGGAAGCTGGACACCAAAGATAACTGAATCAGAAAACTCAAGCAGGAAGTCCTCATGGCTGAATATCCCTCAATCTTGGAGACAGACAGACAAGACCGAACAGGGCAGAAACAGTGATCATGGTCAGGCACAGAAGGCTGAGGCGTTCAGTAGGTCAGAGGCAGGCAGGGTCAGTACCAGGTAATCAGTCTGACAATGAGTGCTAGATTTTCATTGCAGCACAAACAACAATCAGGCAAGGAATGAGTGAAATGGGGAGGTACAGTATACAGTATTTACTGGGTTAGTTGGAGACGAGTTGCATCTGTTAGCACAGGTGAGGCCGATGAGGTGGGAGAGGCTGGCAGGTCGAGGAGAGCAGGAGGGTGGAAAGAAGACAGAAGAAGTTGCAGGTAGAATACGGAGATCAGCATGCATGAATTTTGTTCATGCTTATGAAGATGAAGGAAAAGAGGAAGATGATGAAGAAGGCAATTTATTAATGGAGCATATTTTATGCAAAACCTCAACAAAAAACATGTTAACACAACTATAACACAAATATCACAAATAAGACAAACAAATGATAAAGTGAGCAAATGAATGCATGCATACATGAATGCCTAGGTAAATTAGAATGTATAATGGTTTGATAGAGAAGACGTAGATCATACAAATATACAACAATGTCTGTATGAGAGAAAATTCCTACATCAGAAAATTGGTGAATGCCAAACTTCTGAAATACGTGCCATGATATCTTCAGCAGGGTACATGTATAAGTAAAAGAGTGGTCAAAGCACCCGACCACACACAGAAAAGAAATAGATATTGATTTCCTAATGTGGGCTTTATTGTATTTGTTACAATGCCAGTTCCTTTCAGACAACTCCTTTTAGGTGAAAGCAGACAGGAGAACAGAAAAAACATGTCATCATGCTGAATCACTGGAAACCATTATATTCTTGCAGCCTGGAACTCAAATAGTGCCTGCAGTTATAGTTATCATATTTACTTATACAGTTATATTTATATAACAGTGGTAGATTCAGAAGGTTTGAACTGGAAGTTGCAAGAGGATTTAAAGTGACATCTGTCCTTGCATGGTCTTGACTGTCAGTGACGCTGTGAGTGGAGTGCATGCAGAGACAGCAGCAAGAGGAGTCTGACACATTGGGGGTGAAAGCAGCAGTGAGGACACAAACAAACAGGGGCTACATAATCACGCAGTGAAACAAGTGAGGCAGGAAAGCACAGCTGAGGCCAAACGCACAGAACACCGTGGGCCTGGCCCACTGAGGCCCGCTTATCTCCCCTCACACCTGGGCAGCTCCGAGTCCAGCACAGGTTGAGTTAACAGAAACCAATTTCACACTGTCAGAGGTATGTTCAAATAAAGAACATTAACTTGGGTATCATAGCTTTAAGATATTTTTTATAAGATTATGAAAAGTTAATGGGTTCTTCCTTGGCCCATGCCCCTGCCATCCTGCCAAGTTTGAAGAAAACTGGTTCAGACTAACAAAACAAATCCTCATGTAAATTTGCTTGGTCTACAGAGCCCCCCTGGTGACATCGTGGCCACAATATAGCTATAACGTGCACACGAAGTACTAATTCATGGCCGTAAGATATTGACGAGAACAGCTAAGAAAAGACACTCTCCTTAGGAACATCACGTAGGTACGGAGCCCAGTACACAGATTGTTGCAGGTTGTAGAGAAGGGGCGCTCGATTTGCTTACCCAGCTGTCCGTGCGCACGTTTTACCTAATTCGTGTATTTCGTGCGAACAATTAGTATTTCGTGTGAACGAATTAGTACTTCGTGCGCACGTTATAGCTTTATTGTGGCCACGATTTTTTTTTTTTTTTTACCATGTTACCAGGGGGGCTCCGTATGGTCCCCTTACTGCAGTGTTAGAAAGAGAATTGTAAATACCTAAAAAACAAAAACAAAACACCATATGCAATGAAAGTGGTGTTCATTTCAGTCATGTCTGTATAATATATAAACGTTAACATATATATTACTCAATTGCAAATATCAATTTATTAATGGGGTTATCTACGCTAAATTTTAATATGTTCTTCCTTTGCCCATGCCCCACCTTTCCACCATTTTCATGAAAATCCATGACATGGTTTTGCATAGTCTTGCTAACAGTCAAACTAACCAACCAGTGAACACAGGTGAAAACACCTTCATGGTAGGTAACAAAGCCTTCAGTACTGTTAGTGAGCTCCCAAAACATGGTTGGTTTATGCCCAATCATATTGTATATACTTAACACATGTTTTTAAGCACTATTTTGTTTTCATATGTTGTAGAGGTGATTATTGATCTTTTCTCTTTCTACTGACTGATTGTTCTGTCCCGCTGTGCCAGCTGAATTTTTTCCACTCAAGGATCAATAAAAACTTATTTTCTTCTTTAATGGGTTTCATGTGCAAAATACAGAACTAGACTGTGGAGCTGATGGCCTTTCAGCAGGTCTAATGAAACTTTTAACATCTGTTACAGGTGTACACTATCATCCGGTGCTTACTGGGGAGACTTCTGCAGAGGTTAGTGTCTGACACATAAATTCCACCCATCCCATGATTCACTGTGACAACATTTCAAAAGGTTATTTATGATGCCAAAACCCAAGTGCTTCAGCTTTCATTACATCAGGAGCAATGGAACAGAGCTGCACATTGTGTTCTATAAATAATGAACCCATATGCCTTGTTCTATTAATAAGTCATGCACCAACTGCCGGTGAAAATGGGGGAGTGGGGATTGATATGCCATTGGTGCAGCTGCAGAAAGATGAATTAACTGACCAATGGAACAGTACAGTACGTTATATATATCAGATGTTATTTCATCTTAAAATGAAACCTCTTAATAATCCGGAAATGCACAAGGGGACATTTAAAAATAATCACCAAACTGAAATTTTAGCATTAGAGCCTGGGGGGTCAAAAGGAAGCAGAGCTGACAGGCTTCTGCCTCAGTCTACCATGTAATGTAAACACTGTGAACAGTAGATGAGGAGTCATTGTTTCTTGCTACGCAGTTCATGTTGTGGGCAATGACTCTTCAAAGCTATAGAACTAATACATTTTCATAAAACTGAAGTTTAATTTAAATTTTTAAACAACACCTCGACAGCTCATTAATCACTTCTGATCTCAGTTGTTAAATCCATACGATGGCCAATGTGTAGAAAGGGCAGTTCATCTGACCTTTTGACCATGTGCTCTCTGTCATCCAAAGAATAAAAGCTGTGTGACACACAAATAAAGTTCTATTTTTCGACATCATAGTTTTGGTTCCTACAGATCTAGGGGTATAGTTACTACTAAAGTGACTGAAGATTAAAGTAGACAGAAGTAAACCCACAACAGTCATCCCAAGCAAGTACCCCACAGAACAGCACCAGAGAGCTGTTTTGCTTTCAGTCTGTCTGTGCACTGGCCTGTATTAGCAGCAGCTGAAAGCTTTGATATGCTCAACCATTACATGTCACCCACCTCCCTCAAACCCGCATCCAATTTTGTGTAATCCACAGCGCAGGGTCTGAATGCTGCAGAACTTTTGGCAGAAGACTGGATAGATGGGACATTTCTCCTTTATCTCAGAAAACAGGAAAGGCACCTAAGAGAGTACTTCCACTGACATATATGTGTCATACATTGTTTATGAGGCACTTCACTAAAAGAAAGGCTCACTATAGTTTTTGTCGGTTTGGCACTGGAGTGAGGACTGTGTGGAGTGTGGTTTCTGTTGAAACCCTCAGAATGCTAGATAGAATTCTAAGATTAGCTTTATTATTTATTCAAGCTGATAAATGTCTTCATGAAAATGCTCTGAATCTATCTTGAGCTGTGTGTGTGTGTGTGTGTGTGTGTGGGGGGTTCTTCTTGCACTGCTGACCTTTAGCAGAGTGCTTTTTTGACCTTGTTTGCAAAGACAAGTCATTTTAGATTCTTATTCATTCATCCAAGGTTGAGGCAAAAAGCAGGCGAACAAACATTTGATAAAACAATTCAACAAATCAGAAAAAACAGCATTTCAAAAAACACATGATTACAGAATACACAACACTCCAAAAAAACATTCAGGAAACAGAATAAGGAAGCATACTGACAAAAGTCTGCTTTTGTTGTTTTTTTATGTTTCTGGTCACCAGGGCCAATGATGTCATAAAACCTCCTCAGTGCGTGCTCTGTTTTTGTGAAGATGGAGAAATGTGCCTGCTTGTGTATGATTCTCCTCCTTACTGAGCCAATGTCTCACCTCTTCAAAACAGGACCTTCTTGACACTGTCAACTGTTCCTGGATACTGTATGCATGTCATTTTACCCACTAATAAGAGTAACAACAAATGACTTGGTTTATTCAAATCAGCACATTATCACAGCTTTAGAGAAAAACCCTTGCCAAATGAGCTTGCGTCATCCCTCTGAGGATCCCTTTGAGCAGCTCGTCCTACTCTTTCGCGATGGTCTGGATTGTTCCAGTGAGCTGTGGCTCCTGATCTGATGCAGATTCTGCTACGTGACACACCAGTGCAGTGGAAAGTAACAGCTCATTTAGTGGATGAGCTGATTAAAGGAGCAGCTGGACAGTTTGCAAAATCGGCTTGTTTCAGGATCACCATTGTGATTTCATGCACAGTTGATCAGGGTGGCACTAAACATGCAACACCTTATTAATTTGACAGTTTCCATTGGCTTTTACCTAGCACCTAGCTGAAAATAACACAAACGAGCAGGGTGCAGGAAACACCCTGCTGGGCTGTGACTGCTCAGTTGATAATCATGTGTATTTTGGTCCATCGAGAGTGAATTTCTTCTACTGTGTCTCTTCTGGCTCATCTTGAGACTTCCACATTCGACCTGATGATTCCTGTAAACATTTGCAAAACAACATTGTACCAGAATATCATGGCAAATATACCACTTTAGATTCACAATCGCTACACTGTGTTGCCTGGTTATATTTTTTACACAGAGACTCATTATTTGATGTGCTCACAGCAAACAAAAACATTTAACAAATAAACAAAGCTATATTTTCCCCTTTCCACAAACTCTTCTCAGGCCAACATGTGTCTTTCATTTGCAGCATCATGCCATATTTGTTAGAGGCAGAGCTTCCTCACGTGAGGGCTTATTGTCAAGGCCACTGCCTCATGTTCCTACTACCACGTCAGCCACAATCATGCTAAACTGAAACAGCATTTCAGAACTAAATCAATGGCACAGAAGTACAGTGTAAACATGATCCAAACCCCAGCTTACATGCAAAATGCAAAATATCACTTCTGATTCAAAGTCGCCACATGGTGCTGTCAGCTTCTATTTTGTAAGCAGGGATTCTCATCATCTGATGTGCTCATAGCATCCTCCATTTCCTCTGTAAAACTTGTCTGAATCATGAACTGTGAAGACAATATGTCAGGTGTGTGGCAAGTACAACTGAAAACACACTACAGTTACCTGTAGTTTCTTTGAACATAATTTTACAGTTATCCATCTTTTTTTAGTTTTTACAATGTATCATAAGCTAACAAAACAGAACACGAGTTGTTTTCTATTGGTGACACAAATAATTTAAACAAAAGAAGGACATACTGGGGAAATGGATTCTTTTCATTCTAAATATTTCACAGATAATATCATACCAGTCCTCTGCAGATGGTTCAAGCCATTCCTTTGTTATTGCTTTTCTAACCACTTAAAATATCAAATAAATGTCTTGTTTTAATGCTCGCAGAAGTTGAGAGCAAAAGTCTAAATTGGAGTTTGTCCGGTTTTTAACCCTACTTGACCTTAGCCCACTGAAGGCCGCTGTAATTCATCTCTTTGTATGTGGTAGGAAGCACCACTTTGTGAACATGTTCTTTTTTTCACATACGTGTGTAAAAAAAACCAAATCCTGTCAGCCCAGTATAGTGTTGACTCAGTGTGGCAGATGGAGAACATGTTTTGTTGACTTTGGGAGAGCAGACAGATATTTTTGCAGGGTTGCGGGGTTACTTTGCCATTGAGCTGACAATTGTATTTTTCAAAATACTATAGTTCCTTTCTTTTAAATGACATGTTCACTCCAAATAGACAGTTGCTATTCCATGCAGAACCTACTGTAACAACAGAGGAATGACTCGAGCTGAGCTAAAAGTAGCAGACACATTCCTGTTCCTAAATCAGGCCTGTGTTTAAGCATATCAGAGTGGCAAACATTACATTACTGCCTAAAAAATTCTCAGGGTGACAGATTATTGGTCCTACTTCTTCGATTATGAGTCAAAGCATTTGATCAATATTCCTAAAATAGAAAATGACTCATTTTTTTTGGCACACTCCAAGTAGAACTCGAGAGGTGTCCTAACCTGTTAGGAGACATATTTTAGTATTCATTATTCAGGCAACATCTGCACACAGGTCCCATTGTCATGTCACCTACCTAAAACAATAGTTTTATCTTTATGTTTAACATAACTGGCACTGACTATTCCAGCACTTCACAGGATTTTCCATCACAGGAACGCCTGATGACATTAAGGTCATTAAGAAATATTTTCACAAGTGGAAACCCTTTGCAACATAATAACAAAATGCTGACTTTGTCCAGGATGAAAAACAGGCCTTGTCTGTAGCAAATTAGTAGTGGAAATTATTATTAGAGGAAGAGAATATCATTGCAGCATGCCTGTGCCATGTGTTGAAGATGAAGACGATTTCATGAGAATGAATCAAACTTTTACTAATGTTGTTTATGTTGCTAAGTGTGTTTAAACACCTCACTGTGAACTTATGAACTTAAAATGATCTTTATACATCTTTTGACTAATCTCAGGTAGCAGTTTCCCCATTCTTGTGATAAAATAGTCCAGGCAACCTTTCCCTAGCCCCTTAGGTTACAGCTAAATTGTTGATGTTGTTCTGTTGGGGTTGGTTTTTTTTTGGGGTGGGGGGGGTGGGGGGACACATCAAGTTCAACATACACTCTCATTTCATCTCTATTTTTTGTCTCTCCCAACTCCTGGTGGATCTTTCTGGCTCTTTAGACACTAAATTCTCCACTATTATCACCAGCTGTTCTTTAACTGTATCCGTTTGCTGTTTGATGCTAGACAGGATGTGTAAAGTGGGGTTTGGGAGCTTTTTCACTGGAAACAGCTGCTGCTTAAAATTAACCCATGGGAGTAGTAAGAGTGAATGCTAAAATACAATTTATATACACACCACTGATAGTATCCATATTAAACTGGAGTACAGCTGTTGGTAGCTGCGTGGAAGATGATGCTTTAATTACTAATTGGATGACTCCAGTTGAATTGCCTCCTATAGTGCAAAATATAAAAGGGAGCTAAAAATCTCTGTTCCCCCTTGTCATGATCATCTACACCATGCTCCATGGAGGAAGTGCCCCAGAGTGAAAAAATATGGCCCACTCAGTGGTACTGTTTACAGATTTACACTATATATAGTTTGCATTGCAAAATATCTTTTGGGGGAAATGTAATTGATGCCTACATTACATTCATTGGTGTCATTCTTCAAATCCAGGAAAGGTAATGACTTCAAAACCAAAGACTAGGGTTTGTAATAGACATTTATATCAGATCTCAGAACAGTTTTATCTGTCAACTGATTGTGCCAAAGCATAAAGGAAACAAGGGTGGCAAAGCATTGTCAGCTGGAATACAAACCAGGGTGTGCTGTAATTATTCAATGATTGTAGTGCTTCAAGTATCAAGCATTTAAAAAATATTTTTTTCCCATTTTTAATTTTTCATTCATTCAATTCATTTTTTCTACAAACTGAATGGCAGTGAACTGATGTTTAATAATTACAACCCAAATAATGATGAGGTGATTTATTACAGAAATCCTATGGCAAACCACAGCATTTTGTATTGAACTTCTGTTGAGATAATGTAAATGCAAATCCACTTCAATCAGGAGAGTAGTTCATAAATTCAGAGCTCCACAAAAATTGATTCAGGCAAAAGAGTTCTTCATCACAAAGTGACAGATTCCTGTCGGTCATCATCACAAGGACTTTCCAAACAGTCCCGGCGCTGCTGGTGTTGGATGAGTGCAGCGGCGCTGCGGGCTGGATGGGAAAACAGCAGAGATTGGACAAGTCACTTCAAGAAGGGGTTGGCTGTGGAATTTAAAATGAAAGTGGGGAAAGGGTGAGGTGTAGTTCAGCATAGGATGAACTGGTGAATAGACAAGCAGAGAAATAAAAGTGAGTGAAGTTAAGCTCCATTTATTTTGCAATCATACAAGTCATTGCCTCATGATGTCGCTCTAATAGGTTCAATTAGTGTCTTATTTTTCTATTTACATGAGAAAACAGAAACCATTGCCTCTAAAAGCAGCAAGATCAGATTAAACAGATACATAAAATACTTTAAATTAACAAAGTACATAGATACCTTTTTCAGCAGCAGTGCTCCTGTTGTGTGTGTTGTGGGGGGCATCATTATGTCTCGCAGCAGAGGGCACACATGCTTTTTGGGTCTTGTGTTTCCTACCAGATGGCAGGAACTATGATGATGTGCACCAGCACATCACAAAGACCACTGAAAACGGCTCGAGGAACTCGACTTGTAGACTCATGTGTTGGCCCAGCCTCCAAACTCTCCCAGATCTCTGTCTGATTAAACATCTATGAGATGCACAGGAAGCACAGGAAGCCAGTGCCCCCCCCCCGTAATCTGCTGCCAATGTCCAGACACCACAGGACAGCCCCAGAGCTCTGGTATCCATGCACTGACAGGTCAGAGCTGTTTTGGGTTGTGCATGTGTGCATGAATGTCCTCAGCCAACAACCAATATCTGATTCCAAGAATTTCAGTAACTTTACTTGAAAAAAATAATTGAATTATGATTAAAGTGAAGCCAGGAACACATTTTTAATCAGCTTGTTCAGGAGCCCTGGGCTGCATGGCCAAAGGAGGCTGACTCATTTGTTTATGCCTGGGGCCTGCGAGAATAAAGACTGCAAACCTATCCAGATTATTTCTTTTAACATTTAAATTATCTTCTCCCCAGGATTTTATTTTAAGACACCCTCAGGACATAAAGCACCTTTAACTTGACTAGAGAGAAAATATTCCTGAAAAACAAATGAACAGATAGTTAGGTAAAGTAGGATTAATTAGTGCTATCAGAGTCATCAGTGACAGGGAAAGCAGTAGTACTGAACGTTATTAAAATTGTAATCTTGTGAGAAAGCTTAAGCGCAGATGACAGGTGGGGGCCACAAAATAACGTAAACAAGTGTTAGTGACAGGCAGCCAAATCCAGGATGAAGACGTGGATGAGCAGCTGGATTACATAAGAGGAAATGGCCTTTTATCTATTATTCACATTGATTGTGGCTTTTATGCTGATTTCACCCAGTAAGTGAAGGCAGTGAGTGAGTGTGCCTTTTGGATTTCATATTCTGTGTTCATTAAAGCATGAACGGTTCTGTCTGCACATTCAAGCACTCATGCTCCAACAAATCGAGAGCCATAACAGTGTGTTAGCAAACTTTGGAAAATTTCTTCACTTATAATAATCCTTGTATGTGTAGTTTTACATATTTTGGTGAGGGCTATACCCTGGGAGTGAGGATGTCTTCGCCAAATGACTGTTTGGGGGTTGAGATATGATCTTATGGTTCAACTCAGAAGGGGTTTTTATGTTGGAGTAAGGGGAAGGGTTGGGGTTAGACATTTACCTGGGATGGTTGAGGTTATACATGGAATTCATTGCAATCATCCTGGAGCTGTTGAGCTCTTGACCAGAGATGTAGATAGAGTCAGAGATCCATGCAGATAATGGCCACTAAAGCATCCTTTCTGATATACTATATGTCTTCTGATATAAAGGTGAACATTTATTTTTTACTATACACTTTCCTGGTTGTAGGTCATAGAACACTTATAATTTGGTGGAACTGCATTGAGGAATAATACTAAAATAAAAGCATGTCAGAGAAAGCCATTATGTAGGGCATTAGCATGCCTAAACCTTGCACAGGTAGGAGTCCCTGTCACTTGCTATCATTTCTACTCTTTATTTTTATTTGTATTTTTGTCTTTGCCCTTTAGCCTTTCGAATTGTGTACTGGGAGGCAGAGACCCTATGGATAGGCAAACAGTCCATCATGGGTCATATTTATACTATCCCAGCCCTTATTCCAGGCAGGAGGAAACCCACATAAACATGCATAATCTGCACTGAAAGCACCTGGGCCAGTCATGAGAGATCAAATCATCAAGGCACGAGAGCAATGAGTCAGTCATGCTGCGCAGCCTGGAGGCTTCAGTGAAAATGCTGGACTCACGAAGGCGTTGGCTGCTCTGCAGGAGTGTGTCACACAGAAAGAGGATGGAGATGTTGTCTTAGCTCACAGCTGGAAGCATCTATTAGCTGATGCAGAGTTTGCCTGTTGTGGAAAGTGCCATTATGTGGTGCAATGTTTTCTAAGCGAGCAAGATCCCCAATGTTTCGGAAGAGACGGTGAGAAAAGGAATCAAGACAAGATTCCTTTTTTCCACGCATGGAGACTTCCTCTGCGCTGTATGCGAGCTGTGTGTACTGGCATAATGAGAAGAATTGAGCGAGGGAGGCTGGGTAATCCTGCCACAGACTGGAGCAGAGAATGGATGACTGATGCAGATTATCTGAAGCATGAAATGAAGGATGCAGTTAGATCCTTCCACACACATACCATCTTTACCATGTGAGATGCTTGATTATATCAAGTAACAGAATGTCCTTGACATCTCCCCAAATTTGACTACAGCTTTCAGACTTCTTCTCACTCTTGCTGTGACAGTAGCTTCAGGTGAAAGAAGTTTCTCATCACTGATATTTGTTAAAACTATGTCACAGGAAAGGTTGTTAGCACTCAGTCTCCCCATCACTATTAGAAGGATTTACTATGTGTCAATCACTGTAAATTTAAATGAAAAATTGTGTTATTTTGAAACTGAGCTTTTGAAACAGCTGCACATCTGGCCACCGATCTGTCAAACTCCTGAAGTTCGCTGATGACACAACCCTCATCGGACTCATCTCTGATGGGGACGAGTCGGCCTACAGGAGGGAGATGGACCGGCTGGTGTCATGGTGCAGCAGCAACAACCTGGAGCTCAATGCTCTAAAAACAGTGGAGATGATAGCGGACTTCAGGAAGGGCCCCCCTGTTCTCCCCCCCCGTCACCCCTGTTGAGTCCTTCCGCTTCCTGGGCACCACCATCTCCCAGGAGCTGAAGTGGGAGCAGAGCATCAGCTCCCTCACCAAGCAGGCTCAGCAGAGGATGTATTTCCTGCGGCAGCTGAAGAAGTTCAACCTCCCAGTGAAGATGCTGGTGAACTTCTACACTGCCACCAGTGAATCAATTCTCACATCTGCAATAACAGTGTGGTTCGCTGCTCTTCGGCTACGGCCAGGGACAAGGCCAAACTACAGCGGGTCATCCACTCTGCAGAGAAGGTGATCGGCCGCAGCCTCCCATCTCTCCAGGAGCTGTTCATCTCCAGGACATGGAGACGAGCAGCCAGGATTGCTGCTGACCCCTCTCACCCTGGACACAAACTGTTTCAGACCCTCCCCTCTGGCAAGATGCTCCGGTCCATCCGGACCAGGACCTCGCGCCACAAAAACAGCTTCTTCACCACTGCAGTCAGCCTCATGAACAATGCCCTTCCCCTGAACACCCCCCGGATTTGCACTACTTTGCACTGCCAGACACTTCTCACCCTGCGCTTCCCCACACATATTCTTATTTCTATTCTTATTCTTACTCATAGTCTCAGTTACTGTACTATTATTATAGTATATTATATTACATTCCTTTTCACTCACATGTATATAATCCATACCTCCTTTTAATTGTGTTTTAACTTGTTTGTTTTTATTCTATTTTTATTCTATTGTACCTCTATTATTATTGTTGTTGTTGTTGTTATTTCATGCTGCTTTTTTTGCTTATTTTGCACCTGTCACCAAAGCAAATTCCTAGTGTTGTAACCTGACGTTACTGTACCTGGCAATAAATCCTTCTGATTCTGATTCTGAATATACTGTATGCTGTGTGCTTTTACCAAATAGAGTCTCCAAAGTATTATGCAAAGTTGACCTGCTCTGACTAAACAATGAGTGGACCACGCAAGACACAGTCATATTTTCAAGCCAGATTGCAGAGCACGTCTAGATGCACAAAGACACACAATCTATTGTGCCTCAGCTCTCACTGGGGTACATAATGAGTTGCTAGGTTACCACAGATGAGGAAATGACCTCAGGTGCTCTAGGAAAGCACCTTTAGTAAATGGTGCTGACTCTATTCTAGAAGAAACAGCTAAAGTGAATGGTAAATGGTTAATAGGCTACATACATGATACTATAATGTATATAATCAAAAATACCTTTAAATATTACACAGTATGTTTAACCTTAAATGTTACTGTTAAAATATGGTGCAGTATACATTCATTCATCACTTCAGATCATTCACTTAAAAAACATTATTAGTCATTATTACCTGTTCTACTTAAGACATCATTAAGAGCTATGTCCAAGTTTTGAGCATGGACCTGCAGCAGCACAACATTTCTTGTCATGTAACTCATCCAAAGGTTTCACACTGCAGTCTCATTTGCCAGCCAGGAGGTGGGAGCTTTTCAACTCGGCACATCTTCATTCCCCATAATTACAAGGAAACAACAGATGGCTTTATTTTCACCCCCTTCTCAACATCTTCATTCAGGCACCACTGCCTTCTCCCATTCTTGCTTACATGGTAATTGATACTTTCCAGTGAAAGGAGAATGAAAGAAAGTGGCATGACTGGGGGGATGTGGGGTCTAGCCAACAAAAGAATCCTCAAGGTGTCTTTGGAGAACTCGAGGCTTAAGAATAGCTTTTTGCAGTGTGTAACCAGCAACCTGCATATTGGACATAATTTAGCTGACTCCTCCTGTTTCACCCAGTTCCCTGGCTTATAACATAGATGACTCCAGATAGCAGCTTCAGTAGAGCCTCATGTAGTGTACCGTCAGTGGAAGGCCACTGAAGCCTTGATGTCCCTTGTAAGGTACTATGGCTTCAAAAGCACACAAGAGTCCCATTATAATCTTAAATATTAGTTAGCTAACTAACCAGAGAATAGCTTTCCTGTGGTATTCAGTACCGCTACGATCTAGTGGTTAGGTTAGGCCTCCCCCTCAAATCGTTAATGACTGCCTCCATGCACCCTCCCAAATTAAAAAGAAAAAAAGATGGGCAGACATCAAACATTCATAAAACTTTCAGACAACAATGGATAATGTGTAACTGTCTACTGATAGTGTTAATCAGTGTGAATCTAATCTCTTTAAACCCATGTTAGCTTTGGATGATGTATCAGATTTCTTAACGTGTTTGGCCTTATGCAGCAAAATCAAGTCTGATAACACCACTCCATTTTTTTTTCCAGGCACTGCTTTATTTTCTCACAGTGTATTGAGTTAGTAGTCACGATACAGCATGAGCAACATTTACAGAGAATGAAAATGTACACAGGTGACAGATGTGTTTATATGGCTTGAGCTGAATGCAATACATAGCATTATTATCATTAACAACAACCTTGCTGTTGTGTTCACAAAATTGTTGCACACATTTTTGAGGTTGTAGGGCTGAAAAATACAGCAGTCAATTTTTTTTTTAAAGTCTTAACTACTTACAAGGGGGTGGTGGGGTGCATCATAGTGTCTGACATAGATGCTCATGAATACATTTAAATGAATTGTTTCAGTTACACTTTACAAAGATTGAAAAGCGATATAAACTTTCAATTTTTTAAAAAAACACAGATAATGAAAACAATCATTTTTGAAGCCAAGACAGAGGGGTTTGAAGCATGGGGGAATTAAGGGCCCTACAGAAACTACTAGACCATGCTACCAGGAGGTAGGCAGAAGTGGTTAGTGCTAACCCTAAGACGCAGCTTTGTGAAAACGTGCACAATTCTCAAAATGATACTCTACAATTAAGATAGTCAGCAATGTAATTATGATATTTGGGCAAAGAAGCTCTGAAAAACAAACTGCTATTATTATGCTGTAAATAATTTGTTATTGTAAATATGAAGCATATTTAGTTTGTAATTTAGACTAATTTCCCCAAATATGAAAAAATGCATTTATACAATAAATATATTCTTAGGAGAGTAATATATGAGACTGCCACTATATTAAAACGCATTATTCTACATTTAAAAGCACTGCCATGATGAAAATCAGGCTCGAATTTTGCAACCCATGTATCTACAGAATTTCCTTTTGGTACAGTATCAACAGGTTTACCTAGCCTGCTATAAATGCTACATTAGAAGATTATTTTAAATTTGCACATATTCCTTAATCTGAATTTACTTTTGTTACTAATTAGCAATGAAAACAATAATGTGACTGGAAGCAGCAAAACATCATGAGTGATTTCACCACTACAGAGGTGGGGAGAGGTAAGACAAGCTTCTATGTTGCTGTGGCTATAGAGACTCAGACTGGTTTAAACTTCAATTGCCTTGTACTGAGTGTTTAGATATTTAACTTGTGTTGAAAAAGATGGTATTTTTCGCTGGTTCAAACAAATAAAGGTCAGGTTGAAAAAAACAACAAAGTCCAATTTAACTACTTAAAATTATGTGTCACATAAATTCACTATAGCATTCATAATGTATGTTTCCACAGCATGAATTCCATCAGTTCAAAACATGATGGCAAATAAATTTTTTAGGGCTACTGTTACTTTATATTATTGAGTTTTCTCAACCCAAAATACAAAGAAGTTCAAGAAGTACAAGAAGAACTTTTATCTAAATAACAGCTTTTACAGCGCATTTAATCAGTGAGTGAGGGTAGAAGAGAAAGTGAGAGCAGTGGTGAGCAATGGTAGGATGGATTATGTGGTACCAAAGTACCTCATGCTGAATTTATCAAGACAACTGGTATACAGCAGGTCTTCATGACATATGAGCCAATCTACTTTTTGTATTTGTGATGTGGCATATCACATCATATAGTTGCACCACTGGTGCAAGGTGAAGCAATATGTCAGAAAGACGCCTGAAAAATTGTGCCTCCAATTTAGTACAACCTTTTTCATCACACAATCACATTTTTATTGATGCACTATGGAAATTTTCAAAACAATTATCTACTATTTTTTTAAAACCCTTAGTATATAAAAAATAACTTAATAAATTGTAAATCCCACTAAACTAAACTAAAAAAAACTCAACTAAAGAAAGTAAACTAGGTGTTATCACAACCTAAGAGAACAACTGCAACAATGTTCATGTTTGCATAGATTAATGTGGCTTTCAGTACATTCCCTGTTAGATCGTTGCATGGGTGAAAACTACAAACACACCGGACATTACTTCACCATGAAATATCCATAAATATGGCAGAAAGAGGGTGTGTTGTGATGAAGAAATGCTGTTTTAAGGGTTAAGACTATTCTGTACTTGATGTTGTACACATTTGGAGACTTGATGCAATTAGAACTGAGAGCAACATGACATTTACGCAGGACATGCTACTAAAATAGTATCTGACAGTTTCTTTGGTGTATATGAAAAGTACAAGAAACTCTTGTCTGCAGCTATCTAATGGTTTGTTTTCTCTTGGTATATGTGTTGTCACGTCTCCATTCCTACACTTGATAACTTCACAAAAATACCTGAAATAGTATTTACCCTTGCTTTCTTTCTTTCTTTCTCTCTACTAGCAGATGTAAAAAAAGAGTACCAATGTTTTAGGACTTAACACTCCTCCACCATTTCGAAATACTAATTACATGAAAGGTTTAGCATTTTCAAATGAATCAAGAAATGAATGGTAGATCTATTCTCTTATAATGCAAAGGTTCTTGAAAACTGTTCAATATCTTCTCATTTGCACGTTTAAAGGGCAAAGGGCAAACATGTTAAAGGGCAAAGAATGTATGTCTCCTGTAACATATTTTGTTAGCATACGCAATCCTTGTCTACGCAAGAGCCCTTATACTATATATAATGAACAGCAGCTGCCTCACTAACCACAGCCCACTTGTTTACCACTGACCCCTTTCAACAAAGTCACAGCTTTAATTATGTAGCTCTTTGTCCTATTGTGGTCCACTAAGTGTGGGTTTGTTCCTTTGTGTCTTGCTTGTCAAGACCCACTGATGCTGCTGATTTAACAGACCATGACATTAAAAAATGCATCCTCTGCGGTGCTGAATGTAGTTATTCAGAGTATCACAGGTCTTTAATGCTGAATCCTCAAGATGAACTGTCAACAAAATTCTTAGACTGAGACATGCCACTGTTGACTCTGCTGTGTCATATAGTATATTACTTTCTGCTTAGTTTACTGGAAGGCAGCGTAAGCTGCACATGAAATCATGATGCTATAACTGTGCTGCAGATAGGCAGTTGCTTAACTCGTAGTCCCATTAAGTGCACAAAATTTGGATTGAACTGAATGAACAGTTTGATCTGGTGACAGACTGAACTTACAACGGAATCAGTTGTATAATATCACGGTGTAATAAATGGTCAAAAATCCCATTTTGACTGAAAAAATTAAAATCAACAAAAATATTCAACCTGATTGTTTCCACCTAATTCCTAATTAGAAAATGTCAAACTTCACGACAAATTCATACACCTCTGTCTATTTCTATGTGGTGCAGCTAAGAAGTCAAAATACAGAAAAAATTGTTTTAAGTTTATCATCGATAAAATATGACAGCTGCCATTCCAACACTATACTGAAAATCTTGTACACAGCAATTCTAAGAAGATGTTTCTGAAAATATGGCAGTATGCATGAATTCCTTGTTTTTTAGTTTGCAGGGTGGCAAAATACCTGTCCACACAGTGAGTCTTTCACATGCAATGCAACTGTATCAAAGGAAATTCAAGTTATTTATGAGCTGTATAGTAAAGGACATTGTTTTCTCAAACCTGCTCAAAAGGAAAATATACAACTTTGAGCTGGAAATTTAAAGTGTGAACAGAGGTGTTCTTCGCATGTATAAGCATTAGCCTGAACAGTGCAGCAATGACAATTCTATCACTTTTTTCAGAACTTGTGATACATCTGAGTATAAAATCTGGCTGCTGGGAAAAACAACCATCACTGTTCATTATAGTTCACTGTTTGACAGGTTTTACAAATTCATTTTATGCAGTTGCCTCTGAGCAGAGGCTGGACCAGTTTTTCCTCAGTAATCATAATACTGTGGTGAGGTGATGCCTAGAAAAATAGAACCCTATGAACAATGAAGTTGTTCAGGTATTTAAAGATATGCTGTCTGATTGTGTTAGTTTGACCAGGAGCATCCCTGAATCTCAGAAGTCCCCATATCTCAACTGAAAGTTAACAGAGTTCTACATCTTGACAGCTACTGGCCTCTCTAAGAAAATCAGGGAATATACCTTTAAGAGAGGGAACAATATCCCTCCATTCCATTTCACAGCTACAATGTGCAACGCACCTCCTCTTACTTGCTTCCCAACAACATGAGTAGCACATAGCAAAGAGTAAACAAACATTTGGGCTTTTTTCTCTTTTTTCTACATTTGATGGCAATACCTCCTCTGTGTAGACTGGAGTTTCACTTGTGCAAACATTTCTAGGGTCAGAGCTGCTATGATTATGGTTGGGTTTTGATGATCTGCTAAGAAATCAGAATTCTGTATCATATCTGTCTGTTGATTTAGAATCTATTGAAATCCTTATATCTATAATTCAATGAGGTTTAGATTCCAACATTCGCAAATTCTTTTCAGATAGAATAAACATTTGTAAACTAGGGCTGATTAAATCTGCTGTTCTTTGTAAACAGGAGAGTTATTAGCATTGGACCTTGGTGAGGCAAGGTATTTTGCTAATCTTAAACAACAGCCAAAATGTAATTGGCAATCAAAACCCAACATTTTACTGGTTTAAATGAACCAGAAATAAAGTAAAAAAAAAAAAAAAGAATTTGAGAAAGAAGGTAGACTATTTCCACCTTGGGGGTGGTAGAAAATCAGTGCCACAAGGGAAAGACTTCAAGAATCTCAGGGTCCTTTTGAAATGAGCTGGACTGTCATGGTGAAGACGGAAATTAGCCTAAAGATGAAGCCTTCATTATGGTCTGTGTTCCAATCCTTATCTATTGGTATGATTTCTGGGTAATAAATAAAAATAATGAAAGTTTGGATGCAAGCAGACAAAATATCGTTTCCTTTGCAGTATGTCTGAGGACCACAGATATCTGGAAGGAAGATCTGCTCTTTTACACTGATGGAAGTAAGCTGAGGTGCGTGTGATTAGGATGTATTTTGGATGTAATTTTGCGGACATTTCCAGGTACAACTGATGCAGAACATGCTGGAGGGATTACATACCCCATGTAGCCAGGGAACAAAGAATGTCTGGGTTATCTTACCAAACTTTCTGCCACTGAACAAAAGAATGCATGGATGGATTGGATGGTGCAATGTGCCAAAAGATTTATTTAATTTGAAATTAAATCAGTTGCAACTACTTTTTGTGGTGTCACAACAGAGCCCTAAGAGTCAAGAGTCAGTTACCTTTATGGAGTATTAAATGCTTTGACCATTGTTTGACAATCTACTGATTACATTTTGAAATTTCTTGTGTACAAGTGAGAATTTGGGGGGTCATAACAAACTGAATCTGTTTGGCAGCCACGAATAGCCACAACAATCATCATAGAAATTCAGCCTTGCCATGACTAGAAGAATTTAAAATTTGGTGCCACAAGGTCAATGGGTCACCATAATCATTAGGGGTTACCAAATGGGTACAATGTGCATCCATTCTCTACTTATTATGTTAACCTCTGCTGCTCTAGAACAAAATCTCATTGCTAGCAGGGGAAAACAAGGCACTGTCATTCATAATTTGTATATACATTTAAATTTAGTTGACTCTTTTGCCATACATGTTTGCTAAGTAACTGTTTCTGCTACAAGAGCAGCTCTGCTGTGTGAAATGTTTGCAGATGCTAAAACTTCAGTTGTCCTTCTTTGAAGACCACTTGTTTTATAGATACAGATAACCTATCCAATAAACCAGATTAAAAAGGCCAAAAGCGGTGGGGAAGAATATTCTTGAGTAAGAATCAATCTTGGAAACCCGCACGTGCATCCTGTTTTCACGCCAGGCACCGGAGCGGCAGTCGTCGAAACAGCAGAAGAAGCTGGTGCAGTCTTTCCCATCCAAGCACTCATAAGCATAGTCATCCTCCTCATGGTATGGCACGATGTTGTTCATCTGCAGCAGGGACGTTCCAGGTCGGATATTCACCATACTGGATGCTTTCTGCTGCTGAGGAAGACATATGTATGGTATTTCACTATGTTATCATTACCATTTGATGGGGTCAAAAGAAAATAAGTGTTGGGTACCTGTGTGTTATTGTTGGCTTTGGCCTTTTTGGTCTGTCTGTTGCTGGTGAAGTAGTGCAGAGTGCCGTATTCCATGAGGGCAGCGAAGGTGAAGATAAAGCAGACAGAGACAAACAGGTCCATGGCAGTGACATAGGAAACCTTGGGCAGGGACTTCCTGGAGATGGTGCTTAGAGTTGTCATAGTGAGGACTGTGGTGATACCTAAATGAAATGTGACAGACAAAGCCTCCAATGCAGTATAGGCATACACTTGTATGCAATAATTTAACCACCTCCCTTGGGGAGCAACAGATTTTGTTGATCTTTGCAGTTAAAAAAGTAAAATCAACCCCTTTATTTTGGGCCCATTTCTACTTGTAAAACACTCAGAACATCGGTAGCTCATTAAACTTTAATTGCCTCATCATTATTTGTGAGGCAGCACAAGAATTATAATTAGGAATTGTCAGCTGATGATGATTTCAGATCCGATAATTTCTCAGACTCCTCAAACCTTGTGGTAACAAAACTACCATGAGCTTCTCGAAGCAGCTGATGGGAAAATTAAGCAAGTTGATGAGTACAAAGCAGGGTAAGCTACAAAAACATATCAAAGCTCTTCCATCTTGAAATTTCTGCTGTTTAACATGTCATTAGTGCTCAGCTGTGGAGCTTCAGAAAACTTGATAGAACCACAGCAAGGCATATCCTGTCTCCTAGAATTTCTATTTCTGTAAAATAGCTGTTATATAATATATTTTCAGGACTTTTAATTTCATTTCCATACTAAGTTGATAAGGCTGGTACAGTGATTTACAGAACAAGGGAAATTTACACTGTAACTCTCTTTAACCAATAACATATCAAACCTAAAGATGTGCGGGCTGGGACAGCATCCTTATTAATCCAGAAGGAAACCCAGGACAAGACCACGATCATACTGCAAGGAATGTAGGTCTGGATGGTGAAGTAGCCCATTCTTCGACTCAGGTCAAAAAAAATTGTCATGATTACATATTCCCCTGAAAGTTTAAGAATAAGAGACTTAGCTAAGATGGTGTAACATAGAGAACAGCTTAGAATTTATGTAACCCATAGATTTTTACAAACTTTATATGATTGGGAGAGTATGCAGTACATAGAACTTTAATTTAGTTGAATATTTAACATGTTAATAACCTAAAGTCACAGTACAGTATTTCTGTACAGCATGTCTGTATTTCAGAAAAATAAAAATGTGTTTTTTCTTTTTTGAGTGGAAGGGTGCCAATAATTTTGACCACATCTGTATGTGATGTTGATGTCATTTTTGCTGAAATTAACCCAAACATTTATTCAAAGTAATCCAACTCTTGTAATATCAGTGCCTCTAATTTGAGACTGACAATATAATCTCTCACCTGACTGGGTGTGTGCCACATCAGAGGTGTTCCTCAACCCTACAAAGGCAAACTGGTAGAGTCTCCAATACCGCTGGTCCGCCACTTCCACTGCCCGTCTCTGCCACCGGTACATGATCTCATTCTTGGGATAACCATCTACAAATGTTCCCCAAGACAGAAACATAACAGATCAATTGAAATCTTTTTTGACGCCCACGATATGCAACAGGAAGCTCACATCTGTCATTCAGTGCACTGCACATCACAGGGGAACACTACACCATGACAAAGCAAAGGAAAGCATTCAAGATGTAACTGACCTTCCAGTCACATAAAATTTCTTCAAATGAGCAAGATGGCTTTGAATACAAATGCACTCTGTGTACTGCAGAATGAGGTTGGTGACAGGGACTCCTCTCATTGTCCTAGACTAGTTCATGCAGATTGGAAGTACTGCATGATATCATGTAAATTTGGGAAAGATGCCGTAAATAGACAAACAAAACTGAAACTGACATTTTTTGAACAAAATGTAGGTCCTTTTAGTCATTCAAGCAAATTTTTTTGCTGTTGTTTTTCAGGTCTCCATTGTTATTTCACAGGCCCTGTCTATCCCTGGCATCATGGGTCTTGTGTGATCTGATCACAAGTGGACAGCTCTCAGTATAGGTGTAAATGCATAATGCACTGAGATCTGATGTCTGAAAACTTCTAAAAACCCACAGACCTTTATTATGAGTTGGTTGGTTTTTTTTCATTTCTGGCAAAATAGGCATGGAAAGTGCATTGTTGCCTCCCAAGGTTAAAGGGGCTATACATAGGTTTTCCTATGGCTGTGTAGCCAAAGATAGCATTGACTAGTGTATAAGAAATGTTGCATGCATCACACTTTACTCTTTTACTCACCAAGAGCTGTATCCAGTGGTGGGAAGCCATGCCAATGTTAACTGTTACCTTGCTTCCAATGAAGTTAGCATGCTAATGAGTTAGCCCTGACCGAGTTGGCCCTTCTTGTCTTATCTTTCTGATAATGAGTCACTGTAGCATCCAGTCTGCCCTAAAGGCATAGCCCTGCTCAGAAGACATATTATTACCGTTTGTCTTGTAATGTAACAATAGCAATCTAACAATAACAATATCACCACCTGCTACTCCTGGAAAAATAAACTATTCCTGTGGCAGAGAAACTTACATATAGAACCTATAAAAACAACATTGCATTTGCTCTTTGCAAATGGAAATTCTGTATGTTTATTTATTTATATAAGGAAAGTGAGATCACAAGTGATCACTTTAGATGCATTCTGATGCCAGGGGTGAACTGATGTACTGTCCTTACTGTCCATGTGCTGTTCACTTGTGATTACATCACCTAAGACACACGTTAACATCAGAATGGAAAAGGCCCAAGTTTGGGTTGAAAAAGTTACTACTGTTTGTGCTCATTTGATGACATTTAATCTGACTGTACTGGTCCAGACATTTGTCCTCAACTCCATGGAATGGTCTTTGCATTTTTCACTGGTGTGTGGAAGATTGCGCTCATGAGAGGCTAAAGCACAATGCAAGAGACAAATGAAGGATGACACAGACAGCATGAATCAGACTGGGAGAGGGTGCATAATTCATTAAGTCTGTCAGAGAAAATGGGACTGGGTGACCTCCTCTCTCCGCTGGTGGAGCTGATGATAGATTGGTACAGGCTTAGAGAGGGCAGCCTCAAGCAGATGGGTCTTTTGTCAAAGAGAAGAAACAAGGGCTCAGCCACTGCACGAGCCCACACAGAAACCCCTCTCTCTGGGCAAGTCGAGATGACGGGATCAAAAATGGAAGGGGAAAATGTTTGTCCACCTACAGCTTGAAAACTCCAGTGGGCATGAGTGTTCATCCATTGGAAAGTTATGCAGCTTAAGGTAACACTCCGCATTAATAGTCAACCTGACAAAAACAGAATTGTGACAGAGAAAAGGCAAGTCTCAGCAATGTTTTTTACCCCGAAGGTACTTTTAGTTCTGTCTGTAATTATATCAACAAATGTAGAAAAAAATATGACCATTAGATTGTGCTTTGACAAATTAGGGTCACCTTAAAAATGAACTACATGGGAAAAACACAGAGGCACACACTAAGCTGCACAGACAACAAAGGCTTTTTGAAGAGTTGATATTTAAACATTAAAAAAGGATTACCAAAAAGGTTAGCAAACTGACTGGGTAACTGTCCTACCTCAATGTGTACATGACTCTCCCATTACTCCAGAGCCTGAGGAGGCGGTTGGGAGTGGTGATCCAGTGGGCGTCTGATTTGCGTGAATTCCTGAAGAAGGTGTCTGGAATCCAGATTTTGCCTACCATGTTACTGTTGAGCATGAGCAGCTTCATTGAGCTGTTGAACTTCAGTCGGCTGTCATACCACGTCTGGGCAAAGAAGATGTCAATGGTGTATTCCTGCAACATGTGAATACAGCAAATTACAAAAAAGAAAATTCAAGAAGACATCTAAATGGTTAATTAACCAATTGGCAATTTCCTGCAACCAACTACTGGATGGATTTCCATCAAATGTGGCTCAGACTTTCATGTAAAATGAGAAATAATTTGGAAATACTTTAAATTTTTCACTTTAAGTTCAAGCTGCCCACTAAAACATGTTGACTTGAGGGATTGATGCAAAATTTTGTACAAATATTCTTGATTCCTAGACAATTAGGTCAAATGACTTTAATGCTCCTCACCTTTACTACTGTACAGTATAGTGCTTTTAATGTAAAATGCCTCTGAAACTATCAGTTAGATTGCCATGAAGTGAAAAGATAGATAAATATCGCAAAAGATCAAAATGATTTTATGTTAGGCCAAGGTCAAAATGTTGGCATATCAATCACAGCAAAATGGGACAAGTGCAATGGAAACAGGTATAGCTAACAATTTAGCATTGTACATGAATCATGTGATATGTGAGAAATTTCAACTCATGTTTCCTGCATTTTTTTCACCATTTGAGGTGTGAGTGACAATGTTTTCATTGTATCATTTAATTTTAATGCTCCCTCTTCTTCTGCAATGATTTACTGGCACCAACTGGAAAAATAGTGCCACCAACTGTTTAACTTGACAAACCAACATTAGCCAAACTAGTGTGTGGACCTCAAGATGTGTGCCTGATGTTAAGCTGCTATGTAAAAATGACTTACAGGAATTAACTTACACTCAACTGTTGGATGGGTTTCCTGGAAATTTTGTATAGACGTTCACAGTCTACAGAGGATGAGTCCTAATGACTAAAATTGTACAAACAAAAACTGTAAAAGCAGAGTTTAATTGTAGCTTACACGTGCTGTTGTTATTTATCATCAGTAAAGGGGATTTAGCCATCCACTAACCATTATATAGCAGAGACAGAAAACAAAGGAAGTCAGAGGAAGCAGCCTCACCATATTGATGGGGTCCACTGGTCCAATGCTGTTGACATACACAGCTGTTTCGATCACTGTCGGTCTCACTGAAATATAAAAGAAAATGTATTTCACTGACAGCATCATGAATCTCTATCTGAGCAAATGATGCACATTCTTGTTGGATCCCCAAAGCAACCTATGTAGCTATAAGTTAAAACAAAGCATATTTCTGAAGAATGAACTTGACTTGCCTCCGATGTCAGGCCGCAGTTTGTTGTCATAGCCCTGCAGCAGTTTATTTAGGATCAAAGTCACATCACTCTCATAGACCTTTGGCGATAAGACCCAGGTTTTATTTATGGGCACATCTTCATAGTCCTCTTCTTCCTGTTTACTGGGCCCAAATGCTGCACTGTGGAGTAGAAAAATCCCCAGTCAGAAATATTAATATATTTTAATTTGCACATACAGTACTGCCATTAGTCATAACATAAATAACACTGAAAGGTAAAGTAAATACAGAGGTACAGTGATCAGGAGGTGGGATGTATCAGCAGTCAGTTCTTAAAGTTGATGTGCTGGAAGCATGAAAAATGGAAAAGTGTGAGGACCTGAGCCCCTTTGACTAGGGCCAAATTGTGATGGCTGGCAATTGTCAGAGCATCTCCAAAACAGCAGGCCTCATGTGGTATTCATGACAGATCAAAAATGCTTTAGTTTTTATCATTGCAGGTGTTAATATCATAACAGCCACATGTACAACTCCAACCTACAGCTAGCAGCTCATGCCACAATTACACACAATCAGGGTACAACACACAATATTGCACCACAAGTGGAATCATTTTCCACTGCAAAAACACACATGCTGCAGGGGCACATATGCACTAGCAGATCCTTCAGCTGTTATCCCCACCCCAGAACTACACTTCGAGTTGCTCTTTTAAAATCAACAACATCTAACATGAACCACAAGTGAGGAAGAACAAACAACTCCTGGGCTTCAAGACCCTTCCCTAGAGTCTAAGAGTCAGCTGTTGGTGGGGTTGACTACCCCGGCTCAGTGTTCACCTAGCTCCGCTCCCTAGAGACTTACATACACCCACTCACTCTGCACTCACTGATACTTTCAATGCAACTCTTCTGCGTTACAACCATCCCTCCCACGGGTGCAGTCGCTTGCTTTCATCATATCAGGTGTAATCTTCCACTCTGACCCCTTCAACATCTCTCCCTGGCACACAGCATCACTCACCACAAAATGACTGGACAAAACTTTGGTCTAACTGAACAGTCAGTGTTGTGGTTAGGTATATGTCAGGTTTATTCTATTCTGTGTCCCACTTTTCAAACTTCATATTTAAAACTATCACCCTAACTCTTCTATTTGAAAAAAACTGAGCTTCTGTCATAATCTGGAGCAAGAAAAAAAATCTTACTTCAACAATGAAGGCAGAGTGATGGAGGTATAAGTAAGCAGCATTCACTACAGCTTACTGCTACAGAATGACATCCATAGGAGATAAACATTGACTTTTTAATTCTAGTGAGAAGTTAGTAGTCCAATACTTCTAGAGTGTTTATATGGGGGCCATAAGAAGAACTGAAGCTTAAAAGTCACATCGTGAAAACTTGCAAGGCCAACTGAATCTCTATAATTTAATTCTGAATGTTGATTCAAGTAATACCCTGCAGATATTTCGTGAATAATCACTAGGCCCCACATACAAATGTTGGCTGGCTAACAAAATATTCTGCACTGCTATGAAATCTTGTTAGGTTTTCACACTGTGCTCTCTTTTCTGTGTTCTCTATATTCTTAAAACAGCTGTAAAGTCCATATTTATTTTGTTTTTCCTCCCTTTGAATTTAACTTAACTTAAACTAACCAACATTTTTTTCGTCTAAGCCATCACCCTGTGTCTTAGACCCCATCCCAACTAGGCTGCTTAAGGAAGTTTGACACTTATTCAGCGTGTTTTCACTTTATATGATCAGTCTGCGTTTATAATAGACTGTGTACCACAGTCAAGTGTAGCTGTGATTAAAGCCTGATCTTGATCCAGATGTTTTAGTGAATTATTGGCCTAGTGTTCTATCTAACCTCTCCCTCCCTTGTTAAGATGTTTGAGAAAACAGTTGCCAGGCAATCAGTTGTTTGACTTTGTACATAACAACTGTTTACTTTAACCCCTTAATGCCTGAATTTATTTCCAATTATCAAAAAAGGTAAAAAAAAAAAACTAAAAAAAAAAAACTGTTCCCATCTCAGGTATGAAGATTCTTTTATTAATGTAACAAAGCAATACTAATAGAGACGCTATTTTGGCTGTTTTGGAGCAGAAGTGGTTTGTTGCTAAATAGCGACAATAGGCGTTAAGGGGTTAAATAATGATTTCAAGTGCATCATATCACACAGACAGCAAAGGTGAAAGTTACATATGAAATCCTAATTGCCTCTGATGAAGACTTGTCTGTGTACTTGTTTGAATAGACCTTAGTGCTGCATTTGACACCACTGACCAGCATGTACTCTGATATGGCTCCATAGTTTTTAAGCACAATAACCTGAATGCAGTGGCAGATGTTGGCCCATTTCCCCTCCAGACATGTTTCAAGACATTCATAAATACTCCACATTGACTAATAATTTGTTATCCCAAGCCAAATAAGTTCAATTGACCAGCTGGATTACTAGTTGACATTACAGTACATCTACATCAATTAAAAATATAGGATCACTGAATTTGCAAATGCATTTTTTTCCAAAGTCATTCAGGTGTTAAACTGAGATTTAAGGTAAAAAAGAGAGAAAAGTCTCCCCTTAAGCAGATGAATGTGAAAGCAAACCCTGCACATACATCATTCTGCACAGTGAAGCACAAACTGTGAACAAAACTTTGACGGGAGGGGTCATTTAATCACCTTGAATTTATGGCTGTATGAAGTGCTTTGCTGCATGCAGCATCAGCATCATCTTAGAGGATAACAATCTATCAAACAGCAACATTTTATTTAAAGCTATACTCCACATATTTTACATGTCAGAATCAACTTACTGGTCATGTTAAGTCCTTCACAGGCATTGGAAACATTTGTTTAACCCCTTAACGCCTATTGTCGCGATTTAGCAACAAACCACTTCTGCTCCAAAACAGCCAGAATAGCGTCTGTATTAGTATTGCTTTGTTACATTAATAAAAGAATCTTCATACCTGAAATGGGAACAGGTATTTTTTTTTTTTTACCTTTATTGCCTGTTGTCACTAATTTGCATCATAGATAATAGATAATAATAGATTTATATCTATTTTATGTGCTATATTCAAATGAACACTCTCAACTTAATTTAGCATCTACTTGAAAGCAAAAACACACACCAAATTTTTTTTTTTTTGATAATTGGAAATAAATGTCGTTAAGGCGTTAAGGTGGAGGAGCCTGGTCATGTCTGAGAAAGTAACCCTGCTGATGTCATAGTGAAGTCACTTCAGTTCAGGTGTTAAGAACATTTGGTGGGATGAATGGATCTAAAAAGTAAAATATAAAGTTGCATTATGGTAAATATAAAATCATAAATTTTGACTCGACAAAAATCCATGATCTCCAACTGCCCTTCACTTTATTCTTTAATTGGTTCTGACTGGACTTAATCTTTACATGCATGTACTGGATTTCAATTAATGAACACAACATGAAAACTGCAAATACTGAGCCAACAGACAAATTGGGTATGAGAAAACTTCACAGAAACTCACATTTAAAGGCCTTTTTAAAATTCATTTAGCAACTCATTTGTAAAACATATTTAAACTCTGTTATTGACAAATTCAATGGGGTTTTTTTTATTATTTTTTTTTTATACTTCTACATGAAGCTTCCAGGCTCTAAATCTTGAAAGAGTATGGTTGGACATTTTAAGTGCAGATTTGTTCGACACAGATGTGCAGTGTCTACTCAACAGATAAGCAAGCTTCTGTAACATTTTGACATTTGAGACATTTGACAGGGGAGTCTCTCTGTCCCTAACAGGACACAGCTCACACGTGTGACCAAGGGATACAGACGTTCCTTTGGAGCTCAGATAGACCGTGTCTTCCAAGGAGCAAAACCATCCATCACCCATCCAACAATAGCCCACATGACAATCTACTGCTGTACGGTGCTTATTTGCAGACCCGAATGCACCACTCAGTTTCTATGGCCAAAAAACCCTCAATAACTCCACGGGGTTCCACACAGATAAGAAAAATCCACACATTTTGCTCAGGATTCGCTGATTTTCAGTACGCGTTCTGAAAAAGCTCATGTAGGATCATGGATTCCCGAGATCTTTCCAGCCAAGGCCCCGGCTCATACAAAGAGCCGCTGCGCTGCGATCACAGGTAGAATACTAGATGTGCAACAGAGGGAGTGCTGTCCAAGACAAGGGCGAAGCATCAATAACATCTGCAGCCATTTACGAGCCTGTTTCCTCTCATCATGGATGGAGACATCCCCTCCTATTCGCATCAACACACACACACACTTACCAAAGTCCAAGGAGAGCGAAGAGCAGCCAGGGGCTCATGGCTTTGTCCTCCACCGCTCCGACGAAAAGCCGCCTCATTCTCTCCTCCACCGACTGGGAACAACTTGAACGGTGTCGAAGAAAAGAATGGAGGGAATGTTAATCTTTTTGTCACCGGGTCTCGTCTCGGTGCAGCCGGTTAAATGCAGGATGTGAAGATGTGTGCGTGTGTGGATGGGGGAGGACGTGGCGGAGTGAGCGAAGATGCTGCCGGAGAGCTGACTCGGCTCTAGTCCATCTGCAGTGCCGCTAACAGGCTGCTCTGACACACGCTGCCCTCACACTGGCATCTCTTTTTCTATGGTGACTGAGCGGGAGATGAGTGCCTTCGTTTTGTTGTTTACTGCTATTTACACTGATGTTTATATATCCAAATGATCTTTTTTTTTGCAGTAACAACCTGCTTCACGTTCAGCTGTCGTGTTTATGTACTTATGCGGCAGGGAGCTGCCTTGCTCAAGGACGCCTTAACAGAGGTGTGGGAAGGGATAGTGCCACCGTCATTCCTTTCTATAATCCACGGTTTCACAGTCAGCAAGGCCATAGAAAAAGGTTTTGGAGTCACGTGTCCAAAGTGCCCTCATCAAAATGTTGGTGGAAGAAGAGCCTACTGGATCTATTTATTTGCGTGTACAGAAAACTACATTGTTAATACAGTGATTCTAAAAATATTCCAATTATACATTATGGCCATAATTTGGAGCACAACAGCAATGGGTCTGAATGCTTTTTTTTAACAGAAGAGCTTTTCAGTTTGTAATTTTTGATTACTGGGTATAAAAAGTGAGGATTTTATAAATTTACAGCACAAATTTTGCAGCAAATGAAAGGGGGCTGCATACTCTCTGAAGTCAGTACAATTAAGAGCCATTGTAACTGTCTTATGAAGTGTATTTATTCCAATATGATCGCAAAGGTATAATAAAGTAAGCTCACAGTTGTCTTGGGTGCAGATACAGAATTGCTTCACAGTGGCATTACCCTTCAAACCTTTAAGTGTTTAACCTAACCTTTAGGAATTTAGGATTTTTCAAATGTTTTTCATTTATCCTCCCCAGAATAACCCTGCCACAACAATAAAACAGTTTTATTGATTTGATTAATGCCATTGTCAGTTAGCATTGGTCATTATACTGTTAACAATATCAGTCGTACCTGAGGAATACAGCAACTTCTGACATAATGCTACTGTGTACACAATATTCATTTACTGTATGTATTTTCTGTGGGATCACACACCAGAAGATTTTTTTTCAGACACCTGGTCTAAATCTGTCCTTGTATAGGTAAACACACTTCTGGAGGCTGCCTCTTATTTTGTAACTCTGTTGTCCATTTATTTCTTACACATAAACCTCTTAAGATACTAATTCTACTACTACTACTACTACTACTACTACTACTAATACTAGTACTACTACTACCAATAATAATACTAATACTAATAACTTTTTATTTGTATTGTATAGTATTGTACCATCTCAGTTTCAAGGGGGTGAAAACAAAATAGAGTAGTAGGAGATGACAAAATAAACAACCACAACTATAGACTACAAATCCACTCTGTGTCTTTCAGCTCTTTGTAGCACATAGTTTGGTAGTGTGATTTCAGTGTTTGCAATTTAGTAAAGGAAAAGTAGCTTCTATGCAACTAAACTGCAGCAGAAAACATGTTCTGTAGGAAATGCAATCATGCGTTCAGAGGCAAAGTCTGTTCTGAGTGAATGAAGCACTACAATTATTAACAGTGGTGGAGTCACCATGAGTCAGCTGAGGTTGCAGGTGTACATGAAATAAATCACCAAGATTTCCACTCAGCTTCAATCGGTTGTGTTGTTCTTCTAACAAAAGAACCCTCCTTCCTCTGGCAGATGGTTATTGTTTATACTACTGTAAATGAAATTAATAATGAAGTATAGAAATGCCTAATACAACTACAGCTAACCCCCTGCCTTGTCCCCCCTCTTCCTTGGCCTTTTGGTGGACCGAATGAATGTAGTGGCAATTGCTGGTGACAAGTGGCTGCAATCAGGTGTGTAGGCCATGACAATACAAACTCAGAGAGAGATTAGCACATGTTTTCACAATGAGAACACAAAACAACAACAATAACAAAAACATCTGCATTAGCCTCCCCAATCCCCACAGAAGTTAATAGAGGGAGTTTCTACTTCCTTACACACAGATCCATGAAAATGCAGCAATAATGCAGCAATAATCAAAAGCAAATGTTGTGCTGAAAGATCAGATATTTTAGTGAAAAGCAAGTATGTTGTTTGTGTACATTTTACTGCTATATTTATCAGTGTAGTTGCCAAATATGTTAATTAACAACATATTCTCATTAACTCAACAGAAAACATTGCAATTCCTACGAAATCTGCCGTTGCAGTTTAGTTTTATGGAAATGCATTTTTCAGCAGACACGGTGGGCACCCCATTTTTCTAAGGAGATGCTTTTAAGCCCAGAATTAGTCTTTATCACTCATCAGCACATTCATGAGTGGTTCCACCAAATTCTGGTCAGTTAAAGAAAAAAAAGTGAGCATGCAGCAACCACCACAGCAGAATTTGATAGGTGGAGACACCTGTCAATCAAGTAAATGGGCCAAATATATTTCCTGTAAAGTCTAACGTCACTTTTTATTGCCACGAGATACAGTAAAAGAAATCAAGATAACTGTTCAGACCTAAATTTCCTGTGGAAAAAATACATTAGTGCTGTTGCTTAGCAACTGTATCAACTAATTGCCATTGCAATTCATGCCATAATAGCGTGAAGAAGATGAGATGAGAAGGAGATTCAAGTAATCCCACTTGCTTTTATCTTTTCATCAAAGCTTTCTCTGTAGCATCAGCACTTCTATTGAAAGACCACACAGAATTACTTTTTCTGTCAAATTCTCATTCATGCAGCATTTATTCAGGTATATACTTACGGTACAGCACAATTTAGTACTATCATTGGCAGCTCAAATGGTCAGACTCCTGCAACAATCCTTCATTCATTGTGATAAGCTAACTACATGTTAGGATCATGGTTACAGTAAAAAAAATAAACGATTTTTCTCATTGATTTGATTTGATTTTCATTGATTCATCTCATCAAGAAATCATATGGAATGATCTTTGAAGGTAATAATATTTATTGGTTCTAATCAGCTTTGTTTTAAGACATCATGAATCCTTATTCTGTACTTTTCCACTTAACCTTTGTTCCAGTTTTGTACTTTTCACACAATGACCAGTTAGAAATGTTTTGCATACCAGGAGACAGATGAAACTTCACTGTTCTATCAGTAAGGTCTGCTACATTAGCTACACAGCAAAACAACCCTCACACGTGATGTTTAAAACATTCTAAGAACAGGACAAAGACAGTGGTTGTCCTCCCCACGTCCCTGGGAACTGGCCTGTTACATTCAGTCATGTGTACATCACCCAGCCCAGGAAGATGAATGTGAACCATTTCCAAAGATCGAGGCTCACTCTGACTGAGACCCTGTGAGATCTCTGTCACTTTGAGCCCAGCGCTGATATACTTTACCTGTGACCATAATAAATGTTCCGTTTCTGAACTGAAGCTTTCTCCGTTTTGTTCTTGGGCTTCCAACAAAAGAATGGGGCTAACAGTAACAAAGTGTTCTGACTTCCTGTCTGTGGGTCTCAGCTGCAGGTCCACTGCTTCCTACTAAAGGTGTAAGTCTGGCTTCCCAAATGTTTAGTTTCATTTCATTTTTGGACGAAGTGTCAGTAATTTCCAAAATATAAGGCTACTGCAGTTTTTAGCAACATTATTCAAATAGGAGGGAACAGTGCAGATTGTTGCTCTAGTGAGGATAATAGTAAAGTAAGATGAAACTTATCAAGCTTTGCTTACACACACCATACTAAGGTATGTTTCATCACAGGTTTTGTTCTGCAGTTCGGATTCTTGACCAGCAGGAAACGATTCAGCCTTTTCCTTTGATTCAATAATTTTTGTGTTTGACATACTACTAATTCAATTTTATCTTGTCCTAAAAAATCCATTTGGTTCCGCAAGATATTGCAGCCTCATTTGTAGCCCAGCATTGCAAACCTGTGTAAACACACTGTGGCTCCTTGATGAGTGAACCCAGTGGTTCTGTTCTGGCAGTCACCATTGGGCCCAGCCTCCCGTTAGTGTCATCTGTGCCAGTAAGTCATGCCACCATGCCTTCTTTGTCTGAGAGTACGGTGCCATGTTGTGCTATCACTGAGGTCTTGGTGTATATAGCGTCTGTTTAAAAAACACTGCAAAATTGCTTATTAAGCCGAGTTTACGTTTTGCTAATGGACTGATACAATCCTTTAAATGGATAAATCCTTCTTTACTGACATACTGGACATATTTCATATCACTATCTCTTGTTCCCATCACATTGAATTGTGAGATTGTTTGTACTTGATTATGGCTGCAATGCTGAGTCCTGTCTTTCTGACTGTGGCTGGACGAGCGAGGTAGATTATCTATAAATGATAAACACCATTGGGAACAGTCTTGCTGATCACTCGAGCTGTGGTTGTAATGATATTATCTGAGTGGTGCAGTGCGGGCTGGGTGCATGGCTCATCAGAGAGCAGGCTGCTAATATTTCATTTTACACCAAGCAGCTGATTGTGTCAGAGGTACAATGTTGTGATAAGAGCAAGCTATTACTGCTAATGACTTTGTTGAGCTCCAATACAAAAGCAGGGTAATTAATGGGTGTGTAATCCTGTGATGTGATGTGGGAAAAAAAATTAATCTGAAATTTTTAGTTCTGATTAGCCACTTTAATATATGCCTGCAATGATACATATCTCATTTGTGTGACTACAATATATATGGTGAAGAAATACATGAGAAATACAAAATACACCAGATAGTGAAAATGGATTGATTACATGAATACCTGTGTTACCTATGAATACCTGTGATAAACTATTGGTCAGTCAAAGTCAAAGTCAAAGTGTACTTTATTGTCAAAAATCTATGTAACAAGTGTTAGCACAGAAGATTGAAATTGCATTTGACCAGACTCCAATGTGCAGTTAAACTAAGCATATTGATAAAGACATTGACAATAATTACACACGCACACACACACACACACACACACACTAAATACACACACTCAATGTGCAGTAAAAACTAACATACTGATACATGCATTTACACTCTCTCTCTCTCTCTCTCACACACACAGTACAGTGCAGTAAAAAAAACTAACATACTTGTACAGACATGTACAATAAGTACACATGCATACACAGACACACACACACACACACACACACACACAATCACTCACAGCAGCAGAAGTACAATCAATGGACATACAGGTATGTGCAGTAGTGTAGATGCAGTGTGTAAGGTGCAAAGAGTAAAGTGCAAGTGACATGGTCCTTGAAATGTTCATGTAGTTTTCTTCAGTGTGTTGATGAGCCTGATGGCTTGTGGAAAGAAGCTGTTTCCCAGTCTGCTTGTGCGGCACCGCATGCTGCGGTAGCGCTTCCCTGACAGTAGTAGGGAGAACAGTTTGTGTGCTGGGTGGGTGGGGTCTATGATGATGTTCATGGCTCTCTTGTAACAGTGTGAAGTGTACAGGTCCTGAATGGCTGGTAGGGGTGATCTGATTATCTTTTCTGCAGTGTCTTCTTGTCTGCAGCTAGACAGCTGCCATGCCAGACAGAGAGGCTGCTGGTCAGGATGCTCTCAATGGCACCCCTGTAGAAGGTGGTGAGTGCAGATGTGGGGAGGTCAGCTCTTCTCATCCTCCGCAGGAAGTGAAGTCATGTCTGCGCTTTTTTGACCAGGGAGGTGGTGTTTGTGGTCCATGTGAGGTCATCCTTGATGTGCACTCCAAGGAACTTCGTGCTTTTCACAGACTCCACAGCACTGCCATTGATGTGGGAGTGTGGGATGTGTGTTGGTTGTTCTTTCCTGAATTCCACAGTTATTTCTTTTGTTTTGTTGACATTGAGTAGCAGGTTGCTCCTTTCACACCAGTTTGTGAGTTGGTGTACCTCCTCTCTGCATGCTGAGTCATCGTCGTGTCTGATGAGGCCCACCACTGTTGTGTCATCGGCAAATTTGATGATGTGATTCATTGCGAATCGGGCACAGCAATCAGTGTGAACAGCAGAGGAGATAGCACACATCCTTGTGGCACCCCAGTGTTTATGATGGTGGTTGCTGAGGAGTTGTTGCCGACTCTGATTGTCTGCGGTCTGTTTGTGAGGAAGTCCAGCAGCCAGTTGCACAGTGAAGTATGGATGCCTATTGCACTCAACTTGTCTACCAGATGTTGGGGGATGACAGTGTTGAACACGGAGCTGAAGTCGATGAACAGCATCCGTGCGTGACTGTTTTTGTTTTCCAGATGAGCCAGGCAGAGGTGGAGTGCTGTTGCTATGGCGTCATCAGTGGAGTGCTTAGGGCGGTAGGCAAATTGATATGGGTCCAGAGTAGTGGGGAGGCTGGATGTTATGTGGGCCTTTACCAATCTTTCAAAGCATTTCATCATGATGGTAGTGAGTGCTATGAGTCTGTAGTCGTTTAGTGATGATGCTGGTGACTTCTTTGGTAGTGGTACAATGGTTGCAGCTTTGAAACTTGTTGGGATGGTGGCTTGGTTCAGAGAGATGTTTTAGATGTCTGTGAGGACATCGGTGAGTGAGTCTGCACAGTCTCTGAGCACACGCCTGGGTATGTTGTCTGGAGCTGCTGCTTTTCTGGGGTTCACCTTGAGTCGGGTCCTCCTCACGTCCGCTGGGTCCAGTTGAAGTGTTATTCTGTCTGGGCTGATGGGGGCTTTTGTGGGTGTTGTTGTGTTATTTTCTTCAACGCCCACAAAAGCACCCGTCAGCCCAGTAAGCATAACACTTCAACTGGACCCATTCATTGTTTTTTAGAATATTTTTTGTTTGTATACACTATAAACAAAGGGACATAAAGTGTTAATGAGCTTTAAAAGTTTTGGTAGGTATTTTTTTATGCATATTGTCCTCCCTCCTTCCAGACTTTAAGCTGAGGTAGGCCAACCAATTTTTTTTCTTTAGCACACTGACATGTAATATAGCCTTAGCATATTTCCCGAATTGCTGAATGCTTCCTTTAAGAGCTGGATGAAGTACAATCCTGCTCAATACTGTCCTCAGATGAAGTGGAAGCACAGATGAGCCAGATGTACACATACAAACCACATCCTACAGTTCACCATAATTAGATGCCCTTTATGATACTTCTGCTTAATGATACTCGTCCCTGATCTACCACTAGAATAGACCTGTCAGTGGAGAGAAGGGCAAGGAAGAAGTGCAATTTCACTGATTGTTTCTCTGAACATGGGGAAATTATGGCTCCAAGGCATAAAAAAAATGTAAAAATGAAGTATGGGTAAGTACATCTGTAAAAGTACCTTTGATTTTTTTTTTCTCTTGATGATTAAAAATAGAAACCACATTCATTCATTTGCTATACCACTTGTGGAGGAACAGGACCCAATCCCAGATGACACAGGGAGAGGATGGTGTACACCCTAGACATGTAACAAGTCAATTGTAGGGCTGACAAATAAAAATAAACAACCATTCATGCCTGTGAAGGTACGCAGTCATCCAGGTCATTGTAGTAGTAAATGCTGAAGTAAAGGCAACTGGGCTTTTTTGTTTCCTTGAAGACATTTCACCTCTCATCAGAAAGGCTTCTTCGGTTATAAAAAGTGGGGGGAATCCCGAGTATTTAACCAACAAATGGGTGTGGACACATGCAGATGGTCCTTGGAGTTGAAACACCCTATCATGTGAGTACTTGCACTGAAACTCACATGATGAGCCTCTCCAGGTGTGACTCATAGGTGTGTCGTTACCCTTGCGGCCCATTGTGTGAGGTGTCATCACATCCAGCCACATGTGTGTCGTTAGGCTCACATGGGCTGAGGTGTGAGTGGGGGTTAAATTGGCTGATAGTTGGTCCCATTCAGAGTCACGGGCAATTTAGAGTGATCAGTTAACTCTGCATGTCTTTGGAAAGTGGGAGGAAGTGGACATGGGGAGAACATACAAACCTGGCTGTGTTGGGGTTTGAGCTGAGAACCTTGTCGCTGTGAGGCAACAGTGCTAAAATCATCACAACCGCACAGTGATTAGAAATGTTAGAAATTAAAAATAGTGATTAGAAATAGTAACTCAGTTAAATATCATTGAAAGATTAAAACTGCAAGCAGTGATAACGGGCCCTCGCACTCCTGCGCCAACTCGAGGGACCCGGTTGACGCCAAATTCCCCGAATTTCCCTGAAAAGCCCAACGGGGAGGTGTCTTTGAACATTTCCTGTTGACGCCAATAGGTGGCGCTACAACAATTCCACAACATAATCCCGCAGATCTCTTCAGCACGCTGCCCCGATCCTACGTGTGTAATATGAGGCAGATCGGATGAGGCATGAGCAACTTACAACGCTTTACATGGCGATGGCGAGGGATCCAACTTCGCCGAACCGCGGCGGGGACCCCATGAGGTGGGAGCATGTCATCTTCAGAACTTAGCCTCCACCATTTCTCTGGGCTCAAAGTAAATCTCAGCTCCATCTGACTGAGCCACCAAACGTTCAACATCAAAGTACAAAACATGTAATTTCCTGTCACCATTAGGTGGCGCTGTCACTTTTATGGAATATGATTATGGAGATGTCTTTGTGAGTGGATTATTATCATATATTTGAAGTTTGATGGAGATCGGAGCACGTACACTGAAGTTATGGCAGTTTCCTGTTTTCTGGCGAAACATCAGAATTCGCCGTGTCAGCACGCCCGTTTCATTCATTAGCCATAAAAACCTTTGATAACTTTTGATCAGCAAGGCCTCGAGAGTCAGCACACCAAGTTTGAAGCTGATATGATGAAATCCCTCGGAGGAGTTCGTTCAAATATAACCGCGAATGGTGAAAAATACGCCAAATTTTCATCTTCAAATCAAAATGACTGACTTCCTGTAAGGTTTGAGTCATGGCTGCAAGAGACTTTTTCGAAGGTCGTGGCACTTTCCACACAGCTACTGAATTTCATCCGCCTAGGCCAAAATAACATCAATGGGGAGGGGTTTTTGAAAATTTCTTCCTGTTTCCAATAGATGGCGCTATGACAATATGACCATAGTGTCCCATAGATCTCTTCAGGCCACCGCTCTGATTGTACGTGTATAATTTGAGGCACAATGGACAAGGTATGTGCAAATTAGAGCACTTTGATGGTGATGGCGAAGGATCCAAATTTGCCGCGCAGCCACGGGGCCGCCATTATGCAGGAGCATGCCATCTTCTGAATCCAGCATCTACTATGTCTCAAGGCTTACCAAAGTAAAACTGAGCTTCATCGGATTAAAATACTTGATGTTGAACCTCAAAGTTCAAAACATGTGATTTCCTGTCGCCAATAGGTGGCGCTGTGACTTTTATGGAATATAATTATGCAGATGTCTCAAGGACTGGATTATTATCATACATGTGAAGTTTGGCTGAGATCAGAGCACGTACACTGAAGTTATGGCAGTTTCGTGCTTTCTGGCGAAACATCAAAATTCGCCGTGCCACCACGCCCACTTCGTTCACGTACCATTAAAGCTTTTGATAACTTTTGATCACCAAAGCCTCGAGAGCCAGTACACCAAGTTTGAAGTTGATGCAACGAAATCCCTAGGAGGAGTTCGTTCAAATACAACACGTGCGAATGGCCAAAAACGGCCAAAATTTGCATATTCAAATCAAAATGGCCGACTTCCTGTTGGGTTTGAGTCATGGCCGCAAGAGACTTTTTCGAAGGTCTTGTCATTCTCTACGCACCCACCAAATTTCATCTGTCTCGGTCGAAATAACCCCAATGGGGAGGGGTATTTGAAAATTTCCAGGGGGCGCCACCGAGCCATTTTGTCGGACCTGATGCGTGTGCAAAATTTGGTGAGTTTTTGAGCATGTTCGGGCCTCGAAAAATGCGCTAGAAAAGTCGTGAAAAGAATAATAATAATAATAATAATAATAATAATAATAATAATAATAATAATAATTTTAAAAAAAAGAAAAATAATAATAATCCCTTGAAATACAATAGGGCCTTCGCACTGAAGGTGCTCGGGCCCTAATAATAATAATAATAATATAATAATAATCTTTCGAATTACAATAGGGCCTTCGCACTGAAGGTGCTCGGGCCCTAAATAATAATAATAATAATAAAAAAAGAAAAATAACAATAATCCCTTGAAATACAATAGGGCTTCGCACCGTTTCGGTGCTCGGGCCCTAATAATAAAAAAAAGAAAAATAATAATAATCCCTTGAAATACAATAGGGCTTCGCACCGTTTCGGGGCTCGGGCCCTAATAATAAAAAAAAAAAAATAATAAGCCCTTGAAATACAATAGGGCTTCGCACCGTTTCGGTGCTCAGGCCTTAATAATAATAATAATAATAATAATAATAATTTTTTAAAAAAGAAAAAAAAAAATAATCCCTTGAAATACAATAGGGCTTCGCACCGTTTTGGTGCTCGGGCACTAATAATAATAATAATAATAATTAAAAAAAAGAAAAATAATAATAATTCCTTGAAATACAATAGGGCTTCGCACCATTTCGGTGCTCGGGCCCTAATAATCCCTTGAATTACAATAGGGCCTTCGCACTGAAGGTGCTCGGGCCCTAATAATCCCTTGTATTACAATAGGGCCTTCGCACTGAAGGTGTTCGGGCCCTAATTACATCTCTCTCCTCACATATTTCTTTTTCACCCTATCATATCCCTCATATTTGGTTCCTGAGCCAAGGTCTGCCCAATCGCCATTTACTTTTCTTTGACTTGTGTGCCAGACTTGATGTGTAGCTCCTCTGACATGTGTTGTCAGCAGCAGGCCGAAGCTGCAGCCCTGGATACAAAAGGTTGTGTGTATGTGTGTGTGTTGGGGGGGTAGCAAGTGGGATCTGTGATGAGTGTGGACAGCTCTAGCTTCTGGTCACAGTTGGGCCCATAGAAAGCTGCTCCACCTCAGAGATCAAGACTCCCTCTAGGGACTGAAGACTCACTCTGTGTTTCTCTGACTGAGTGTGTGTGTGTTGGCAGTTGAAATAATGTGTTTGTGAGATTTTACATATGTATATGTATATTTTTGTGGAAAGAAGACAAAACAATGTACTGTATAAATATATACCACGATTACTTCCTGATATCATTGTATAGCCTATCAGCATACAAAAAGCTTTCAGTACCTGTTTTAGATTGCAGTTCGTGGTAAAAGGGTAGAGGGCTTAAATTATGAAGTGGCAGGATCACTTGTATTTTGGCTTAGTCCATGTTACGGCCAATAGCTGATGTGTGCAAAGCCCATGGGGTTTGAGTTTCAGTGTGAATGGGCAGATGACACCCGCTGAAAGGGTAGCCAGCAGTTGGGATAAGGTGATGCGGATCAAAGAGCGGCAGAAGGTAAAGTGCAGACATGGAGGGTAAATGTGCTGATGTGCTGCGGATGCTGTCCTCGGCCAGATTACAGCCTCTTCAGCAAGTCTCGCCATTCAGCAAAACTCCACTCTCAGCGATGCTGTGGATCTGAACACTGTCAGGATTTGCCTCGTGGCCATGCTGACTTCTGTATGTGTGTACTGCATGTGTTTGTGTATATCTGGGCACCTTTGTAATGTTAAATTTGGTTTTAAAGTCTCACAGTGCAAGATTATAGCCCCAATAGCAGCAAAGTGAAAAGTGTCTAAAAATTGCATGTCTGACTGCCATGAAATCAGCATAGATAGTGATTGCCCCAAGAGGATCAATCCTGTCCTAAGATAACCCATGATGCTGGTACATGATCAGTGAAGTTTTCCCCCTTGATGTGCAAGAGATTTATATGATAATCATCAGGCTTCTCTGAAAGCTAATTCTTCATAAAATCTATCCAAATAGTTAGTCAGTTCATAAATTGTAATGCTGAAGGGACACATTTTTATTTTAATGGCATGCTAAACTCTGTATGTTATAGCTCTGTTGTACTAACCTCTGAGAAAAATGTACACTCAAATGTACATTAAGATGATAACAACTACTTGGTATATGAAAAGAAGCACAATTGGGAAAAATATATTTGGTGTCTTTTTCAATTTTTCAGAGTGGCCCTTGACATTATCAGCTAACATGGCCAGACGTGATTGATCATGATGTCTTTGCTTCACTTTTGTGAGCTGTCATGTCATCCATGTTTATATACACCCATTGGCACCAATCAGTCAGTCAGACAGTAAAAGCAGTTACTAATTTTAATATTGAGGCAGATTGGTGCAAAAACAATGGCACTGTTGCTTTCATGGTATCATCACCTCCATGCTTAGGATATTCCCTTTTTTAGATCTCCATGTAACATATTAAAAAGGATTAAAATAAAGTGCCAGGAGCAGTGGGCCCAGATGATAAACAGTTACTACAGTTCACTGGTGTTGTTTACATCAGCACGCTGAATCACCAGGGTGGCCTAGAAGTGTGCAACTATCTAAAGTGAGATGTATTTCAGTTCCATTTTCATCCTGCCTTCAATGATTGGGCTTATTTACTGGTGAAAGCACATATTTTTCTTTGAGGATTTAGAGGAAGAAGATGAGGATTGTGGGCTGCAATAGTTTGACTTAAATTGAGAACCTTTGTGATTAGAATGAAATAGAAGTGTACTCTTATCTGATTGAGTATAGTTTATTTTAAAAACAGTGAAATGTCACTTTCACAGGGAATACAATGGAATAACAATAATACAAAGCAAATGTCAGTGATAAACATATGACTTTAACAAGTCAATGAAATACTTACATATTTACTATTTACTGTAAAGTACATTTTCTTTAAGAGAGAGGACACATCAATACTAACTTTCAATGTGATAATGTGATAAAGTGAGCACACAGGTGGGTGGTGAGGACTGATGTTCAGGTAGCAGCAGCAGGGTGTGTGGTAGGAGAGGACGACAGTGAACAGCGATTTGGCTACACTGGGGTTGCACACTGATGCTACACAGACCAAGCTGATGAGAGCTCCGCTCTGACTGAATCATTTCTGTACGATTTACACACAGTCACAAAGCCCAGCTATTGTGTTTCAACACACATTTCCCATACACACTGCAGATAAAGTCACTTACAGTAAGTGTCAATGAAATCTGAAAGCATAAACCACCTGGAAAAAAAGAAAAGAGTAACAATGAACAGTCAAAATTTTAAGAAAAAGACAAAAAATTAGGATTCCAAACAAGCTGTCAGAGATGCCAGGTCTTTGTGTCTATACTGTTTTACTTCACTACAAACTGCTGACAAAAAGTAAAGCACATAAAATCCCCGACCCTTATTTCACACCCAAACAAGCACATTACTTTAAATGAAGAAGGAAAATTTTTATACTAGCTGAAAGTGCATTAAATATTGTGTTTATTGAGAAAAAAAGTACTTTACTCATCTTGTCATTTCGAAGTAGCATGATGCAAACTTTTCCACCCAACTGTATGTAAATTAATGTAAAACTTACAATAGAGGGTTTTTTTTAACTGAAAGATCTGAGAAAGAAATTTGAATGTGTATCTTAGTCTCGTCCAGCTAAAAACAGACACACCCTGAGAACTGTTCATTTGTTTCATACAGTGAATATAATAAGTTTGTGTTAGTGGTTGTATTAATTAGGAAGAGCTTCTCCATCCCAGCATGTAAAAAAATATAAACCGGGTCAGCTGTGCAAGAAGAGAGGATGCTGATTTCTGGAACAATTCTCAATGATCAGAGATTAACATGGGTTAGACAACGCACACTTAAGAAATGTATATTATATAAGTATATATAAGTATTTTGATAGAAAAAAAACACAAAGACTAAACACCAAATTTCAGTGAATGCGGTCAGTGATGCAGTATTGTCTGAGGGGGACAAAGGTTGAGACTGTTAAATATGTATAGGTCCTTTGTTTTTGCTACATTTCATATAAAATGATAAAAAACTAATCATCTACAGAAAGACACTAAATAAAACACATAAAGACATAGATATACAGTATATTTCATACAGACTGCTGCTCAAACATCTGTATCCAGAACAAACTTCCATAGTGGGACAACACTGTACAAAAGCTGCATTGAGCTGCAGAGCACATTGTAGTCTAGGTAAAATAAAGTTGTCAGGGTTTAGTTGATGTTTAATATTTAAATGGGAACATCCAACAGTGTTTTGAAGTAAGTGATGTTCTCAGTGCTTCTCATGACAATTGACAAAAGAATATTTTTGGATGGAACAAAAATTCATTAACTTTTGGCATGGTAAAAAAAAACACATTTTCTTATAATTATGTCTATCATAACAAATCAATTTTACACTTCACCATTATGAGACAATTGTCACTAATTTATGAAAACAGTATCTAAGTTTCCTTAGATCATCACTGTTACTGCTGTTGATTAGGGACCACATCCATGGAAGTTATGTTTTTGAAGTTTATTTCCCTATCACTGTTTCCCTTTCACTGTTCAGCGGACGATTTAATACCTAAACAATTGTGTGAACACCACAGCAGAAAGAAAGTTTCATTAGTCACTGAACAGCAATTTGGAACAATGGGGAAGTAGGGCTAATGCATATGTTGATGATACTCAAATCAATCACCCATAATACATGGAAGATTTGCCATCACTATCTTCTTTCCATTACCTTAAACATGAAAGGCTTAACAGATCATTCACTTTTAAGTGGACAGCATGGACAAGAAGTGCTGGTAGTGCCAATGGAAAGTTTGAACATGGCAGATGAGCAAACTTCCACACTGATGACTGTGACAACTGTGATCTTCGAAAGTTCCAGAACAAGCTAGTAGTTGCAGGTGAAGCAAAAATAAATCAAAATAATTGTGACAGCAAACTTAATTGATTTGACAAGATTTCTTGAATAAAAAATTTGTCATTATAAAACACCTTTCTACTTAAAACTCTAAAGCTAATTAGATTCAAACCTTTTTCACTTGATGTGTGCTTGATCTAAGGTTTTACAAATTAAACTGAAGGTACTTCCACTTTGCCACAGAACAAACTGACCTTACCCTGAGAAAAATAACTAGCTCTTGAGCTGCAAAATGCTCCACTGCGCAGCAGTTGCTTGCTGCCGCCTGAGATGCAGCAGATGACCAAAAGTTGTTGGATGTAGAAACAAAGAGCAGAAAGAGGCTAAAAAGGCTCTGCAAAACTGAGTAAAACTGAACAGTTGGAAATAATTCTCTGAGTTTCATATCATAAATTTGATTTGATTAAATGTTAATATAAAAAAGTACGACAGATAATTTTCTTTTAAAAAATATTTTAAATAGTGAAGGGGCAGACAGAAAATGTGAGGAGAGAGAGAAGGGTGTGACATGCAACGAAGGTCCCTACGTGAATTCAAACATTGCAGTTATGTGGCATGCTATGTTATTATTTGGCCACCGGTGTCCAATATAGACTGTAGTTTTCTTATATTACCAGATTTTGTCATAATAGTCATTTGGAAGACATAATTAAGAGGAAATATATATAGGCCTGTATTTTTTTTTTAATGCAATGTGGACTCTGATATTTTTTTTGTTCCAAGACGTTTCATTTGGTCTCGGTCTGGGCAACTGAAGTAAAACTAAGATGGCTACTAATAGCAGAGTGTCCTGTTTGACACTTCACACTTGTAATGTGATCTCCAAGGTTTACCCGAATAATGTTGCATTGACCCAATGTTGCATTGACCCACAAATGCACTGAATAAATGCATGTAAGCTTCTAGCCAGCAAAAATGAATACCAATAGATACAAGAATCCTGAATGGGCTGTGTGTTAGGGGGAGTCCCTGCAGTTCATTTGGAAAGATCCAGATCTTTAATAACTGGTTCTCTGTTCAGGTAGGTGGCCCAGTAGACCAGGTTAAAGGTCCCAAACAGCACAGGGAACATGATGCGGGAGATGCGGTCGATCTTGCTGACGCTGTTAAAGGTCTTCTTGTTCTGCTCTGGCTTTGTCTCTACCGTGGGCTTGCTGGGATCGCTCAGAGCACATTTGGAGATGGTGGGCAATGTAGAATCTTTCGTAATGTTTGGAGCATAGTTAGCCACGGCAACAGCGTAAGCATTGTTCTTCTTCATAACGGATGCTTCCTTTTTCTGCAAGAAAAAATGTATCAGGGTGAGATTCATTTGCAAGTGCGTCTACACCTGCACTGTAACATTGCTGTAATGGCTAGCATGGCATTGCCAGGCCTAAACACATCTGTTCTCCTTTGTGATTCCCCAATGGTGAAACTAGCTCCCAAATGTGGGTGTCTGTGACCCTCTCTATTTTCCTATCTCTTGAAGACTCATCTTTTCTGAGAGCACCTCCTCTTTCCTCTAAGACACTAACATGCATTACTATGCACTCTCTATGCACTTTTTCACCTGATTGAACAGATTGAGAATGTAGTTCCTACTTCAAGGCCTCCTACTGCACTCAAGTTTCGGATCAAAGCAAACAAGTGAAGAAATGTAATGGAAAGTAACGGTAACGTGGCTGATATTCTAATTCATAGCTACTTAAACTAATCACTACCCAATGGGTCATTAACACATATTTATCAGTCTGTTGTTTAGTATTTGATCTGAGATACAGGTCTTGATTTGGAGTTATTCACAAACTAGTCATTAATGATTTTTTCATTTACATGCCATTCCTCATTAACTCCTCACAGCATATTGTAAAGGGTTTCCATCCATTTTTACAGCATTAATTCAATGAGTGCAGCAGTTACACATACAAAAGAGGATTATTATGAAAACAGTATATAATAAAAAAAGAGACACTGAGCAGCAAATTAAGGGACAGATATTTAGACTTTCACTGACAGAATGAAGCTTACCATCAAACTGTTATGGATCAATTTAGTGGACTCAAAAGTGCAGGCAAACACCCATCAAGTAACAGCTCAAATTAAATAGGTTTATTCCTAGTCCACCTTAAGTAGTCTCCCAACAAAAACCAAACTCCATCCTCAATCACGGGAGTTCAGAAAGAAACAAAGATTTACTTAACTTAACTACTTAAGGGAAGTTCAAAACTTGATGGTTAATCCAGGTGTTGAACCAGTACTGCAGTTGAAGGTTGGCGTAGTAACCAGGAATGGCCAATTTTCATATTGAGAGCCAGCAGCTCTCAATATGAAAAGGGGAGCTCTTCCAAAGGCCAGGATAGATGGGCAGTCAGATACCAGGGGTGGAGATAGGCTGGGACCATGTATGTGTGTCTGAGGATGGATAGATGGATGGATGAATGGATGGATGGATAGATAGATAGATAGATAGATAGATAGTGCTGTGTTGTACCTTGTCACTGACGATGCTCTTTCCATCCCAGGCCCAGCCTCGCTTGGTGAAGTAGTTGACAGTGGCAAATTCAATGAGTGCAGAGAAGACAAAGGCGTAACAGACAGCGATGAACCAGTCCATAGCTGTAGCATAGGCCACTTTAGGCAGTGAATTACGGGCGCTGATACTGAGGGTTGTCATTGTGAGAACTGTAGTTACACCTGAAAATAGAGAACAAAATGATATTCAGCCTGAGAGGCAGTACAGAAAGAGTCCTGCCTGTAAGTTTGTACTTTCTGTCCATTTTCGCAGGAGCTATTGTGAGTAGCTGCTACAGTATACAGTATGTGTGTACACCTTTCTGCATCTGCTGAAAATGTACCATTAGAACAAGATTAGAACAGATTATTTGGCAGTTCACTGAGTTGGTTTAGGATGTGTAGGATTAGTTTATAAATTTGGATTACAGACTTAAAAACAATCAAGGTGTCAGTCAACTCCTGTGGTCAAAGAAAATATTAATTATTAACATTAAAATTAACATAAATGAGTGGAAGTGCTTTTTAATTCCCCTCAGTGTAGGCCAACAGCAGGGATGTGCAATCAAGCATTAGCTCACCATTAACATAAGCACACACACATGCTATTTGTGCTGCATATCATAAAGCTATATCACACAGTGAATTCATCACTCCCCACTGTAAGAGGATAATGTGGCTTCCCTTTGATGTCGCTTTCCTCATTTTTAAGGCCAGACAGACACACACACACACACTTGTAAATCATCATGCACTTGTAAATCACTGTTGGCCCCTTGGTTTTGATCTCAGTGGTGTTAGGTGATGCAGAGGCAGACTCTTACACTATCTAGCAAAAAGAATGTAAGAAAAGTGATCTGAAAAAGAATGAATTAAAAAACAAATAAGAAATATAGGAAAGTAAATTGAAAAAGCAAGAAAATAAATACAAAAAAATAAATATATTTCTATGTATATATATATAATAAATAAATGTTGTAGTTTAGTTTGAATCGGCTAGAATAAAAGATATATTGTATTTTTGATGCCAGGGTTAGCCCAATGCCGGGAGAAGTTTATGGTCCCAATGCCATGTAAAACAATGCCGCGAAAGACGATGCCAGGAAGAGCCTGATGCCGGGAGAAGTTTGATTGTCCCAATGCCGCAAAAGGCGAAGACTCCCATTGAGCAGTTGAGTAAAAAAAAATTCCGATATACAAGTAAAGATAAAATCTTTATGGCACACAGGGATAAGTTGGTGGTTTCCTACTTGATTGATATTTTCACTGTGGATGTGTCAGCATATCTGCATGAACAGATCTCAAGAAGTTGTGTATACGGGGGGTTGGAATAGCTTAAAAAGGGATATTTTAGTTAGAGTGTTACAGAAGTTGCTGAATTAAAACGAGTGAATAAACTAGGAGGACCCCCAGTGATTAAGCACAGAGTGGATAGACTCTGTGTAGAAGCTTCTTAATCAGGTCCTCACTTGGGCATTAGGCCATTCACCCTTTCTGAATAACATGTGTAATAGTGTTTGAAAATATCTTTGAAAATTGAACATTGAAAAAAGAACAGTGACTGAGGTTCAGACTTAGGAACCTCACTGACTGACTAACAATGACCACAACTCTGGACTAGGTTGTAGTACTCGAGGGATTGTAACTGTATTGGTTACATTAATACTGATCATTATACCAATTTTGTGATGAGAGAGCCAACCATCAAAAGCACAATCAATCCAAAGTAATGTCAATAACTCAGTACCAGTTCACCCCCCCCACTGCTCACCATCCAGTTAAACAGTCCTTGAGCTCTGATAATGGCACGACTATGTTAAAATTTAACAAGACTCATGATGGTGTGGTGAAATTTCATGTTTGCGACATCATGAATTGTAACTCTGTATAACAACCAATTTTCACAGCATGCAGGTGAAACTGTTCCACTGGTCTCACTCTCTGAGCCCAGAGAGGACGAGACTGAAGCACATCCCATGATAGAAGACAAAGAAGACCGATGTTTGTATTTCTGAACCCCTGTAGATACACGATAACTGCTAATATGTAATACATTTTTACATATAGTACTTGCATACACGTACAGGCGTGAGACTCATACTTTATTGTGCTCATTGCAGGCATGTTATCAGTAGAGTTATGGAAGGTTGCATTCTCCTGGGAAAGAGGTTCTGTTCTCGGTAACATGATGCCTACTGATATGAATTGTTTAGTTTATGCTTTTAACATTGTGATCGTTTCATTTAATCAACATTGCTCTGTTTACTATTTCCACATGGGTGTGCAATGAAGAATTGCTTGCTGCAAGTAACTGCAACGTACATACCCACTATATGATTATGAGATTTTTATTTGTGTTGATCGAATTATATCAAAAGGGGGGCATCAAACATCTCTAATCTGGTTATGTTGCATCTTAAATTAGGTGGTCACTTGCAGTTTGGGGGCCTGTTGAGGTGGCTGCTGCTAACAGTTGTAACACAATATAGATAACGTTCCTACCTGATTTATTTGATAAAGTCATGTCACAAGGGAGAAATGTTATGATTGGCTTTGTTTTAAGACATCATGAATCCTTATTCTGTACTTTTCCACTGATCGTATGTTCCAGTTTTGTACTTTTCACACAATGTATGTCCTTGTAAGGTCTGAAACTATAACATGACCACTTAGAAATGTTTTGCATACCAGGAGACAAACAAACTTCACTATTCTATCAGTAAGGTTTCTTTACTCTGACTGAGATGCTGCGACATCTCTGTCACTGCGCTGATATACTTTACCTGTGACCGGCTAACAATTTAGTGCTGTGACCTGGATCAACAATTTGTGACCATAATAAATTATGCTGTTTCTGAACTGTAGGTTTCTCCAGTCTGTTCTTGGGCTTCCAACAAAAGAATCGGGCTAACATATACAAGGCCTATTTAAACATTACACAGACACAGGAAATTAAACATCAGAAGCAGTAATGCAGAAAACGTCAGGATGTAAATCCTCCCCACAGCAATTTAAACTTGCTTCAATGAGGTGGCTTGAGCAGTGAGTTTCTTTGAAGCTCTAAGAAGCAGCTGCAGATTGTTTTCCTTGCTGAGTGGCACTTCAGAAATCTCACTGTGAGGTGGAGACAGCTTTCTGTTCCATTTTTTTGACGAATACCTGTTTGTTGTATCAGAGCACTTTCTAGTCTGAGAACATGGACAACTGCCTTCCACAAAATTCCAATCCAGTCACATCATACTCATATTACTAGAAAATAATGCGTTAGGTTCACTTTTTAATTTCAAACTTTCCTTCTTCTACTTTAAATTATGCTATGAGACGTTTGGTCATTTTGGGGTTCTTCACTTAATCTGTGTGGGAAAATGCAAATTCACCTTGTGTTTAATTTTATGATGAGGTAGTAATGGGACACACCATGGTGGCAATGATGGGAAAAGATTTCTCAGGGTTATAATTGTGGTTAACATATCAATAGCAAATTGGTAAATGTTTATATGAGGATAAGATTAACAAATCCATTCCAGTATAGAACATTAATTGATTAATAGTAAGGTTAAGGAAATGATTATCACTATTACTACCAGAAACCAAAATGGAAATTCTTCTTCTTTTACCTTCACCTTTAAAAGTATATGTCAGATGACATTGTTTCTTGCCTGGAAACATACGGTTGTTTCAGAATAATTCCATGAACCATGAAGGTGTAAGAATGTAAGATGACTGTCTCAGTATAATAGATATGAATCAGGGCTGGAAGCTATTGTTTTTATCTCCATTTCATGTTAAAGAGCATAAAATACATAAAATGATGGAATATGAGCTGGCGACAACATCAGTGAACATAGGGGATCTTGAGCCTGAGAAGCATAACTCAGTATATACAGTATGTACTGTATATGTGAATCAAAGCTAGCTCACCCTAGTCAGACCAGCATGAACTGATGAAGCCTTTTGGATGATAGGTGAAACGTCTTCAAAGACTTATAACCAAGTCCAGCTGATTATGATTTAAATTTCCTTGAGGTAACCATGACCTGGGCAAATGAGAATATTCACAGCCATTCATGTATGTATTTGCCTTAAAGATGGTCTGATCTACATACATTACAATTAGGATTTTTTAACTAATACTACACAAATATATTGTTCTTTTCCATTTCAAACAGTTACGGGGAGGTTCAGGGTTGGGTCGGGAAATTTATGGGAAGCCCTCAGGTAATCCATACATTTTCTACACTGTTTATTTGTTCAGGCTGCTGGAGCAAATACTGGCTGTCACATGGAGACAAACAGCCATTCACACTCAAAGTCACACATAAATTGTCTATAAATGGAGATGATTTAATTTTTTGGGAACTATCCCTAATGTAGGATTCCATGTTAAAATGATTCCAAAGGCAATGTTCAGTGAAGTTAAGAAGAGGCCCATGGCTGTATGGAGCATCCATGGCAGTGCACCATGGGAAAAAGTGATGCTCTCTAGTAAAACCATCACTGCACCGGAAGTTTGTGGAAGTGTGCTGTGGCAGTCCATGACACCTCTGGGAAAAATGTTTTGTCACTTATGAAGGTAAGATTGAAATGTTTAGGAAATTCACAGGAATATTTAATTTGTGCTTTCATTGCAGACATGAAAGATGATAATTATTTGTGTGTTATTATCTTAAGCACACTGTGTTCGTCTATACTTCTATGACTTTTATGAATCTAATGAATGAACAAATTTAATGCAGAAAACCAGGTGATCCCAAAGCGTTCACTGACTGCTGAACAGGCCTTTTATGAACCGGAATGTAGGTACTAGTGCTCTGGAGCGGAGAACTCCCAATGCCTTTCACACAACCTTTCCTTTCTGCCCTGTACATCACAATAGATGATAATGGCTTCATGACTGGCTTCATTAAAGTGTATTATACTGCAGTGAATAAAGCAGAAAGAGAGTGCTACGTTAGGTCCCTGACATTTCAGCAAATGGGAAATTGAAGTGTAGGTGTACTGTCTACTGTCCTTTGGCAGATAAGGGGACCAAGGCATCGTTGCAACATGACCCTACTCTGGTGGTGTGTCTGCGGTGGCCAGATAACATGTTCACCCGTCAGCATGAACACAGTGTTTACAATCAGGAGCGCAACCCTGTGCACAGAGAACACTGCAGGTTCAGGTGAGGACAGGAAGAGCATTTGGGATTCCTGGTGGGGATTTGGTGTGCATTGTTGGAGTGCACACAGCCTACTTCTCAAAGCTCCGCATCATTCTTCACAACATGCTGCCATAGGTACTGCCCATGCCTTATGTTATGTCAGAGGGGTGCGCCAAAGTCTCACCTCTTTAGGTAGTAGAATCCCTAAATCATCATAGATATCGTATTAGAATTGGTGTACTTTCTCATGTATTCTTATTATTTAAATCTCTTCCTTTCTTTGACTATCTCTTCCTACTATGACAATTAATTATTGCCAACAAAACTGTCTCACTCACTGTCATCACCAAAATAAAATATATCGTTTATGTTTCCAATATAATATTTGCATTTTCATTCTAACTGGACATCCTTACAGCATGGCACAGGTTTAATAATGTTCATTACATTCAGGAGAAATGTGTTAGAACCTTGTGTAGAATAACTCTATTTTCTTTCACTGTGAATAGAAATGTTGAAAGTAAAAGACTCACCAAAGACAGTTCTGGCTGGCACGGACTCTCGATTGAGCCAGAAGGAGACCTGGGAGAGGATGACCGTCATGATGCAGGGCAGATACGTCTGGATCACAAAGTAGCCAATCTTCCTCTTTAGATGGAAATGAGCTGTCATGACTGTGTATTCACCTAAGGACAAACGGGACGATGTGTGCAAGTGCAGCTGAGTGAGGATGGTCACATACAGCAACGAGGTTGGTACATGTGGATTATAGTAGTGGATTGATTAAAACGTGCATAACTGACGGGAATACATGGTATTAAATAAACGCAGTGTCTAATGAATTCAGCTTCAAAGAGGAAATATTTTTTATAGTGCAGTGTGGACAAAAAATTATAATGATTTCCTGAGCATTTATACTGGACCTGCAGAACAATTTAGATATTCAACAGACAAAGCACTTCATTACACACTGACTTCATTGTGTGTACCTGTCAACCCTCTGTGTGCTGCTTGTCTGATGCAGTTTGGTGTAAGTAAAATTCACTTGGCCATGTCTCCTGTGATGCCCTGTGATGCTATAAACCTTAGTAGCTGCTGCAGCTCCAATCTTCCCTCTCCATCCTTTACTTCCTTCAGGCTGAGAATAAAAAAAACTTCAAAGAAGTGTGGGGAGAGTTGACTAAATACCATAAAACACAGATAAAAGGCAGCACGCTGGTGCCATGTGCAAGTAAGTTCATTTGAAGTCTCACTATGTGTAAGAAGTGGTACACATCATAGATAAATAAATAAAAACACAGAACCACAAGATTTATAAAGTAAATGAAATGAAAATTAAGACATAAGAAACAGGTACCTAAGAAAGCAAAGGTTTTGGAGGTGGGATATAATATGGAAAATAACCATGTTACATGTGTCTTTTTTTCATTCTGACATTATCAAGTTACTGATCATATGTGTTGTATCATATCATATGTGTTATATATACCCATATCATATGTGTTGCATCATATGTATCATCTTTGATGTCTCCATATTCTCAACAATCTCAGTCATCTCTGTACTGAGATGCAGGTATTCTCACTATGAAAGGTTTAAATACACATACTCATGACTTACATTAAACATTGGGCTTGGGGCATCAATGGACGTCTGGATACAGGTATATATAGCACCAGAAATCGATCTGAACATTTTCATTTCAATATTATCAAATATGATCTAAATCAAGGATGTCAAACTCATTTTATGTCAGGGTCCACATACTGCCAAATTTAATCTCAAGTGGTCCAGACCGGAAAAATCATGGCACAATGGCAAAATTGCAGACTTTTCTGTTTTTTTACACTTGGCCCGCAGGCAATAAGTTTGACACCCCTGATCTAAATAATTCATAAATCATTAATATGACTATTTAGAAGTGAGCAGGTCTCACGGTTGGCAGTATAATGTAATCAGTCACTTTTTTGCATATTGCTGGTAAACAGAATTACAAAAGTACACAATAATAATACTGAGGACAAAATACAGTTATCATAAACCTTTTAATTTGTCAAGACACTGATATTCTGCTGTTTTGCTTTGTTTTTGCTCTCTTCTGTTTTTCTTGACTTGAATGATGCTGATGCTGAATGATGTGGGGGATGCATGATGCTCACCAGTACTGGATTTAATGGTCTCCTTCCCCACAGTCTGGCCTACCAGGTCATATTGGTTGAGTCTGGATCCATCGGCTGCAACATCCACTGACTGGGAGGCATTTCGAGTCCAGATGTAGGTAACCTCAGTCTTCGTGTAGGCATCTGATGCAAAGAGAGCAAGGAAACACCAAACCAATCCTACGAATACCTCTTCATCACATGGCATTCAACACAGTGTCTCACACCGTAGCCTCTACCCTGCATAACCTGACAAGAGGGGTCTAATTACTCCCACACAGAGATTCACACCCATTTTTTTTAAATTGCACCACTGGACTAATCCCAATGAGTTCTTAAGCAGTTGGTGGGCTTGTGCTACATTATGTAAAACTACAGAATTATGAAACTAAACTTAAAATCTGGTATACAGACATTCATGGATGAAACTTTAAATGAGCCATCATTGACACCTTCAGGTATTAAATGAGCTATTTTGATTAAATTGTTGCTGGAAATAACTTTTTCACTGTCTTTGTTAACATTAGCTTAGCATTTTATTAGCATAAGCCTTGCGAAATTCCTTTCCAACATGCTATTTAGTTTTTTGAACTAGTAGCTGAGACTGAAGAAGAGATTTTAGTATGTTTAAAACCTTAACATTCAACCAATAGTATATGAATTGCTTATTGTTTACAGGGAAATATTATGCACTATGCAAGCACTGCATTCGTGACAATATAATCAATGTAGAAGAAAATTCAAGTGTAACTACCACAAGAGATTAGTACCAAATTCCAAAGGTATTGGAATAGTACCCAAACCTAGTGACATATTGGGAATTGGGAAGTCATACCAAAAAAATTTACTAAGTAACATTTTACTGCAACATTTTACAAGTGTTGTAAATAGTAAACATATCTATCTATCTATCTATATATATATATATATATATATATATATATATATATGAATATTAATTTCTGGTTGAAAATCGAGTGTTGGCATGTACAGTATGGATGATGTGATTCTGCTGAAACTTACAGCTGCCAAACTTTAGAGGACATGAGTGAGAGTCCATGGGGAAGTCTTCTAGGTGCATCGGACACTCAGCCTGAACTGTAAGCCTGGCATTAAATAAACACACAAACACAAGTGAAGAGAGGCTATATGGCATTATAAGGTGATTAGAGGATCTGACAAGAAGTAAAGCTCACTGTCATCTGCATAAAACTGGTATCCTGTGTTTTGTCTGGAATGATCCAGCACTACTATGTAAAAAGAAGACAACAGTGTCTCAGGGATGGAACCTTGGGGTATTCAGTCGTAGAGATCAGTAGTTTCAGAGTCACGCCATGGTCAAAATTTGATGTGAACATCACTGCACTTCCTCCACGGGATTGGCTGATTAAATAATTCCTCCATAAATAAACAGGTATACAGATGGTCTGAACGAAGTGCTTGGTCTGTGATAAAATCAGCTACCTCATAGTGTAGAGCAAGGTTCCATCCTCCATGATCCTCAGCAGCTTATTGGGCATGGTCATATTGTGGGCCACGGATTTCTTGCCATTGTGGAAGAAGGTGTCAGGGGTCCAGATCTTACTGGCCATTAGGTTGTTGAGAGGCAGGATGTTCATTGGTCCATGGAATTTCAGACGCTCATCCTTCCAGCTCTGACGGAAGAAAACATCTACAGTGTACTCCTGACAGAGAGAGAGACAGGGCAAAGACAGTAGTGTCAAAGGCAACTGTGACACCCAAGTGTGACACTAAAGTGTGGAACTACTTTCTCTTGAAAGAATCACTCCCACAGCAATCTGCATGGGTAGCATGGAGCTACCATTTGGGGTATTTTTTTCATTTTGGTGGACTGATCCTTTAATGGCCATTACCTTCCTGTGTTGATATAAGAGCTGTATGTAACTAAATGACCTTTATTACTATACCTTTATTAACACCACCTAGAACTTAAATCTATACTGTGTAAAATCATGTGACACATTGTGTTTTTAAAACGCATCATTGCTGTGCTGTTGTGTCTTTAGCCTCAGACTGAGATTTGGCCGCATGACACCTGGCCAGGTTCAGTCCTGTCAGTCTCCAGCTCCTATCCAGCTGTTCTCTGAGGCAAGTGCCAGCCAGGATTTACATCAACATCAAAAAGGCCTTCAGTCCCTCCAGCAGAATAGAAACATCTCCCTCACTTTCTGGTTCTACATGTACATGTACATGTCACAGGTAAGTCTGGTGGGGTCAGGAGAACCACATCTACCTTCTAGGTACCAACAAACACAACAAATCCCCTGGTCATAGATCTTACAGTTATCTGCACAGTTGTATTGTAGTAGCTCTGTTGCATACATCATAATAATTTCTCAGGATTGAGACTTGATACGATTTACAAAAGCAAAAGTAATGGAACCAAAATTAGACCGGAAAAAACAATAAAGATGTAGTAGAACTGGAACAAAATATGACTCTATTATATTGTACTGAGAAGACTGAAGGCCTAAATTTTAATTTTAATATGCTGAACATCTTTTTTGGTCAAGTCTCTGTGTCCATCTATGCAACATCTTGCACTATAAGTATTGAAGCACCTGTTCTATATACTGATGGGATACTAAATGCCATAAAAGAGTGCAAATGCTCCTGGTATGTAGTAAATATTGTTTTTTATTAATATGATTTCATTAATATTGTATTATTTTTGTTATATTAATATATAGTATGAATCTCTTGAGAGCCCTGAGATAGTGGGCCCCATATTTACTTTCAAATCTTTATGCATTAATGTAGACTCAAAATGTGAAATTTTAGCCAAGCTCAACAATGGTGAAGAATCCCAACAATATCCTGGATCTGGGATGGGGATCACTCAAAATTCAAGTGGGAAAAACACAGGTAAAAAAAGTGCAGTGCAGTTACAGTGCAGTTATGCATGTTGTAGCCAACAAAAATCACTGTTCAGTGTGAGTTCAACAAGAACACACCAGTCTTATTTAAAACTAGAGAGCTTGAGAATGTCTTCTTCTGCAGGCAGAATGGTTAGTTCAACACACAAGCTAAGCAGACGTATGCTTTCACAGTATTCATGTGATAACCACAGGACATTATCATCCAGCAATGAGAAACCTTCACAAACAACAAGGCAGAGGAGCAGCAGGGGGCCTTGCAATCTATCAAGAAAAGAAGGTGTGAGTCTGTGTGTGTGTGTGTGTGTGTGTGTGTGTGTGTGTGTGTGTGTGTGTGTGTGTGTTCTTGTGTGGGGGATGTGAATATGTATCAGAAGCGAGCTATCAAAGGCAGAGAAAAGACAAGACATGCTGGTGGAGTGAAATTATCTGTTGCAAGTTTGATGGAAACGTGGCATGAATTAAATATGAGACCTCTCTCTTCTCTTTCTTTAGAAGGTGCTGTCTCCATCACGACCACTTCCATCCCTCTGCCCCCACGCTTCTGTGCCACTTAAATATTTGAGAAGAGCCAGGTGAAGGTGGGGGTGGGGGGATTGGAGGGACTGTGATGGAAAAACTGAGCAATGCTTTTAAGGCAGGAAGCAGTGTATGTGTGTGTGTGTGTGTGTGTGTGGTTGACGATGTGACATTTAACGTACAGTATTTACATGAGCTGTAGAAGTTCAGTGAGGGGTGTCCCTGTAAGCATACTGGATGTCAAAAGTTTAAAAAAAATCTGTGTTTAACCTTTGACTTTCCCTCTACTTAAAAAAGAACAGGGTTTGAATTATCCTCAGTCTATATTAATAGAGTTGGAAACAATCCCACCTCAATATAATACCATATACCACATTGACAGTTACACTAAATTCATGCCTCCCATCCACATTGGCCATGAGGAAGTCCATTCATAACACAAAGCTAATACAATGCTTCAGCCAAGTGTGCATTATGGAGTATGATTGCCCCCTTGTCTCCCAATGCCAGACCTATGTCCACAGTGCAGTGGACAGTGCATTATCATTCTGCTGCAGGGGAAGGCCATGGCGCACCTGCAAAACAGTGATTGGGAAAGGCGGGGCTTGTTTTGGTGGAACATTTACTGTCATTAAACTTGCAAATTCCCTGCACAGGAAACACTGTCTGATGAATTTCATCATCAGCCCAGGAAATCCTGAGTAGAATTTCATTTGGATTTTTGCTCTGAGGCTCTGACCACATTGCTTTCCTCACCTGTTAGTGACAGTTGCCCATGTTAGTTGTCATCATACCAGCTGCAGAGAAACCTGACACCTTTTGCTATAGTTTCAATGTCAAGGCTATATTTACTATGTACTATACTGTCAAAGCAGAAACCCAATGTAGCCTAAATATAAATTAAATTCCTGATGAAAAGAAATTAAACATTGTAGTATTAATGATGGCCATAATCAAAGGCAAACTCAGCATTGAAAGAAAGGTCTGGCAGCAGCGGTGCCACAGCAGACATGCTGGTGGTGTGGGTGCACACATGCATATCCAGTACCAATGGCTCATCTAGTGCAGTCCATTGTGACTGAATGTCCAGCTGACAGTGCAATCGAGAGAGCTGCTCCCTGGCATCTTAAAATTTTATGACAGAACTCGAAATTGTTGGGATACTGCAGACCTCCACCAAAAAATTCCTTAAACTAGATAATGATATTTTGTCACTTTCTGATAGCGCTGGAGATTGTTGAGAGTGAAACAAAGTCAAGAAACACTCAGTAATCTGCTACTTTTCATTAATAGACACCTCTACTGCAAATCATCTGCAAACTGAGATCCATGCTCTCTATCATAGGGAAGAACATGGTGATTGCACAGCTGAAGTCCCATCTCCAGTAATAAGACATGGAGAACTCCCCCACTGTTGCTCCATGACTCAAAGTAAATCGATTAATGTAAACCCAGTGGGGTGTGTCTGTGGTAGGGATGCACACAGATGAAATGAGGCATTGAACTGCAAATCCAAACCCAACTGCAGCCAGACTGCTGTTCACCATGCTTTAATCTACCTTAAGTCAAAACAAGTAGGTGTCTTCCAAAGTAACAGGTGGTCAAAAGTTCCCTCTTTGTGTTTCCCCGCAAAAGTGCCCTTAAGATATCATAAGATAAGATAAGATATTCCTTTATTAGGCCCACAGGGGGAAATTTCTGTCCTCGCATCCTATAGTATTCACAGCACAGTCATGCTACTGGTCTCACTACACCACTCCACTATGGAGAGGAGGAAGCCACCTATACTACACCTACACTTGAGATTTATCACAAAATTACTACTGCAACATTTAAAAAGATGGCATTTAATAAGAGTTAATATTTAATATCTGGAAAGGCTTTCCCATGTTATATGAGGATGAGATGCTTCTTTGTGCCAGTACAACCTAATATTACAATATGTGATAATGTGACAGTTTTAGCACAGCATAGGCTTTATATGTAGATTAATGGTTCAGGCATCCCTGGCACAAACAGTGAATCCACCAACCAATTTTATGCACACAGTAAAAAAACAGCAACGCTACCTCCATTTTTATCAGAAGTAATAAAAAAGAAAGAAAACTTACAAGAACGGAATCCCTGCTGACCATGTGCTAGCTATAATACAATCATAATACAACACGCAGGATGATGCCATCCAAGTGCTGCGCTTAGAATCATTTCCGACTGTGGTTCACAGCGGACAGCCATTATATGGTAATGACCATTCATGCAATACATCACACCACTCTATATCAGAGATGGATGGCAGGGGACGATCACATCACATTTTTAATAACACAGTCTGACCCTTGCCATGTCATCACTCTCCTGGTTGGAGTGGGTGGGTTTCCAATAGCAACAGGACACACAGTGCTGACAGGTCTCTGTCTGGAGGATATTATCTGCTCAATGTGTGTAATTACTTGTGAACATTTTATGAAGGATCATGTTGGCTTTGAGGGAGACTTCTTCAAGTTGAGTCCTAGACAAAAAGACACTGTTTGGCCTCTGTATGTTGCTTCACTTTAAAGTGTCACTCCTTGGAGACTAAACCACAGTGACAAATAACAATGTTTGCAGCACGTTCAATCCTTTATGATTATATATATATATATATTTAAAAAATAATATATATATTATTTCATCAAGTACCATTTTGGTTTGGATGATAATTGTGGGCATGACACATATTTTTATTGTTTTATATTGCTGAGATATTGCCTTTTCTGCCAATAGACACTGGGAAAGAGATCATATAGAACAATAAAATTAACTAAATGAAAAACAGAGGGAATAATTAAGTCTGGATTGGTGGGGGCTGTAATGTTCATTTCCAGTTTAGATTGTTACCAGGCACACCTAAAACTAATGCAGTGTAACATAATAATGAAAGCCCTGTAATAAATCCTGCATCCTGAACATTATAATGTTTAGTTTGTTTTGAAACAATTTGAGACAGGTGCTAATTGATTAATGTGATTTTGAATCAATACCACACAAAGAATGTTTCTCTTTCCATCTACAGAACAGGACACAAGTACAAATAAGATCCACAAATGCAGAACATCTGACACATACAAGTGTATTCATTTTCACCTCACAAAACCTTCATCTGTAAGTATTATATAAAACTGTATTTTCATTCCATCTTAATCAGTCTACTCTTGTGGCCCGATCTCCCTGATATACTTACACTCTCTGAGATGTTTTATATTTTTAACCGTCAGTTCCTCTAACCTTCCACATGTTACAGGTTTCTCATCCATCCCAAAATTCCTACAAGCCTTTTTTTAAAAACGTGGTGACACACTATGAAGTGATTTTGTGTGAGACTTACCATGTCTGTGTCCGACACCGGACCAAAACTTGTCACGTAGATGTCCGTCTTCACCTCCGTTACTCGGTCTGGAAGACAAAGACTTTTGACATTTGTTGCAATAAAATGATGGCATACAACAAAAGTGAGGTGGACAGTGAGGGAAAGGTCAGAGTAATAAAGCAATGGTCAAAATATAAATATAAGAGGCTGAGATTTCCTGATATTTAGTTTCTTAGTTGCAGTACTCCTCATAACTGGTAAACGGATGTAGTATCTTTCACACCTTTTGTAGTACCTTTTGTACAAGAAGTAATGTGATCAACTGTAGTAGGATTCTACTGAGCTATGGATTATATATAGCTGCTTTAAGGATGATTTCACATACCAATGCTTATTAAGATCATGGTAATGTGTTTACCGTAATGTCTCTTAAAAAAAGATCAACTCCAAAAGGATAAGGTTTTAAAGTTTTCTGCAGTACTTTTTTCGTAGTTGCATGGCTCCTAAATCATACTGGAGCTGCAGCATTAACACAACCCACAATGGCACAGGTCACCACATTTATAGAAGGAACACCAACAATATGAACAGACAGTTAAGCTGGGAGCAGGATTGTAGATACCTACACATGACGTTTCCATCAACATAAACGGATTACTTTGGTCTTGACATTCAGAGAGGAACAGTGTTGGATGACTTAGAGAGACAATACACTTAAACGTAACGTAAATTCTTGAAATTATTTGTACAGAAGAGGCAAAGAATCTCCAAAAAAATACACTTGAAGAGACATTATCAACAAGGAGGTAGTTTAGGCAGGAATGGAAGTCACTTTGTCCTCATCTCCATCCAATCATGTGTGTCCACAACTCATCTTACAAATAAATAAATGGTTCAATCCTCAAGAGAGTCCTGACTGAACAGTAGGCTGTACGGGGAGCTGAAAGGGACACACCTTCATCAGAGTGTAGTCAAATCTAGACTGTGGTACAGTCTGAAATGAGCCTGTGATGTAATTATATGAATCTGTACCAAAACCCAGGGTTCACAATACAGCCATGAGTTCACAGTTGATCGCAATCGGCTTTGACTATAAGCCAGTGTTTTTATGCAGGCTACAGGACACACTATCCAGCCTATGTGTGTCAGCAAACATTGTATGTGCACATTTTTTTGTACAACAAACCAAACAATACTTGAGTTGAGGTTAGTTGAGTTGAACTTGAGGTTATGAGTGGTGGTAGTGCCTGATTGATTAGACTATTAATAACTCAAACAAACAACAGTTTCCCTACTGTTGGCCTGAGGGTCAAAAATGACATATTTAGATTGTAAAAAAAAAACTGCAACCAAACAATGTTAAATTCAGCTCTCTGAAAAGCATGCAGTATTTTACTTCTCTGAACTGAAACTAGTAATACTCGTTATACTAGTAATAAATCAGTTATTTCAATGTGAGCCAGAGAACACAAGTATGAGGAGCTTTGTCAAGTCTGAGAAAATAACCCTGATGATGTCAGTTTAAGTTTGTAGACTTCAAATTTATAAAAGAAAGCCTGACTTACAAGTTGCAGGTGTGGAGTTGGAGTAATGTAGGTATTTACCTGACAGGAAGGGTTTACTGAAAGACTTAAGTAAATTGCATTAAGGGAAAAGTTTTTCAAAAATATAATTAGGGGAAAAAAAGTCTGGCCATCTCTGCTGCTTTTATTGAGACCATTTGTATCTGACTATAGTGAGTTCACCAAATATATGTGCCAGTGCCATTGTAAGATGAACCACAAGTATGTGTATTGCCTTCCCATCTTACCTCCCAGGCCAGGTCTCAGTCTGTTGTCATATCCATCCAGCAGACTGTCCAGGATCTTGGTGAAGGTTGTGATGTCTTTACGTGTTGAATTGGAATCTGCTTTTGACCTAAATTAAAACAAATTTGTGATGATGGACACAAATGAAGAAAAAAAAGAAGAAAAGAGTAAGTGAATCATACAGGGGGGCACAGTTACCTTTTCATTAGGGTTAATGGATGATAGATCGTATCTTAAAACATTTTTTAACCTGATGACCAAAATGTCGACTTAGTTATTCTTAACTGGCATAATACTACAACAAGCTAGTGTACATCTGTAACATTAGCTTGTCACAAATGGCCTACTTTAACCATTTTTAACTTGAATTAATATAACTCTAATATTCACTTACAAACAAGTGCACAGTCATATGTTCCTTAATCCAACATTACAAAATGCCCTGTTTTGCAAATAAGAATGTCCTTTATTTTTATTCTCTTTTTAGAGTCACCAATGAATTTTCTTTCGATGTTAGTCATTTCTTTTTTGTGTGACAAACTAGATCAGGTATTTAACTTAACAGTCAATTCCTAAAGTTGATATTAATAAAGGGAATTGATGTTTTGTCTATTGTTGAAAGAGATGACTTTATTACCACATCATATCAAAAGTTATGGGACTAAAAAAACATGAGTAGCACTTTACTGATATGCAAATAATAATTTAATTCTTATATTTATCCGCGAGGTCTGGCGTTGCGCTTTCTTCGTGGGGTTGTAGTGATGTTACAGAGCAACCGCTGAGAAAGGGTATGATATTATAGTTCACTTCTCTCGTTACCGTGTCATTTATCTATTTATCTAATTTACATTATTTGTGTCGGTAGTAGTCTGCTGCTGCTACTTCACAAAGCATCCCGTTAAACAGCCTTTATGTGAGAAGCCAGCAAATCGTGTGCTCCCTGTGTGCGCCCGGTCAGCGTGCCGTCGGAGCCAAGTGCTTTATCTGTGAATCTGTACATCACTGACATAAACTCACCGTGTCTGACACATTACGATCAAAGAGACCAGTACAGTCAGAGAACGTGAGCTCCACCGTCCCCGCATCGCTGATGTCTGCAAACAAGACGGGAAACGCTTTCAGAGCGCTTAATTAGACGGTAGAGCAAAGCACCTTAGCGCCCCACACAGATACCCGTCTCCACAAAGACAGACATTACAACTGCTGTTCTGAGATTCTGCAGCCCAAGTGTATAAACAATGACTTTTCTACACTGCTTTTGTTTTGTAAAAAATATGTCTAATTAAGCGTCACTCGTTCGATGCCTACCTGAAAACGCGACAGGTGTCCCCAGGGTTGCCAAGAGACACTGGACTGCGTCAGGGCACAGTGGAGACGAACAAGGCAGAAAAAAAGACGGTAATATCCCAGAGATGAAGAGCGCGGTTACTGTCCGTCCATTGTGTCAGCGCCTCCAACAGTGTCTCCACGGCTAAACCAGAGACTAACCTGAGACCAAAATGTGCAGGGAGCAGCGCTATGGCACTGCGCACTGATGGTTAAATAGCCCTGCTGAGACTGAGTAGTCCGCCGGTAGTGATACGTTTCCTTCCCTGGTAACGAGGCCGCGCGCGAAAACCACGCAAGTTGCATCCAGCGTGCGGCATTACAGGCTAAGTGGGTGTTAATAGTTGCTGAAGTGACTTGAACTGATTCATTTCATTTAATCAACATGCAGCTTGCAGCGATCACACGCATTTTCTTAGAAAATGCACATTCTCGTTTAGTATTGGGATAATACTGATTGTTTATTAAAATGTAAATCAGCCACTGTCAAGGCAGCCAACATGGACTGCAAGCCACAATATCTTACAATTATTCAGAGATTTAATGAAGAGCTACAACATGAATTGCAAAGAAATGAGATTTCCATCAAAGTAATACCTGCCAACATTAAACCATGAAGAAGATGGAGGTTTTCCAGTTTGTGCTTAAATGATCTATGATAGTGACCTACCATCACCACCCTTTTTCCTTTACAGCACAGGTTAATACAATACATGGCTTTTAATTGGTCTTAAGTTTGTAGCTCATGGTAAAATACATCAAAAAACAAAATGCACAAAAGTGTTCCAAGTCAACATCAAAAATTAGCACCACAAAAAATATCGAGCGCAAATATTGTGTTTGTCTGTGTGTTGAGGACATAGGCTGACCAGATGATTAGCAACACAATTAGCCTACATGCTCCTAATAGAAGTGTTAAAGGGTGCGCACTGACTTCTCAGGTAGCATTGTTTGTGCATGCCAACCTCTGCCTTTGGGTTGGGTTGCCAGCTACCAAAACACACCCATTGATTTATATTACTATTAAAATGGAATATTAATGGGAGAAATTACAAACTGGAAGCACAACAGGAAAAAAGGGTTTCAAAATAGAGACTCCTGCAAAAATAGTATTGTACAGTATTGGCAGGAATGTTAAATCTTTGCTCGTGTTGCCTTTTTTAAAAATCTATATTTCTCAACTTTGGTTTTCAGAGTCACAGTTTTATAATTTTGGCTCATTAATGTTTTGTATGCTCCTGACTTTGGTCATTACACTAGAGCATGTAGGTTTCTACCATGGAGGTTGTTGTTATTTCATGTAGTGAAGGGGATTCTGGAACTTGTCAGAGGCAGAAGATGATGAGAATCCTGTGTGAGACATGTGGCCAGTGGTGAGCTTAGACCCACTGTCTGCATCTGGTGAGTCAGACTATATGTAGTAACATATATTCGGTCACTTACATGGAACAATAGTGTTGGGTTAGTCAATTAAAATTGACTATTTGGGTGTTCATTATAGAAAAAACTTTACACCTTTATACTCTTACACATGCCAGCGTGTGCCTGCTGTGCCTTTTGTATTTCCATGTTCAGGTCAGTGTGACTGTGTCTGTGACTAAGCATTTACACTCAGTGCCTGCATCCAGTCTGTGACCCTTTGAGATCAGCTCTGCCCTAACAAAGGCAGGAACTGTCCGGAGTGCTGACAGTCATCAGCTCCAGCTGCAGCCTCCACTCGCTGCTTCGAGAGATCATCGAGAGGTCTGTCAACTCCCTGCTCCCTGGCAGTGCTTCCAGTCAAGACGTGCTCTGCCCCATCTTTTGCTGCGTGTTGACAACATACATCTTTGGCATGTGTTTAAGTCGCCATTAAACGTCTCTCAAACCACAGTGACCTTTCATAACTATTGGTAGCATAAAAGGAAAGGTCTCACCGAGATGATGGCCTTTTTTTCTAGGGTCAACAATGCTTTTGTGCTACTACTACATTATGTTGTTTGTCCACCCAGCTCTTTCACATTGAACATTGCATTCGGTAGGACCCTCCAACCAGACGTAAGGCTTTAAATCTTGTTTACCTGGAGGCTTATGACTCTGGATTGTATTAAAGGTCAAAGATAAAAGCTTGTTGCCCTTAAGATGGCTGGTTTTCTGAATATCTGAGCACTTGACCTTTTGTGGGACATTTGTTTGATCTGATGGCCATGTATCTTTCTTTGCAGTCAAATAAGTCAGCATCAGATCTTGGAGCATCGTTATTGACTCTAAATCCCTGCACAGCCAAAGGGCTATGTATATCCTTGTATGTTTTCATAGTTAGTACAGTTTTGTGTTTATGAAGGTTGGTATTGTCAGGAAGTATTATTTCAGATGTTTATGACCTTTCATGTCTTAGTGCTTCCACACTTCTCCTGTTCTTTTCTTTTTGTTTCTCATTGTTTACATAACTACAAAAATTGCTTTGTGCAAAATTGGCTGTGCTTATTAGCCCATCAAGCATGTTGTTTTGACTAATTACTGTTCATCATACAAGTGGGCACTGACACACTGAAAACAATTTACATTTCCATGAAAAACTGTAGAAGTAAGTTTAAGTAAAATTTCTTTCTGCATAATAATAATATGTACATATAATAATAATAAAATAATTCCCGCTAGTCATCCGCCTCGATCTCCATTGAATATCACCATGTGACCAGGACAATGGCTGCATGCTTCATCTTCTTTTTAAGGAGTCTGGCCAAGTGTCACCTGCAGCTCCACATCTTTAATCAGGACACAGTTAGATGTGTGGCTGGTCAGTGCATCATGACAGGGAATGCCCTGTGTTTAAAGGGGATTATTTACACACCTATAATATGCACTAATATACCCTCTGTGATTCCACCCCATATCCATGTGTGCCCAAGATGTCGGTTGGTTGGTTGTTCCATTCCTGGCTTCATGTCAAAGTGTCCTAGCTAGACAGATAAACAGTCGACAAAAGGGGGGGAGACCCTTATTATTTAAGGGTCAGAAACGTGACAGAAAAGTGCTGAAAAATGTAGAAGCACTGTATGATTGTTTATGTGAATGGGTGTTTTGGCTTTTGAGTTTTTGATAAAACTAGAAAAGTGTTATGCAAGACCATCTAGCACATAGTAATTAATTAGCAAATGGCCATTCCAAATAGGCTTATCACTGTAATCATGAAATGTACAACATGTCAGTAGTCATCCTTTCCTTTACTTTAAAGGGTTTTTCAGTCTGACCAAAGATAGTAGTCTCTATCAAAATCTAAATAGGTCTTTCATAGATGACACCAACACCAGCTCTGTTGCTCTACTTATGACTGAACTTGGCAGCCAGATGAATTGTGACAGGTTCAGTCCAGTATGAAGAATTCCACCTGAGGCTATTTGGAGTGCTCCATCTTGGGACCAGTCTGAACCTGGAAGCTTCTGCAATGCTGGGTTAGTGAAACCTGGGTTGTGTTGTAAAAAAAACAAAACAAAACAAAAAAAAGCTCGTAGGGGGAAAAGGGGATGAGCCTCCTGCCATAAGAACAGTTGCTCCATTGTCCATGTGAACATTATAAGATGACTGTAAATGGGTGTTGCTTGACCGACAGGAGGATGCGTTTGTGTGTTGCAGTGGATGGATGGAATTAGAGTTGTCACGCAGTACAGGGGGAAAAGCTGTCACCAACATCGTGGGAAGGTGGGAATCAGTGGCAAGCAGAGGAGGGCTGCATGGCTTTCTGTTGATCTGTTTGTCAAATCTGTCGACCAAAACTTGTGTGGATTCCTTCTCAAATATTTGCAAATAATTAATTTGGAAATGTCCCTGTTTCTATTTAATCTTTCCTTACGTTGTGCGTTCACCTCAGTACCTTCCATTTATGTATGGGGTGAATGTGGATGGCAGGAAGTAGGTATAGCTCTGTTTTATTTGGACAAATCATCACGGTACACAGTGCATGTGACATTTATGGCTCCGAACATTTACAGATTGTCAGACTCATCTTGTGGGGAGAAGTGATTGTTAAACTAATGGGTGGTGACAGCCACATACAGTAGATGTGAGTGTTTGTGTGTGTTGGGGGGTTGGGGTGGGGTGTTTGTGACAGTGAGCATGTGTATGTGTATGTGACATGAAAGTGGCCTTCCACGCTGTCTATTACATGATCATGTTCTCGCTTGCTGTTCTCCACTTCATGACCTTCCTCAACATCTGAACAATTGTTCTGTGTTGACAGCGAGCTTCTTAGAATAGGATGACTTTGTTTCTCTTTTTCTGTTATGGGCTGTGCTTTCATCTCCCTCCTGCATACTGACTAAAATCAGTATGTATGCTAAAAATGAAACACTTTGATGTACTCTTTTTTTTCATTACAACATTAATGCAAAATAACAGCTAAAAGTTTTTCAAGGAATGCGATGTGTTGTTAACTTGCAACGCAATGTATACAGCAGTTCAGCTCAGTAAACAAAAATGTATCCGTTGGAATTGTTCTCCTTGAGAACTTCCATATAAAAATGTTTCACTGTTGGGGGGACCTGATGAACCTGATTTCTGCTTATGGTTATGAAATTTAATCCATATATTTCATGCATAGACACAAAGTTGCCATTTTTCCCTGACAGTCCACACAATTTTCACAGTATTGTATTTAAATTTGAAACGCATCATTTTGATTGAAGCACAACATTCATTAACATAGTTTTAGTTACATCATATTTTGAGCACAAATGAATGCTAATGTTCACATTCAGATACTATGCCTGAAAAAGCTGAAAATAACCATTTACAATGAAAAGCACAAAAAGGTTCCCCATGATGTTTTAAACATTTCTTTCAGCTAACTGAGCAGGGATATACATTTGCTAGGATGGCCATGGACCATCAGCACTAATTGTAACATTCAACCCATTTAGCAAAGCAGCCCCAGTGTTCCCCACATGACACCGGCTGAGAGAAGACATTTATTCCCTCATTATCTGGACTTCTGATCCCAAACAAGCCTCCAGTCCATTGCTGGGTCCATATCTATGAGAGATTGCTGCACTGGGACCAACAAGTGCTTGTGGTGACTCTGAAATGGAGTGCTTATGAGGGTTTTAATGGCTGTATGGCAGCTCACCTTTGCGACTGAGCTGAAGCTGTCAAACACTAAAGGATGGTAATGAGAGTTCAGACTGTGTGATCTATGTGCCACATAAAGAAGATATCAAGGGTAAATGTGTTCTCATGAAGGGACTATACCTCAGTGAGACTGAGTTATTAAGATGTGTCAGTTAAATATTTCATTTGAAATAACCAGGGGTGGGTGGTAATCTCGCATCTTTACTGTGATAATGGGATGTTGATGAGGTGCATAGTCATGGCCTAGACTTTGTGCTGTTCAGCCCTCCACCATTGCTGAACTGTCACACCTCAGAGTTTCCTTTTACACTTTTTGTAAGTTGCCGCACCCTCTAACATCTCAGCCAGTAGCTGTGGGGGGCATCTGGCAGGCCATTTGGCAGCCAAGAGCTCTTCCTTCTACTCCAGTGGTGTTGGACTACTACATGATGCAAAGAGCAACTTCAATGCTCAGAAAGTCCCTGCTTCAATCCTGGGTTTCAGCAGCTGCTGAGTACGCTATACAAGACAGTGTCCTATGGTTCAAACTGTTCACTTATATTAGAAGATACTTTGGCAGTTACTTGCAGAAAATGTTATCGAGACAGGTTTTCGAGGTTTTCGTAAGTTCTGCAACCTCTAACATCCGATCCAATGCCTATGTGGGGCATGCAGCCATGATTGTTTCCTTCTACTCCAGTGAATAGGACTACTGCATGAAGTGTACAACAACTTAAATGCTTGGAGAGTTATTTTGTGTTGCACTTCATAGTATCTATATTTTTAGGGAAATGTGCCAAAATACTTTAGTTAAGAGATAGTTAGATTGAAGATCTAAAGGTCCTTGGTTTGGCCCTGGGTTTCAGCAGCTGATGAGCAAACTTTTTAGGATACTTTTTTATTGATTTAAGCTGTTCACTGATATTAGAAGGTACTTTGGCAGCTTGTTGTGGCACTACATGTTACTGAAGCGCTTCTGCTATGCAACAGCTTCTAATGTCTGATCCAACACCTATGGGGGGCATTTGGGAGGGTATTTGGCATGCTTGACCTCTTCCTTGTACTCCAGTTTCATAGGACTACTCCACGATGCGCAGAGCAAATTAGATACTTAGAAAGTTGTTTTGCGTCACACTTAACAGTCTCTATAGGTTTGACATTATTTGCGAAAATCACTCTGTTGGGAGAGCGTTGGACTGAAGATCTAAAGGTCCCGGGTTTACCAGTTGGAGTTGTTAACTTACAGTCTGGGGCTTGTCTCTGTTGAATTTTCACTGCAGTTTTACATTTGACCTCAGTCTAATGTTAATTTTGACAGCAGATTGTGATTTAGTCTTAGTTGTTGTCTTCCAACTAAAATGCTGTACATTATTTGTATGTAATGCAGTTGTACCTGCATTAGTGATTTTAATGTTGAGACATCAATCAAGTCCTACTGTATAGCATATAGATTATACATTTGCCATGACTGAATCTAGACCAATCACAAAGGTGAGACACTTCTGCATGCTTAATTCTGACATGTTCATTCCTTCACATGGATAGCAGTAATCAGCAGTGAGCTCCAGCTCATCAGTACAGCCCATCAGTTTATTAAATAGTCAATACTGCAATAGAAATGGCCAATCAATTTCTTGTTACTCTCTGATGTAGAGTACTTTTACACACTCATGCGTCATTGTTCAAGGCATTGTTTTGAGGGCATGGAGAAAGATAAGTAAACTTAGGATGCCATCTTATGGACAAATATGTCAAACCAATACCCAAGCAACTGGGTATGTACATACTTTGGCAACTCCTGGCATGATATGTTACAGAGACATTTTTTGTAAGCTGCTACAACCTCTAACATCTCAGCCAGGAGCTATGGGGGCATCTGGAAGGCCATTTGGCAGCAACAATCTCTTCCTTTTACTCAAGTGCATAGGACTACTACATGATGCGAGGAGCAAATTTAGGCACAAAAAAAGTCCCTGGTTTGATCCCGGGTTTCAGCGTCATTGTTCCCAGCATTCTTCTGAGGGCATGGGGAAAGATAAGTAAACTTAGGATGCCATCTTATGGACAAATATGACAATACCCAAGCAATTGAGTATGTAAATAGTAAAACTATGACTAGTTTTATGGTCATTGCAACAATTAGAATATAGTGCTTAATTACACTAGTATATGCAATTGTTCCTTGTCCCCACCACCACGCTTCTCTCTCCCCATTTCGTTAAACTGTATAAAACTATTTATCCCAGTAGATGGCACCAGAGTACAGACTATAGTTACTATATACTATACTACTACCCTATAATTATTTTTTTCATTTCTCTTAACATGGATTGCAACATTAAACATACAGTATGTTGCATTTTGGAGATCCTGATTTCTCTTAACCAGATTAAAACCAAGACAAAAGTGAAAACAGTCTGTGAAAATTGACTGTTGACTTCAGTTTGGGATCAGAGACCACTGCACTGGTAAAGTGCAATGGACTTTCATATGCCCTGCACCTGTGACTGTTTTTGGCTGTTTACACAGCTCTACCATTCCCAAATTATTATATTATATATTTTGATAATGATGTCTGATTTTGATGAGCCATCAATGCTCCTCTATTGCCACCCTATCAAAGCAGGTACTGCATGGATTAATAAGCATGGCGGTTTCTCGTTTGTTATCAGAATTAACCCGGCAAATTGCCCATTAATTTAGAACGACCACGCACCACCACTAACCGTACTGTTAATCCTTTCCATATCAGAGTCAGATGAGGTTTTCCATATTGATTCAAGTGAAGCTGCGGGCTCTGCTCCTGACTTTTTGGCTGAAAGCACCACAATGCCTGAGCCCAGTGTCACAGAGCCACTAGGCTGCAGACTTTTCTGATGAAAAGTCTTTTAATAATCTTGATACTTTTATGAATCAGAAATGTTTTTTCTTCTTCTTCTTCCCTGATCTAATAATCTAACAGCCATCCATTAGGTGTTGAAGTGTGCAGGCTACCCCAAATGTACTTTGACTTTTCCTCACAACCTATTAAGTCATGTTTCACACAGTGGGTTTACTTGGAGACCTCATGATTTAGTGGTTTACCTACCTTGTGTGTGACTTGCTTTTGTATCCTATAAGTACAGGTACATAGATTTGGTGCCACAGTCAGCCTCTGTTATGGGATGATACCAGTATACAAAAGTTGGGTGTCACAAAGTACACACAATACTCAGAGGGCAGATGTGTGTCAAGTTGTCAGTGGGCCTTCATAGCCCCAGGTTACTTCTGATATGTTAGCTGGCCCCTACAGTGTTTTTTTTACTATATCTAAAGCTGTCTGCAGGCAAAATAGACCAATAGCATAGCAAAGGTTAATGACCAGGAGTCAGTGGACAACAGGAGAGAGACTAAGGAGTGCATTCACATCTGACACCAAAGAGCAAACTCAGGCATCAGTTGTCATCTCCAACTCCATATTCCACAACCTGTTTTGATGTGACTGAAACTCACACATGATGAAATCAGAGCTAACTCAATCCACTGAAGAAGCTCAAGAGACACAACTGAAAGTTCCAGTAAAGGGCAATCTTGTCAAACTATTATCCAATGTCTCTTTTGGTGAAGGTTAATGAGTGTCTGCTGTACAGAGGTTGTCCTGACAGTGCAGGGATGCTTGGTGGTTTCAGGGTTCAGGGAGTCAGGGATTTCAAAAGATCCCCGTGTTATCTGGAGTGAGAGAATCATTTAATTTCTTTCACTGAATTATACAAAGATTGTGAAAAAGACTAAATCTGAGGGTCATAAGAATAATGACGATAATGCTGACAACTTGTTCTGTGATTCTGCTGCCAATATGATTTGGGGACAAATAGAGAACAGTTAGTGAATTGATATTTTGAGTGTGTTGTATGAGCTGGATGGGATCCCCCGAACATTCGCTGCACCTCAGATGTGCTTGTGCTGCACGATCCTTTCCCTCTCTCTCTGTCTGTCTGTCTGTCTGTCTCTCTCTCTCTCTCTCTCTCTCTCTCTCTCTCCGCCTCTGTGTGTGGCTCTGTCTCTCTCTCCGTCTCTGTTTGTGTGTCCCTCGCTTCCTCTCTCTCCTCCAGTTGACGAAAGGTGACCGGAGAGCCGCGATCAGCTCTCACGATTGACTACTTCAAGTTGAGCAGCAGCTGGAGGACCAGCTTGACGCAGGACTTCTCTGGACACTGCGTCTGATGGAATAAGCCTCAAATGGGGGTGCCGGAGGGGGTGGGGGTGGGGGTTCTATGTATTGACATCTTGAGTGCTCAGAGACTCTAGCCTATGTGCCGCTTCATGCGCCAGGCTCTGGGCTGTCTTTTTTCCCTGCGTGGTTACATTTTCACCCAAATTTGTTTTGCCTCACCTCGCCACCGACGCTTGGATGTTGGGGAAAACGACGCGCATGCGTTGCTCTTGGAATAATTTGGCTTCCTAAAATTGAATCTTGTGTCAAAGTCGCTGGCAGGATCGAGAGGAGGAAGTAATGTGGACTACTCTAGACCGCGGATGCTTGGGGACCTTCTGCTTGTCCCTACTGGTGGCTGCGGTCTGCGGGGCGCAAAGGTGAGCTCAAATAATAGCCAGACATCATGTGTCATGTATGATTTCAGACAAGGCCACATAGGGTTTCCTCATTTCTGGAGTGTAACGTGTTGTCTGTCCTCAGCTCCAATGAACCTAGCAACATGTCATATGTGAAAGCCACCGTGGACAAGTTGTTGAAGGGCTATGACATCCGGCTGCGGCCTGATTTTGGAGGTAAAAGCCACCGGTGTCTGCTGTGTTCATGGAACCAACGTGCGATACTGTGGCGCTTACTAATGCTCTGCGGTTATATTCTTCAAAGGTGCTCCCGTGGACGTTGGCATGAGTATAGACATCGCCAGTATAGACATGGTGTCCGAAGTCAACATGGTAAGTTATCATCCACTCCATTGTCACTAGGTGGGATGCGGTATAGGCTATGAGGTGCAGAGCGCCTCCACGTGACAACATTGTCAGGGCGACTTTCTCGCCCTCTCCAGCAGTCAGATGGAGGGGTTGGAAAGCCGTGTCAGTCAGTTCGCCTCCTTCAGGACTTCGCGGTGCAGCACCGCTCCTGAAGGAAACTTAAAAAAAAGACCACCCCCTCCTCCTCCCGCCCGCTCCCCCCTTTCAGCACCATGGAGAGATACGCAATGTGAGTGTACACATCAAGTACTTCCCCGCGGTGTCACAGTCGGCGGAGGCTGAGCATTAACAAGACAGAGAGAGCGAGAGCGAGAGAGAGTGAGAGAGAGCGACAGAGAGAGAGAGAGAGAGACTGTTTAGTGATGCCACACACGCATCTGTGGCTCGGTGGAGGAGACGGACATGCGGGAAGGGGGGCATGCATGTACTGTCCGTTTTTACCCTCAATGCAGTAATTACATAACGACTGTCAATGGCACAGGAGGACAGGGGCCCAGAAAAACGCGTCTGCAGAATAAGACCTGACCAGTTCATGCAGGGAACATCAATGCAGCGTTGCCAAGGTGGGCAATATGCAGCATCTGTGTTGAAGAGCAGAAGCAGCTGTGTGCAGGGGAAGTGCACGTTTGAGGGAGAGGTGCAGGCGTAACGTGGGCTGTTGATGCACTTTCACACTGCTGTTGCTTCACTGCAGATTTTTAAACCAGACTCACATTTATTCATTCGCATTATCTGCCTCTCTCATATTACGTCCAAATCAACAAGTCCTTCACCCTCAGCAACTTGTCCCTTCCCTCTGATATGACCCTATCTATCTATCTATCTATCTATCTATTGCATCCATGCATGATACCAGTCTAATCTAATCTGTGTGTAATATTTGTGTGCTAATATACTTTGTTGAAGAGGTTTAATTGTTGAGGCTTCCACTTTAAAACACACTATATAAATAATAATTTTCTATAAGTTTTAAGTCAGTGATCATGGTTTCAGTATCATACATTCATCTCCTTCCAAGCTTCTTCAGACTGGGAATCATCCTTCCATTCAGTATTTGGGTTTACAAACATCATGTGATCAAAAATGTCCTCTCCCCTACACTTTTTGCTCATGCAGCCCCATACCAGCACACTTCAGTCTCCATGTTTCATGGTTGGTATATTCTGTGGTTCCTGTGGGAGTCCTGGTCACCTCCACTGCTGCTGGACTCTGTCTGACCCAAACAAACTTATTTTGATTTCATCGACCAAAGAATGTGCTGCCAATATTCTTTGTTACAGTCTTTGTGTCAGAGGAGAATCTTACAAATTTCTGCAGTTCTATGAGCAGTGGTTTGCTTCGTGGGCACTGTCTGCACTGGTTGACTTTCTGTACTGTCCTCATGTTCTCATCAGTCATTGAAACTCCACTTTCAACAGATAACCCTTGTGTGGAGTTGGAAGCTTTTACCCTCTGTTTTTCAACACTAAGGTGATAGTATGGCTCTTCCTGGGCACCCTTACCACTGCAGCTGTGTTTCACTTTATGGTTAGCAGCCTACAGATGCTTTTGTATGCTCTCCAGCTGTTTAAGTCTCCATTTCTCACAATATTGCATTAGTCACAACCCAGGCCAGACCTGGGGAAGGTGTGGTGGTGGTTTTATAACCTTGTTGACATAGCTTTAACTGGAAGTCACAGGTGTGATCACATTAGTTGCCATGTGGTTGTACTTTGGAGCCCTCAGTGAAGTCCACCCTACCTGTTGCTCCTCTCCAGCTCCCTGAGCAGTGCTCAAATATGCTGTAGTTCCAGGAACTCCTCCTTGAAGCAGAAGCAGACCCTATGTTAGTTCCTTTGTTACATTCCTGGGAATGTGATGAAGCCCATTACTATGTGACTTATACTTTGTGATTGGTCTGTGGGATTTATTTGCTGTTTGCTACTCACATTCAGAATACACTCAAATCAGACACTGGAATGACTGTTCTGATGCTGTAGCTATTAAATCTTTGATCTACAAAGTGTGTCTCAGAGGATGTGCATACTTAGAATTATGGTTAGTTGTTCATTATCATATTCCTTGACCTGAGGTGCTAAGTTTTGACATGGGAACGGATTGTTGAAGGTTAATAGTGATATCACTACCTATAAACTATAAGAGCAAACATTTTCTGCCAGAATTGAATACTAACATGTTCAGCCCCAAACTACAGACTACAGACTCATGCTTTCCAGAGAGAAAGAGAGAAGCCACAGCCATTTTATGAAGTCAACTTCATCTCTTATTACATTTTAAAAGTTTTATTTTCATGAAATACAATTTGCCAGTATAGTAAAAATGATTTTCACCTTTCTGTAGCACTTAATAAATAATTAATAGTAATACATAATAATTAATAAAAAGTTACTTTGATTCTACAGTAGTCCAGCAATCTGCCTTTTGCAAAAGATCTGTTGGGATTAGGGTTTGTCGAGCCCTTGTTTCACCTGTGTCTCGGTTGAGTCGCCCTTCTCTGGTGTGTGATTCTCTCTTGTTTGTGGATGGTGGTTGTGTTATCTTTGGGCGCAGTTTTTGGGTTTGCTCTCCCACCAGATCTCTGCACACCTGCTCCGTGTTGGCCAATCAGCATGTGTATTAAAAGACCAGCCCCGTGGAAACCATCACTCATGCCAGAGTTACCAGCTACTCCTGGTTGTCCCACCTTGCTACTGAATTAATCTGCTCCCAGTAACATCTAATCTGCCTGCCCCTCAACACGCCACCTTGCCATTGAGCTCCCTTGCATTCAACACCCCGAATCCCCCTGTCCTTCAGAGAGTCACTGACTCTCTCACCAGCTCCCGGAACTCCAGTCCACCATCATGGGCCATAGGCCCCCCATACAGGACTGCTGCCCCTTTCTACCATCTCTGTTGTTACCAGTACACCTTGCCTGAGCCAAGAGCGGAATGTCACTCTATATCTGGATATTCCCTCCTGGCCTCAGCACCAAACTGCGGGCATATTAGTCCAATACCTGGGATTCCCATAAGATGCCCCAAACCCTGTTTTATTAAGTAAAACCTTCATTTCTAAATTCCCACAAGTGCAGATGGAAATTAGTTTTGGTGTGAGACTTTTAGATGCTTATACTGAATTCCTGTAATTGTGGATGGACTTTGCTTTATTTTTATTTTTCTGAAAGACTATTTCTGTTGATCCTCGAAGATTCAAATTGTGAATAAATCTACAGATTTTTTGGGGAAATGAGGCTGAGTGAATTTTGTCTATTTTTACATTACTTTTTCTTTTAAATGATTTTAGGCAGCTCTCAGCTTCTCTAACAATCTAAGTATACAGACAATTCTAGAAAATGACTGAAACAAATTGCTTTGCACTGAAGTAAGGTTGGAATATTTGTTACTGTGCTGGCAATTTTATCATTAAATAAAAACATTTTAATAGGAAAAAAAGGGGCATTTGCAGGACAGCACTAATTTTCTTTGTCTACTGGCTTTATTGGCAGATACTTTTTCCTGGCCTGCAGCCTGCAGCCTGTATCAGCTTCTTTCATTGTTTACATTCATAGCACTCATAAGTCATCTTTACATGAGCATGTGAAATTGCAAAAGTAAATCGAGGCAGTGTTTATGGGAGTTAATCATGTGTGTCATTGAGTCCAGGTTATGAATTGTTTATGAGTTGTACTTGGGGCGGTAAAAAGTTTCCGTGGGAAATGGAGCCCTGTGCCCAGATCTGACTGAGAAAAAAAAGTAGCTGAGATATTGTAGATAGACCCGACCAGTCTAGATTAAATCTTAGTGCCAGTGGGAAATCTAGACCATAAAAAATGTGTGAACTAATTTCTAATGTTACATAAATGCCTGAACTCATTATTATCACATTTTACCTTCTTGCTACCTTTTGTAGAAGCGGTTCTCAAAACAGGGGGAGACCCACCTAGTGGAATGTAGATCTATTGCAGCTTGTCAGGGAGGAAAATGTGAAGGGAAGTTAAAGTTCAATACAACAGATATTTTTGACTTGTCACTGTAATGTTGAAGCTGTACTAATCAACATGTTTTTTTATGTTAAAGGATGAAATGGCTGTGTGAAGTCAAAGGTTTGAGGTGACAAACCCACAGAGAATAATCCCCAATGCTGCGCTTCCATCCAGCACTGCCGATGCTCATCATACATATACATACATATACAAGTATGAGAAAGCCTTGTTCACTGTCAATATAAAGACCTGTATTGTGTTTTAGTTTTTGTCAGATTGTAAGTAGCATTAGCATTAGTTTTCCTGCAATGTAGGATTATTAGCAACATTTCAGGTGCACACACTCTATATAAAGTGTTTTTTTTTCTTTTTTCTGGATAAACCTTTGGTTTGTTTACAGCCTGTCTGACCGCTCATGCCTGTGACTGTGCTCCTCGGCAAAAAAAGAATTAGTCTTGGAGGCTTTGCGCATACAGAAAGGCAAAATTTGTGAAACAATTTGTAGAGAATTGGAAATGAGGAGAAATGTGAGATGTAAGAATCAGCTGACATCCTTGCCCCCGCCCCCCCCAAAAAAAGGTTCTCCTTTGTTTGTCACCTTTCTTACAGCTTACAGCTCTTTCATCATTCACTTGATCATTCATCATTCATATTCACTCATTGAAGTTGACGTGAAGGTCACACACTGTCATCAGGAGCCCAGTTTTAGCAGCATCAACTCAGCAGTCCTGAGGGGGTGAAGGGATGCACTATGTTTGTAGCTAGACCTGTACCTAAACCTAGGTTTCATTTCATCGGATGGGATATCATAACAAACTGTGATGGTAACACTCGCTGTTCAGAGTGATGGACTTGACACCATCAGTGTCAGCCTGAATAACTTGGCCTAGCCTGAATGAATTACCATGAAATATACAGTATGCAAGGTTGCATGGTGACTGGATCTGTTGAATGAATTGGTTTTGCCTTTCTCACACACATGCAATTCTTAGACAAGAATGTCACACGTGCAGTGGGCCTTTGTGAGCATTTCCAAATGGAGTTGCAAATTGGAGCAGTTATTTCAGCTCATCCAGACTCCTGGCAGTCCTGTTCATTTTCTCATGAATGAGGTTAGCTGAAGCCAAAGCTTACACTTAGACACAGACTTCCGCTGCTGAAACACTCAGCAGCTTGTACCAGCACTTTTTTTAAGGTTCTGCTTCGATTTAGTTTTCAGCTTTTCTGTCATTTTTACTGCTTTTGCACAATAAGAACAAGGTTGTCATGATTGTTCTCAAACTTCAGTTTTGTTTCCCAGTATTGTACATTGAATATTATTACATTCATAGCAGGTATAAAGGTGTTCTAAAGTGCTCTCACAAAGTATTACAATTTTGTGTTTACAGAGCATAGAATGGTATCATTAGCAATGGCAAACACTGGTTTGGATATTTCACATGTAAATGTCAATGTACGTAAAATATAACAGAGCTTGTTGCAAGATGATTGAGGATGTACAGTGAATTATGCTGCATTTTTGTCAGTGCATCCATTACGGCAAGAAATCTGTAAAAATATTAATGGCAGCAGAACCAAAGAGGACAATAAGTCATACAGGCCCTTTAGAGGCTGCTGGTGTTCATTGCATTGCTGTAGTGGTGGAGACACAAGAGGAAAGGAAGCCGCTCATTATATTTCATGGCCATCTGCCTATCAAAAGTTTGGTCTGAGAGTGGAGTTAGAGAAAAGGCCACAAAGTGCACAAAATGGAACAGGTTTGTCCTCTGAGAACACAAGCAACCTCGGTACGTTTCACGTCAAGCCGCACTGGTGATTCTTGAGGTTATGGTGGCTCTAAGGTAAAGATCAGAGGGGTTACTGGAAATATGAGAATTCATCTGGAGACCACGAAGGTCCATACCAGATTTCAAATTTTGGAAGTACCTATATGTACCTTTAGTGTACCTGTCTTGCTTCGGCACTGGAGTAATAGACGGATCTACTTGACTTATCTCTGTGAGCTTTTACTACTTTATGTACAAAGCATCTGATGGGAGATTCCCTGAAGACATTTCTCACATCTGGGACAAATAAAGTGAGCTTGGCGGTGATGTGAGGCCAGCAGACAGGGCCTGTATGCTTGTAAAACTCATCTGAAGTTGGTAGTTAGAGATTTCAGTTCATTGCCAAGCCCATACATGCCTCAGTCATCAGACATGCTTTGTCATCAGAAGTGAGAGCAGCTGGTGAGGTAAAGCGACAGCGATATGACATGAGGTTTTGCTACTCACTTTTTTTTGGGCCAGCTCCATCTCTCAGCGTGCAGACTAATTGGCCATGGCACTGTTTCTACTTGGGTGATGCACAGTACTCTGCAAAATTTCTGCAAAAAGGACACTGGACATACAGTTTTATTTGTCTTGTGAATGTCAAAATGAGGAGTTCAATCCCTTTAACCACCACACGATATCAGCATCCCTAACAAACGCAAGGGGGTATCTGTTCAGCATACAAAACAACTTGTCTGAAGACCAACAGATTTTACAGTAGGTCATTAAAAATAGTTTGATTTGATTAGTATTCATTTGAATTTCTGTGGGCCGTGTTATTTTTCTTGCCTTTTTGAAAGATGTTTTGTTTATGGTTCATCAGCTACACAAAGCTGATTTATTTTTGGTTATCTTATTGTAAGTGGAAATATGTCATGTCAATTACAGTGTAAATGATGTGTAAAGGACATTTACTAACTTAGAGACTACTGTAGTTGTATTAATTAGTAGTACTGGGTACTTATGCTGTATTTTATAGAGGAGAATTTAATAACCGTCAATATTTTGTACTTTATGGGGTATTTTAGAGTAAAGGAAAATGAAAGTATACTCTCAGTATCTGTATACAGCACCCTTATATAGCAGTCCTGCAGTGCATTAACCCTGCTGTTGTGTCGTTTCGGCTCACACTCATAGTGAATAAAATGATTTCCTGTCAAAAGTGATTGGGATCATTTTATTCCATTATAAATTCATGATACATATATTGTCACCTAATGTTGTATGAGATCTTTTTATTAACTTCAGCTCTTGTGAACATTACAAGTTTTGAATTTTTGTTTTCCTGGTCAAAACTGATGTCATCCTGATGACATTTTCACTTGGAAGCCAACCTCTTCTCCCAGGTAGAGATAATAGCCAGGGAAAAAATCTATTTTTGAACCAAAAGGAGACAACAACTTCAACTGGTTCTTCTTTCTCATCAGGGTCAGAGTTTTCCTCCTCTGCATTGTACTCTGTGTCATCCTCAACCTCTGACACTTCCTCCTCTAAGCCTACTTGCTGTCAGCCTGGCTTCACTACTCCTGATCACTGTCATGGTCAAATATAGTATATATATAGGATAGTATATAGTATATCTTAGCCATTGTGCTGCCACAGAAAAAAACTGTTAGCAAGGCCTCAAAAAAGCTTTATATACCAGAGCTGTGACAAAATTTTTAGATTTTTTTTTCCAAGAGGAAACTTGTAATCAGTCAGATTTGACTGGAACACAACAGGAGGGTTAAGAATGTTTTCTTCGTGGTTTGATTTCAAATAAGAAGACAATATTATATTTTTATTTTCCCTTCACTGAGCATTATGGCCACACATTCAGCTGGTGGACATGGAACGTTCTCATACATTCCAAGATTCTAATGTGAGAAGAGACTCAGGGTGTCTCGGATTATGAATTACATGTATTGGCATTATGTAATTAGGATACAAATAAGGTAACTGTATTCTGTTGCAGTACAGACAAAAAAGATGTACTCAGATTACTGGTATATTTTTTGGAAATGGGGATTACTTAGCAGAGTTACATTTTAAAATGAAACAGGCTATACCGCCATGCAGCAGATGCATGCACAGTGCAGACACATCACAACATTTTACAGCACACAGTTAAAGCAGACACCAGTGGTTCTTCATCATTATGGCTGCTGCTGGTTGCCATCATTCTGCATTTAAATCAGACAAAGGGAGCAACAACATGATGGTAAAGCCTTCCAGTAATGAAAATACTATCAGCATCCAGGGACTCAATGTCTAAATTAAGGAAACATCTCCAGGTAAGGAGGCGAACTGCTAAGCTTTGCTGAAATACACAGAAATCGAGGAGGCCTACTACTGAAAACTATGTAGAAGTAGTACTAGAAACTATGTAAAGTAGAAACTGAAAACTTTTTAGTTTAGGACTGCAGGTGTTGATGCTGACTTGTGTTGTGACAGTCCGTCAAAACCATCCTCATCCCATTTACATACAGCTAATATGGTAACAATTGTTTTTTAATGTATCAAGCAGTCATACTGCGTAATAATCATAATGTCACATCTTTTTATGTTACTTACTCTGTGCTGACAATAGCCATCGGTTATTATTATTATCATTATTATTATTATTTTACCACTTTGCTAAGTATTGTTGTCTATGTTAGACCTGTGGAGACATGAACTGCTGGCTGTGCTGTAAGCCATGTTTTCAGCACTGCACTATGTGTGCGTTCTGGCAGCTGCTCTCTCATATGCACTTTGTGTTGTGATACTGTCTGATTCACACATTAAATACTGACTATTTACAGCTGAAGCAGTTGTTGGTCTCTGTGTGCGTGGGTCTCAATATGTGGCAGGCCACCACATACAAGTCAATGTATTGCAAACACTGGCTACACTCCAGTGACCCTCTCCACCTCAGAATGAACTAATCCATTGGGGGTCCGTGGGTATTGGTGTATTTATTTCCACACCTCCCCCCTTGTCCATGCCCAGGACCTCTTGGAAACACTGTTTATAACTGAATCCAGTTTGAGTTGTACATCTGTTTTCATGGCATTCAGTCTTCCCTGCTGGTGTGTTAACATGTCTTAGCAAGAGTCCTGTGAGGGCTGTGCACTTCAGTGACACATGTTGTGGAAGAAAACACCGTCCCAAGGCTGTGGAAAGCTTGTTGCTCTGAAAATCAATCAGTAGCATCAGAGCAGGCAAAAGCAACAAGCAGCTCATCAGCTGTTAATGAACATGCCTACATTGCCTTCAGTCCTATCAGCATCTATCTGTGCATTACACTGATATCTTATCTAATCAGATTAAAGTCCATTCCATTAGTTATTGGATCTGATAGCTTTGTCCATTAGTAGCCATTTAATCCATCTTAATGACAGTTAGTAACTGGCCTCTGCTTGCTCTGGAGTGGTTTGACAACTGCAAACCTCGTGCTGCACATTACTGCTTACTAATCATCATTTATTATTATAAAGTTTATATGTTATGAAGTTGTTTATTGTGTTGGATAATTATGTATGCATGTAAGTATGAAATTAATTCTGTTGCATACACAAGGAACTTGATAAGGTGTAAGCAAAATAATATATCTCTATTAAGTATCCTTAATAAAGAATGCTCTCATATTCATTATACTATTATGTATATAATACTATACTGCTACTTGTCTATATACTGCATATACTCATATGTTTACTTAATAAAGACAAATTTGAATTTTGTATGAACTTGATTTTGCAAAAATAAATAAAACTTTGCTGCGCTTTGCTGCGCACTTAGAGAAAGTCATGCGTTACCAATATATGTGCTCCAAGCAATTGTTATCGATCAGCCAGACAGAGCGATGTGTCTGGCACTACCTCAGGATCAGGATTTATGAGGCGCTCTGCAGATAGTACTTCATCTCTGCACTGAGGAGACATCAATCTGTCAGGATGTGTCCTGCTTCTCAGCACCTCCTTCAGATCTGGGATCAGCAGGGATCACTTCGTTGTAATGGTCCACATTCGTATGGACAGTTTAACTCTGCAGAGGCCTGATGCCAATGACATAGTAAAACCAGAGTGTAGCAGCGCCACATTGTGACCTAAAATAATAAGTTTTCAAACAGTAATGTAATAGTCTAACATTCGAGGCAAATGTGTTTTCTTACTTCCTGTTCTAGTGGTATCCATGGAGATGGTTGTGTTTTATGTTGTGTAAATTTTGAGAAATGTCATTTGGAAAATGACCCAGCAACATTTGTTTCCTTTTCTGGGTTCATAGGATTTATGGTTTTTCTAGGAGAAATGCTGGTTGTGTTTCAGAGCAAAGACAGAAGCCTCAGGTCAAAACTAATATGTCTGCAAGGCTATGTTTGATGGCTTGTTCTTTAATCATAATGACTTCTTGATACCATTCAAAAATCTGATGTGTTAGGAGAATTCATATTCACCCATGTCTAAAATGACCTGATATACATGGGATGACCGGATAGCCGGATAGTTAGGGTGCATACCATATGGGCAGCAAGTGCCAAGTTTGACTTTGAACAATGTTAGTTCAAGCAGAGCACTGAAAAATGCTTGACTGGCTTCTCTAGGAAAAAATTGTGGCCAGTTGAATTGTAATGTCCAATCCTGTGCATTCATGTACACACCATTATGATCTGATACAGTTCACATTTCCTGTTGCTTCAGCTCCCTACATCAAACCAGCTCCCTCTATATGTGCTGAGTGTTTAGTTTTGATTGATTTAACGAACTAAAATTAGAATCTTTTTTCATGGCTTAGATTATTTAAGGGTTCCTTCAAAGAGCAGATCTTTTTCTGTATATAACTGTGCAACTGTTTACCTTGGCGTAAGCACAGGTAAGAGCTGCCTGCAGGGCGTTTCCGCCTGATGCACCTTCGATGGTGCCTGCAGCGAAGCTGCGGGGTCATCAGCCAGGAGCCACCCTTCATTGATGTTTCACTCCATTATTCCTGGAACATCTCAACTGGCGGAGCCAACGGTAGGGATGTCTCCCTACCGCCCCCTGCAGCCTCCCCTAGGACCCTTGTTTTCCCCATGCTTTGTCCCTTCTTTTGACCCAAAGCCAAAAGCTCGCTCTTTCCGTCTCCTCTATCAGCTCCTTGGAAGCTTTCTTCAGCTTTGGCCCTGACACTACCACGTTCTTCAGGAACCGCTGGGTGGAGGTTCCAATGAACCCTCTGCAGCCAACCTCCACAGAGCAGATGATGGTTGACCATCCCGCCTCTTGGCACTTGGCTGCGAGCTCGGTGTATTTAGCTTTTTTCTTTCATAGGTCTTTTTCTTTTCAGCCTGCGTGCCTCAAGGACTTCTGTCAACTACCGCAGGACCTGGTTGTAACGCCACCTGTACCAACCCTGAGCCAGAGCTGTTTTGCAGCTGGACAAGACGTGATTGGTAGTATTCTTTGGTGCCATACCACCGACGCAGGTTGCTGTGACTGGGGAGGGTATCGTAGGTGGCCTGGATGAGGAAGCTTAACCTAGCCTGGGGCATCTACCAAATGTCCTTCCACTTGATTGCTTGAGCGCTCTGATCTTATATTGCTCCCACCTCTGCAATCACTAGGTCTTTCCTCTCTTTCAGTGTTGCCTTCAACCAAAACTTGAGAGCTGATCCCCATCCCAGACCAGTCCTCCCTGCCTGTGTCCTGCCAACGAGCTCACTGTGCATCAGCCTGCTGATGGCCTGGTCAACGGCCTTGGCGATTCTTACAGACAGATCAGCCGAGTCTCTCAGCTCTAGTATGAGCCTCACCTTCTCTCTGTAGCCTAGCCCAATTGACTTCAGTGGCAGCTGGAGAGCATTTTTCCAAAAATGGCTGTGTTGGAAAGGCTCCGGGGCAGGCCCAGCCTGCGGATGAAGTTGTTCGCTTTGGCATCCATCTTCACAACTGTGGATGTTGTGATCTCCCACAGTTTCAAGGGCCACGTCAGACACTGGTACAGGGTGAACTGGTAGCACTAGACCTTGAGTTTTCCTGGAAGGTGGCTCCTGTCAATCTCGTCCAGGCCTTCATTGAGCTGTTTCCTGGTAGTGGCAGGCATATGGCTGTCTGACAGATTGGCAATATACAGCCTTCCCAAGCTTCAGACCGGTTGCTCTGCCAGGAGTGGGTCATTCCTGGTTCCCTTCCAGATTGAGAGACTGTGAGACTTAGATAGTTTTATTCTCATCCTGGCCCAGCCGTGGAGTTCTTCAAACCTTTTTAGGAGCCACGTAGTACAGGCCGCTGTTTGGAGAAGGCTTGTTACATCATCCATGTAACTCCACAAAGCTGGCAGACATTGGCCTGACTGTGATTTCACTCATCAAACCATCTGTCTGCCACCAATTAAGATAACCTTAAAAGCTACTGTGAAGAGAATGGGAGAGATTGAACAACCCATGGCAATGCCCTTCTCAAGCTGAACCCTTCAGGTTTTGGTTACAACTTGAAATGTGCCAGCCAGCATTTGTTCTCTCATACGCCATTCCATAGTTTTGCCTAAGCCCTTTAACAGATTTTCACTTATTTGTCTGCCCAGACAGACAGAGCCAGTAGACAGGAGGTGAATGGAGCTGCATCTGATCACATGCTCAGAGATGGCATTTCTGAGAAGAGAGATGAAGAGCAGGGCTGACCTGTTGAGCACTGGTGATGAGGTTGAGGTTGTGAACAAAACCGGGCTATGGCTGAAATATGAATCTGTAGGTTTTCTGGTAAATGTTTTGTCTTGCTACTACCTTACAGCTCCTGCTAATCGAAAAGAAGAAAAAAAAGTATGTCCAATTCCACATGACATGTAAATGCAGGAAATAGTGTGCCCTTTAAATAGTAAGGCTGAAATGAAAGGTGTAAAAGGTCAGTGTCAAAGGGCAATGTCTTTTGAAACTATTTTTAAACTTTAACCAAGTATTTCAGTTTGCCAAGCCACAGCTTAACCCTTTAACTGCCTGCTCAACCAAATGGTTGATTTGTTGCTTGATGGTAAATGTAGCAAATTAAGCTAATGTAAAGAAAATTGACTTTTTTGCAATAAAATCACAACTTCATTTTATTTATTGCTGTAAATATGAAACAAAGTGTTGTACATACATTGTTATAAATCATGAATAAACTGAGATAATGACTTTACACGTTAATAAAAAGAAAATCATTGATTTTGCTTATGACTCACCTAAGGGTAAAAGAAATGCAAAGAAAAAATATTTTCACTGTTTTTTTCTTGGTGGGGTTGTTAAAGGGTTAACTGTGATCTCAATCATACCTTAGTTAACATCTGCAGTACACAGTGGGGAGGAAATTTCATTTCTCTGGGGCCAGTGATACCTACACTTAACATTAAAGTAGTCCAAAAAATCCTAAGGTGCCTGGAAAGATTTATGAACATCACTACAAAGAGTCTCAGGGGTCAAGAAACATAAGCAGTGAAACTATCAGACAGGTTGTACACACAGTCCCAGGTCAGTCAGACTTAGTTGAAAGGGATAACGGAAGACAGCGGTTAAGATGATCCATGACAGTTAACAGACCCACTTCCTGCGTCAGCTTTGGCCTACTTTACTTACTGTAACTGTGTGTACACAGTCTGCCTTTGCAGTGAAGCAGTATTAGTGATGTTTCAGGTGGGCTCACTTTCAGCTTCACTTCTATACTATGTGGTTTTGATAATCTCAAGAAAATGTTAATCAAAATGAACTGGACTTACTTTGTAGGTCTTTGAAGATGTTTTGTCTCTCATCCAAAAGGCTTCATCCGTTCGTGCTGGTCTGACTAGGGTGAGCTCGTCTGACAAGTCCAGTTGATTTCGGTTCAAATTTCCTTAAGATAACTATGACCTGGGCAAATGAAAATATTCACAGCCTTTTTGATAATCTGTATACAACTGATTCAAAAATCAATTGATTTTTTATGCTCCGTCAGTCTTTGTTGTGGTGCACTTTGCTGAACACAAGTTGATCCAAATTGATAGAAATGATGGCCAAAAACATGGTAATAAAACCCAAATATTAAGGGATTGAGGATGATAATTTTCTCTCGCACTCAACTCACTAAATGAAGTTTTTACAGAAATAAAATCAGTATGCATTATTTGAGACTTGCTTTGTGTTTTTAAAACATGTGAAATGAAGTCATGGTTGTTTCTTTTCAAAACAATGAAATAAATTTAACAAAGCCACTGTGAAGAGTTGGCTGTGCCTGTTTTGTACTGGCTCCAGTACAAAACGGCTTCAACAGGCTGCAGCTGTAGGTTCTTCATGTTAAATGAAGAACTGGCTAGCATTAGCAGTTAGCTTGCCACTGGCAGTGGAACACCAGCCAACACACAGCCTAGACTGAGGCACACCAATGTAGAGAGATAGAGAGAGTTAATGGGAAACATCAGTTCCTGACTTCAGTATAATTTTTGTTTCTCCAAATTTCACTCAGAATGTGGGTTGGATAAGTGGTTTTGTTTGTATTCATCTGATAATTGGTGCTTGTACTTTTGGTACTTTTCTTGTATGCATCAGTTAATTGACAACATATACTTTGCTGTTAACATACATGTCTCTCACTTACCACCATGCTGCATCAGTGCTGATGCTCTTTGTGTGTTCTGAGCTCGTTACACCTCAGGTGAATGATGAGAGAGCAGGTGTAAAATATCAAACATATCCAAAGTCCAAAGTGTTGTATAACAGAATACAAATGCTATCGTGGCATAGTAACAGAAGTATACTATTAAGCCTGTTCATATAACAAATTCCTGTAAAGTGTAATACAATCACAATTTAACAATAACAAGAAATTCTATGCTAGATTCCGTTAATCCTCTTTAACAAAGCAATCAAATTATTCCTCTGTTCTTGCTTATTGGTGGTGGAGTCACTCTTTTTGTCCTTGTGTTAACTCCCGTCAGCGACTTCACTTGTATTTAATTGTCACTTTCCACCTGTGTGTGAGTGCATGCTGGGGTTGGCATGGAAACAAGAAGGAGGGATGGGAGCATGCCGGTTGGTTTGGCAACCATGAAAGGCCTGATCTGTGGCAGACAGCGAATGGAATCAGCATCCATGTTCGTGTGGCTTATCATGTCATCCGTCGTTCTTATTAATGTCATTTTATAACTGTATATGTTCCTTACAATACAACAAAAATTGACTTGTATGCTGTTATAATGGAAACAAGGTTCTTGCTGAGTCAGAGGGACATTCTGTTCTATATCAATACATAACAGCATTGCAAAATGTCTGTCTGATTCATCAGTAGGTGTCCATCAAAAGCATATATCAGGAAGAGTCAAACTGTTCATTTTATCTAAATCAGACTTTAACCTTAGCAGCAGTCCTACAATATCTATGTATGTATGTATCTATCTATCTATCCATCTATCTATCTATCTATCTATCTATCTATCTATCTATCTATCTATCTATCTATCTGTCTATATATGTGTGTGTGTGTGTGTGTGTGTGTGTGTGTGGTCTGGGAGCAGAACAATGTGTGTGGAATTGAATCAAAATAAACTGCAGTGTGAGTGTTCATGGTAATGATGGAAAACGTCACCTAGTATGGCTCACTGGAGTGTTTTTGAATAGTTCTATGGCACAGAGGGATAAGATTAGACTTTGGATCATACGGTATGTGTAAACTGGATCATTTGTTGGTTTGTGTTTGCATATGAAAAAACTCTACACAACCTGCACACATTTTCACCTTATAAAGTTGTTGTGGGGAAAGATGAAAATAAACAGTTATTGACTTATTGACAGATACAACAGATACATAGCAACATCTGCATCCATTCAGATTCATGTTTGTGTCCACCTGATGAATGTGCATTCAATGTTCACTCTACATTTATAATCTCCACCAACTCCAGAGAAAGAAAATCTGGATGTTCAGCTCCTTAACACTCTACTTTGTCCTCTAGCTGGTCTCCAACCGTGTCCGTGTGTTGGGTGCTGAGCAGGTAGTCTGCATTAGTCTTATTAGTGCTTTCTGACATAAAAATGCTGCTGTTGGAAACAAGGCTGATAATGAGAGTGCTGAGACTGAAACTAAACAGTAAAGCTAGGGGCCATAAAGCAAGAAAAATGAGCTGAACGAGACCAATGAAGCTTTGTAGAGACTAGGGATGCGGATCATTTTTATTGATATTGACACCATTTTTGAGACTGCCTAACGATTCAGGTCTTTATCGATAACCCTATCAACACTTCTGTTATTTGGTGGAAAGATGATACAAGAGTAAACTGTTTACAGAACTGGTGTTGTCTCTATAGCTTGATTTATGAACAGAATGAGGTTTTCCTGTGATTCAGAGCATATATTTGGAACAGAATGCACTGGGCCCCTGAAATGCAATGTTTAACTATGAGAATCTGTATGTATAATCTGTGAATATTGGGTGGAAGATGATTGATGAAGCTGACTTAGGTGTATGCGAGATATGGGTACTTTCACATCATGGTTCAGCTGTGTGTGTGTGTGTGAGGGAGAGAGTGGGATGGGCAGGCAGATGAATGAATTGAAAGATACACTGCATTCTTAAATGCAGCTTTAAAAAAGGCTTGATAGCAGTATCGATAAGTTCAGCACTTATTTATTTTTGAGTTTTGAGAAATTTGGAACAGGGCCCTTACAGAATTGACTCTCGATTCACCTCCTTAGAGAGGAGCGGCAGAGTTGGTGGGCTTGTCACTAGTGAACCTATTCACATTAAGCCTTTTCATCCTTTGCATTCACACACACAAAATATTATTCCTTTTATCACAACAACTGCAGCGTATGAATTTAAATGATCAACGTATCCTAATCATTGGCTAAGAACTGTGGGTTGCATTTTCAGCTCTTGTTGGATCTGAATTTAAAAGGTGGGGTAACCCCCCCTGATGCCTTCTAGGTGGCATGCAGATATGGCTGTGGATAGGGAAGAATTTGGACAGGAGGCAACAGCACGTTGCACTGGGGTTAGGATGCCATAGGTTTCCAAAAGATACACCGTGCATATAGACAACATGAGGCAGAAAGGGGAGCCGTGTGGCAGCAGAGAAGAGATCACCTGTCAGACAAAGTCAGCACACACTGTTGGCTGGAAAAACAAGCCAAGGGCAAGGTCTGCTGGCCTGTTCTTCTGTGTCTGCCTGGAGTGCAGCGCAGCGTGGTGCAGCAGCAGCAGCGGTGAACCTCTGCCTCTCCCTGCTGCCGTACATTATGACAGCGCATACAAATGAAAGCATTCAGCTCACGTTAAGGCCATCGCCCCACTGTGGAAGCACCAAGGTGGCACGGCGACAACGGTGGAGCGGGTGCTTAAGGTGCTGTAACCTCTACACACACCCAACACACAAACACACACACACACAAACACAGTAAGGACACCTTTTTACTCTGTGTTCCCAGCTTTATGAGGCAGCAGTTTCTCACTGCTGCCTCACAAAAGGTGATGTCATCTCCACTTCATCACTTACTGCTAATGTTTGCAGCGGCTGCCCAGAGATTCAAATTTTGAAAAAAAACAAACAAACAACAAACTGTTAATGAAGCAAAACAAACTGAGAATTGAGGCTGAAAAATATTTTTTTGCACGTGCTTCTGGTCAACAAGCTAATCTGAACAGACTGGGCAATCAACTCAGAACCTGTCATTAGTTTTTCTTGGTTGAAGC